>JACDOX010000049.1:3005784-3055958 GCA_014549065.1 Cardinalis cardinalis
TTTTTTTTTGTTTTTTTTTCCCCTCCTCCAAGACAGACTTTATTTGCATTGTAAACTCACAATTAGAAGAATGTCCCTGGTCCCCTGCCAATCCGGTAATCAAGAAAGGTAAAACCCCATTGGTTCAATGGACTAATACAAAGCAATTCTTAACACCTTAAGGAAATATTTCTTTTACAAATCCACCTACAAATGCAATGTATTCTCACTGCACTTGTCAGGTTCTTTGACAAAAGCTCATCTGCACACCCACAAAGGAGCACAGAAATAAAAAGGGGAACCTAAATAATGCCCTGCTGAGCTGCTCCCAGGCCCATCCCAGGAGCATCAACTGCACCAGCCCAAAGGAGCCTGGGGRCACAGGGGCAGGTGGGAACCTGAAACGAGAATCAAAGAAAGGACACYCTGCCTGCATCCCTCCCAGGGCTGGCCCTGCACAACCTCAGCCTCAGGTGTGAAACTCACCCAGGTGAGTCAACTCTGCCTTTGGGACTGATCTATGCTGCTGCCTTGGGCATGGAACAGCTCATGGGGTGCAGGGGAAGGGCATTTGGGTATTACACAACATCTGTGTGGTCAGCCACACAATATTAATGTTAATGGTTAATAATAACCATTGTGTAATGGTTAATTTTTTTTTATTTCCTTTAATGGGTGGGCCTTAGACAAAATGCATGAAGAAAATGATAATGAAATAAATTGAGAAAAAAAATCACCACACTATTACCACTCATCTCCTCACACTGTAAATGTCTCAGTACATTGGTCTTTGGCCCTTTTTTGATGCCCACTTTCCCAGCAAAGAAGGGCTTTGTACCAGCACCATGTTGAGATCTTTGTGAGCCTGTGTTAGATGCTGGTGGTTCAGGATCCAGCTTTTCTGGTCTGCAACYCACATTAATACCCTGGTGTGAAATGCACTCTCTAGTTTGAAGTTGCCAGCACCTTCCAGCCACTGTGTCAGGCAGAAGAGCACAAAGGCAGCAGGGAACAGCAGCATCCCAGCACAGAGACATTGCCAGTGCTCCATGCAGGGCTTGAACTGCTCGGAGGTCCCAAAATCCTTTAGACTCAAACCTCACACATCCACCTGCCCTGTAAGGGAAAGGACAGCATGACCTGCTGCAGCTCTCTCATGACTGATGCTGGCCATCACACAACCTTTGGACATCCCACAGTATTTCACAACTGGAAACTCTACACTTGAAGGAGTAAGTTCAAGACTTGCTGCAATTTCGGCTTCAAGAGGATGTGCTGTGTTAGAAAGGCCTCAGCAGCAGAACTGCAAGTGCACATTTTCAGAAACACAGCTCAGATTCCTGCCCTGTAAAACCTACAGAGATTAAGTAGCTTCTCAGCTAAGCCACTGACAGCTATAATGTTATAAATTTGACAACACCTACAGTATGTCCCTAAGCATCCTTCCTGCCATTTGAGGACTTTTTTCCTGTCCACACTTCTTGAGCAACACTTGGTCTCAAAGCCCTGGCCTGGGAGGTTAAATCTTGCCTTACTGAACCCACAAGGGCCCAGAGCAGCCATGAAAGACCTCATTCTAGGACAACAAAAAGCACATGCCTGGAAAAACACATAAATTCACACCCCAGGTCTGTGCTAGGCCTGGAGGGAAACAATGGACGGAACTGTTTCACTCCAAACCACAGGCTTGTCTGCCCTGCCCAGGCTCATCACTGCCTGCCTCCCCTGACCAGAGCTGGCTGACATTTAGAAAGGAACATATCCTTGGTCTGACACCTCACCAGAGACCTCTGAGCTCTTGCTCCATGAGACAGAATGTGAATTACAGGACAGCCTGGCAGGCAGTCAGAGCTGAGCACAGGGAGAGAGCCTGAATCTAAACCAGGTGATGTTGGGACCCCTGTCAGACCTCTGATCCATGTCCTCAGCTCCAGCAGGTCAGTCCCACCAAGCACTGAAGCCTCATGGAGACATGAGGGGGTGCTGCCTGTGCCCCAGCACAGCCTCTGCACTTCAGCCTGTTCCATGCTCTGGCAGGCAAAGCTGAGCCCTGCCCTTATAGGGCACCAAAAGCCACCATGTGACACAATTTTGGAAAAGCACAAGGTGCAACATCCCTTTCCTTCCTTCCTTTCCTTCCTTCCTTCCTTTCCTTCCATCCACATCCATCCATCCCTCCATCCCTCCATCCCTCCATTACATTATGGATTCCATATAATTCCTCATCCCTGGAAGTGTTCAAGGCCAGTCTGAYTSGGGTCCTGAGCAGCCTGGTCTAGTGGAAGGTGTCCCTGCCCACAGCAGAGGAGGGGTGAAAACAGATCGTCTCTAAATCTCCCCCCAACACAAACCATTCTATGATTAATTAAAATCAGACTGTGTTTTGTCTCCCAGAGCTCACTGGCTCTTTTCTCCTGTCCCTCATTACATCCCCACAGAGATGGCATGYGTGCTGCTGTCCTGTGTGCTCACAGACAGAAAGGCAGACCCAAGTCTCATCTGCCATTTAATCAGGGGGAAAATGATCTGTAACTCTTCTGCCCTCATCTCTGACCATGCTGAGAGGCATAAATCTGTTTGATTGCCACTGTCAAATGGCATGGCAGCATTGGAATCAGGCAAGGTAGKTGGTATATTGCTCTCAGATTTATTAAAATGTCCACTGCAAGCAACTCAAACTAACGGTATCAACACTGCCTGGAAAACAAAAGCATTCAGGAGCATTTAAGCCATGAGAAAAAGTGGCTTCAGAGAAATTTGAATGCAGCAGCTCTGTGTGTTTCTTGAGTGTGAAGCCAGCTATTGGGCAGTGTTTCATCCATCACAGTGAATAGAAGAAAAACTGGAGATGGTTTATGGAGCGTAACCTGAACAGCATTTTAGGTGYCAGTGATCTGAAAAAAAAATCATTACCCACTTGTGCCTTATCAGTGAGCAGTTTGGCAGCAGGCTGGGGCTGGCCAGGTCAAAAGGAAATCTCCCTATTGGTACTCAGACACAGCCCATCCTGCCTACATGCACAACAGGTCTGTGAYGTCAGGGTAAGCAGGCACCTCTTTGTGCTAGATATGTATGAGACTAAAAGAAACTTGGGTGGGGAATTTTCATTCTGCTGCCTCAAAATAAGTATTTATCTTGGCAGACTTTATCAGGCTTGTTGCTCAGTGGCCTAGAAATGAAACTTCCCTTGCAGTGTTTGAAGAAAGAGCTGGAGGATCTGGCTTGGAAAGGTCACAAGTCTGCTCTTATCCTTGGGTGTGGAGAATTGGCATCTCTGCCACCTCCCACAATGGTGAAGACATTTCTTCCTCCACCACATCCTCCTCCCTTGCATTCCAAGTGTTCACTCCTGAAAAAGCTGGAGAAATCACACTGTTGATACCCAGGATTAATTGTGCTGTCCTCCATGGGCTACACTGTGTACTCATGACTTCAGGCCAAGTAGGAAATTTTGCTTTGAATGGGACTGCAAATGCCAGGAAAGGTTATTTGGCTCCAAAATCTCCTTCCTGAGGTTCAACAAGGGCAACCCCAGGTATCAATATAGGATGAAAAGACTGAGAGCAGATCTGAGGAGGAGGACCTCTCCTATGAAAAATAGGCTGAGACACCTGGGTTTGTTCAGCYTGGAAAAGAGAAGCCTCTGGGGAAACCTCAGAGCAGTTTCCCAGTGCTTAAAGGGGGCTTAAGAAAGGTAGGGAGAGATTTTTTAGTAGAGCCTGTGGTGACAAGATAAGGCAAAATCAATAAAAGATGGAAGATTTATACAAGATACAAGGTAGAATTTTTTTACAGTGAGAGTGGTGGAACACTGGAACAGGTTTCCCAGAAGGGTGCCAGATGCCCACCCCTGAAAGCGTTGGAGACCAGGTTGGATGGGACTCTGAACAAAATTATCTGGTTGAAGATGTCCCTGCCCATGGCAGAGGGGCCCCATTGAACTAGATGATCTTAAAGAGTCCTTTCCAACCCAAACTCCAATTCTATGATTCTGTGAATCTGTGACTCTAAGAATAAAAAATGCTGATGATCCATTCTATGATCCAAATAAATTCCTCCTGTTTGATAAACATCATGTCCCCAACCATCATCTCCTGACTTCCAGCCTTGAGGGAGGAGGTGAAAGGAGGGTTTGTGGTGAAGGGAAAGGGTGGGAAGAGCCCAGTTCCCTCCASTGGTGGCACCAGCTCTGCGAGGATGGCATTCACCTGGCTATCACTTATCACTCAGAAACACATGAATGTCTGGGACCATGGAGATAAACTCCTGATCAATTTATTTCCACTGGGAACCATGATTTGAGTAAGCCACTGTCGATATAATGGCCTTTTGTTACTGCAGCCAGGCTTGGTATCATGCCAGGTTCACTGAAGAAAAGCACACTGGTAATGCATCACAGCTTGCCAGTGGGAGCTTGGTCTTAAGTTTTCCAGGTCATTGCCRTGCCAAGGGAGCACTCAGCCCCATCCTCATAGCAGGAAACAACCATGAGATAAACTGGGAGAGGCCAGGGAAAGGCCTGAATTTGTTGATGAATTCAAACCTAACATGCAGCTCTACTGCTGACCTGTTTATGGTCCATTCCTCTGGCTCAATCCTCAGTTCAAGTATTTTYGGGACAAAATAGGAGCATTGGAATGACAGAACTGTCCAGTCAAGTTGTGAACAGTGGCATTTATGGCCAAGAGGTTGGAGTCTGCCAGGTCAACCAGGGATGTGTTGAAAAACAAGTGGAAAAATGAGCTGCTGGTCAGAATGTCTTTCACAGCCCCTGTTCTTGCTAGAAAGTGATTTYGGAGGAGCTCTACCTCTTTGCACACACTCCATTAATCAGAAAATGGCACCTCTGCTTCCCTGGGGCTACTTCATTTTCTTTTATATATTCCAAATCCTCTTTCCCACAGACACATTGATGTTTAAAATAGCAAATATATTGTTACAAGTTCTTAAAAAAGACCCTTTTCCTTCCTTATCCTGTAGTTTGCAATGCTGGATGGACACATAGGTTTAACCTGCTGGATGAGAACTTTTCTGTGGCCAATATTCATCATGGGTTGGGATGGGATTTTTTTTGGGTTCGTCATGGGTTGGGATGGCTGCATGCCAAGAGTCCAAAGGTGGGACAATGAAAAGAATAACTCTGTGGTGAAAATCCTAAACTAAAATTCAGTCACTCACTAAAATTTATTCACTCTATGTCTGTGAATTGCTCTACTTCAAAGAGTTCTTTAAAAACATCCAAGCAGACAACTGGATACATAAAAATTGCTGTTTGATTCCTGTTGACAAACTCTGATAGCAAAGTCCATGGTGGACAGACTTCCCAGGTGCTTCCACACCCTTCCCATGCCATTCAGTGATTTGTAGGCTGTGATCAAAGCTCTRCTACTCTTTGCTTGGAAAAGAAGAGTTATCAAAGGGATTTCCAGGACACCTATGTGTGTTTGCAACTAGAAGAATTTTTAAGTAGTTCATGATATGACAAGTCTAGAATTGGAGCTGGTAAGGAGTTTCTCAAGCACAATTTATTTTTATTTCTGTCTTGTTTCAAATCAGTTTGTCAAAATTAAATCTATTTTTTATGTTGATTTGCTGTATTAAGAAATTTTCAAAAAGAAGGAACTTTGACATTTTAAATGAAGAAATTACTTTTCATTTTGCAGAAGTTTTTTTCTGGAAAATATGTAACTTTTGGTAATTAAGGGAAAGCAAAACATTTTGAAATTCAAAATAAAACAAAAACACCACCACCACTGTCCAAATACAAAGCACTCCTTTTACTCCTTGTTTGAGAAAGGAAAATAAAATCACCTCTCCTTTTTACACTTAGCTTAATGTTGGGATGACTATGGATTGTTTTTAAAGTCTTGCTAATTCACCAGAGACAGTAACAAAACTACTTTCATGTAATTCAAGCAGACAGTGACTAATTAACAATAGCAGCAGTGGTAGAAACAGAGGCAAACTAAAACTACTGAAAAGTGAATCCTGTAGCTGCATTTGTTTTAATTTTATAGGATTACAGGTGAGGCTATAAGATTATTTCAGACTGTAGAATAATCTGAACTGAAGGTGTGTAGTGGGTTGACCCTGTCTGGGTGCCAGGTGCCCATGCTGGACATGGGGGCAGCTTCTCACAGGAGCCAACCCTGTAGCCCCAGCCCCAAWCCCACTACCAAAACCTGGCCATGCAATCCCAACACAAAATGGAACCCAACCACAGGTGTTTTGCTACACCATCTGTGAGTATCCAGCTCAAAAATATTCACCAACCTGCTCCTTGGTTAAAGCTGCAGGGAAATGTATGTGGCTACACATACAGTTGTCTGTGACTTTAGAAAATATGTTGTGAGAAACATTAATTCTTGATATTAAGAAAGTGATTCATGCACTGCAGGGGATGTCATGGCATTACAATTCTGAATGCCAAGAAAGATTAGATGGTAATGATGATAACATTGATGATATTGTCAATAATCCCAGAACTCCAGGAAAATCTAGGAGAAATGTTTCTGTGCCCATGTGAGCAGCTCTGACTCTCCATGCTGGGATTCCTGCCCTGAAGCAATATCCAGCAGCTGCTGGCACTGTGGGGCTGTTGGGTGGAGCTCAGCTGATGGGATCCTGTTAAACCAAGAGCATTTCTCTCCCAATCGATGGCTCCATCTGACACAGCACTGCATTAAACATTTATTCACTGGGCACACTGAGCTCGCTCTGGGGAAGATTTAATGACACCACAGGGATTTTCTCATTCATTAACCTGGGATTTACATTTAGTCTTTATGGTGCTACAAAGGTGTCAAACTACCCACAATTAAATTCAGAGGTGTTTTAGCATCTGTGCATAGTCTGGACCTGGCATTCACTGCAAACCTTGCAAGAACAAAATAGTATTTCCAAGTTTTTTGTCTTGCTGTGCACACTATGGTAAGTCTGGCAGCCACAGAAAGTTTACAAGAAGTCCATAAATAATACAATAAAATATATTAGAGATACAAGTAACACATTTGATAACTCCCATCCTGTGTTACAAAGCAGAATTACAAAGCCATTAGGCAACCACTTTAATTGATTGATCATTTATGTCCCTAATAGGTGTACTTGACTGTCGCAGACATCTTTTTATGAAAATCTTKTTCTTGGGATTTTCTTTTCTTCTTGAGAAGCTGAGAGACCTCAAAGACAAAATGCAAACAATGATTGTCTGCTGCTGTWGGATGCATCAGGTAGATTTTTGGTTGGCCTATTTTAGGTGTTTATAATTAATGGCCAATCAAGGCCCAGCTGTCTYGGACAGAGTCCGAGACAGCTGCCTTTTGTTATCATTCATTTTTCTATTCTTAGCTTAGCTAGCCTCCTGAGAACATTTTCTTCTATTCTTTTAGTATAGTTTTAATGTAATATATATCATAAAATAATAAATCAAGGCTTCTGAAATATGGAGTCAAATCCTGGTCTCTTCCCTCATCCAAAGACCCCTGTGACCACCATCACACTTGACCTATCTGGATCCAGCTGCACTGTGTGCTCTTGCCACCAGTCCAGCATCCCCCAGCCTCTGTGTGTGAGATTCCCATCCAGCTTTTGCTCTGCATCTACAACAGAGGTGACAGTCAAGGAAGAAATGAAGGATTCAGGCTGCCTTTCATCCAGAGGACTGCTAGATCTCAGCTCGTCTCTGATACCTGATGGATACAAGGAGCTGCCCAGAGCAGGGCACAGGGATATGGCCCTTCAGCACAACACTGGTGGAAGCTTTGCTCTGAACCATGTGGGAGCCTGGGTACAGAAAAAACACAGGGTTTCAGTGAAGAAGAAATATTGTCTATTTGTCTGGACTTTTTAAAAGTGTTTTTAGAGAAACAAAGATTAGCATACATCAAAGTGGCACACAAAAAGCTTCCCATAATCCTGAATATGAAAATATGGCAAGAGCTGCATGCAAAATGGATTTGCATATATCAGAGCTGCACATACAGCACTCAGCTGGGCATCCTGAACTGCATTAAAAATGGTAATACTGAGGTTTTGGATGCTGATAATTGAGTGTTGGAGAAACACACACAGACATGCACACAACTATGGCATCTTTTCCACTTGTCTTACTTGGATGGCTAAAACATAAACAGGGAGTCTGCTAAGGTAACCAGCAACACTGAATATTTAAGGACTTCCTCATTCAAAGAGAAATTCAAAGTATCACTTAGCCAGACAAAAATAATTAGCAGAGGAAGCTTCAATTAATTTAGAACTTAATTTTTMATTTCTAAAATGGTATCACTGTTTTTGTAAAAGGAGAAATTTTAACACAAGAAAGTGGTGACCAATTCAATATTGCTTTGGTCTTGCTCTCTGCAGTGCTGCCAGCATTCTACCTRGAAATCAAGCTGTAGCAGGCCAGATGCTGTGGAAACATCACCCTGAATTTATCCTTTTACCTATGACAAAGGGTGGCAGAGAGGAGATCTCTGTCCTTTGGGCTCCTGTTTATTGAGGAGTTTCCTTCCTTTCCTTCAGGGTGGGGAAGCCCCAGCTGCTGACTTTTCCCCAGTAATACTTTCCAGTTAGTGACACATTAGAAAACCAAGAGCTTATTCTTGTGAATCAACAAACACCAGTCCTACATGGGCTGGTCAGAAACTTCAGCTGTAGCCTCAGTGTCACCATCCTGAAGTGACCATAAATGTAAGAGCCCTTTGTCAGCACAAAGCCCACAGCAGGGCAACATCAAAACCTAAATTCTGTCCTTGGGTTCAAGATCACACCTCCCATTCAAACACTGAGAACAGGATCCCACACTCACTGCAATCTCCTTTCCTCGCCTAAACCATCCCTCCATTTTCAGTGGGACAGGGAAGCTTTCCTTTGGGACTGCAAGGTTTTGTGCATATGACTATTGCAATAAATATGGGATCCCGCTCTCACTCCCATGAAAAATTTCATGGTAACTTTAAAAATGGAGTTCATGAAAATGTCACCACTTGCTCTAGAAGTAAAGCTCCTGGAAAGTTTTAATGGGCACACTGTTAAAAACTAACAGCCCCCAGTGACCACAGGCAGTGGAGCCCTGGGATTTTGGGTTTTCTCTTAAATGAGCCACCAATTTGTTTCCAAAAGCTTGCTTTAAAAGGGGCAGCTACAAGACTTATTTGTGTCTTGCCTTTATTAAGGAAAGGGAAAAGAAACCTTTAATTAAAATCTCTCTAAGATTTGCAAGGAAATGTATACCAAGAAACTCTGGGAAATGCACTGTTCTGCATGGCTTGGTTTTAAACAGGCTAATATRAGTTTTTCTCTTTTTATACCACGCCTTTCTTGTTCAAAAATAAAAAGTGAATGCTGAAAAATAATGACAGCATCCAAAGGGAAGTCATTCCAAACAGAACTTAGACATTCCCAGAGGAGAACTGACCTATGACTTATGGAGGAGATGCATTGGCTGAAGGGCACCATTGTTTTTAATTTCCTCTGAAATGAGATGGGACTTCCCAGCCCCAGAAGTGCAGAAGTGTTGTCACACTCAGCTACAGGGGGATGATCCAGGGCTTGGTAACTGCTGTTGCTGGGGAGTTTCCATCCCCAGGAGAAGAGAATAGACACCAGGGGTTGCTGTCCCATGGTGGATTGCTAGATCTTTGTGTGAAAGATGAAGTTTCAAAGTTTCCAGTTCCCAACATCACTGCTGCCAGGGTGTTTCCAAACTTGCAGCTGATGGAAATTGTTCTCATTTTGCAGCTTCTGAATTTCACTGCCCCAGCCCTGGCTGATGTGCATGGCAGATCTGGTGCATCTCTCATCTCCTCAGTGAGGACAGTGCAGAGAGGCAGGGCAGTGAGGCTCACAGTGACTGCACCCAGCACATGGAGGCAAAGTGATCTTTCCTGAGTTTTRCAAATATCTGCAGTCGTTTCTGTTCATGGAGCTGCCAGCCAGAACTGCAGCCAAGGACAAGACTGCTCACCCCCCAGAGCCCCTTGGAGAGGTGCAGCTCCTGGCTGACACCCGAAACTGAGACAGTTTGGCTCCAATCCTGGACATTTGTTCATAGACTCGTGGGAGGCTCAGCTGGGTGAGGTGCWGAGAGGTTTCCTCCCATGCAAAGCAGTACCAACCAGTCACACATAACTAACAGAGGACTTTTTAACTCCTTCTCCACAAACAACCACTACAGGAYGTTCTCTTGCCTCTCTTGATTTGTTATCACTACCAGATCATAAGACAGCAGCAAAAAATGTATTTCCCCAAATTCTTATTTAACAGCCTTAAAGGACTGAAAGCAGAAACTGAAAGAAGCCCAGCCTGCAGATGAAGCACTGTGCTGCCCTCCTGTCAGTCCTGAATGAAAACCAAACTCTTTGGGATCACCTCAGAGCATCATCCCCTGCAGAGTCTACGAGCTGAAGCTGCACCCTGGCTTGCACAGCAGTGCAGGGGGCAAGAATCACAGAATCACTCAGCTTGGAAAAGACCTCTGAGATCACTGAGTCCAAAGTTAACCCAGCACCACCAAGTCATCACTAAACCATGTTCCCAGGTGCCACATCCATATGTTGTTTGAATATTTTCAGGGATGGTGATTTCCTTACTTCTCTGGGCAGCCTGTTCCAATGCTTGACAGCCTTTGTGGTAATTTTTTTTTTCTTAATATCCAATCTAAACACATCTGTAAACATGCCCTGGCACAGTGTGAGGCTGCTCCTTCTCATTCCMTCTCTTGCTGCCAGGGTGAGGAGACTGACCCCCACCAGGTTACCACCTCCTTTCAGGGAGCTGTAGAGAAAGTCTCCCCTCAGCCTCCTTTTCTCCTGACTAAATGAACCCAGAAGGAAACGTCCTCCTGATTTTAGATACAGGCAGCCTGGGAAATAAGCTCAGCCTTATTTACAGGACATGACTGTGCTGGGAGAGATAGGGGAAGTCCTGGGATGTCATGGTCCAGGCAGTCATGGGAGAAGGAGGAGGTAGAGGGGTCAGACTGCACACAGACACCTGCACAGAGCCCCACAGAGACAGCAAGGGCCAGGCTGCACTCCAGGGAGGCTGATTTTGCTCTCATGCACCTACCAAAATGGCTAAAATGTGTTTCCACAACTTTCCTTCCTTTCCTTCRTCCTCACCTTTTTACTTCAAGGTGATGGAAGAAACAGGAGAAGGTGTACCACAACAAGAAGGTACAGGGAAAGAGGATTTGCTTGGATTAGCAGGGAGCAGGAAGGGCTGGGAGCAGGTTTACTGACCTGCTGACAGGGCTTACTGTGGAATTAACCCCTATGTGGGTCATGCTGCTGTGTGCAAGGAGGACAGGAGGCACACAGGGATGTCCAAACTTCTGCTGGTCTGAACCAAACCAACCTCCCACTGAGAAAAAAACCTCTCTTCTATAGCAAAGGATAAAAAATGAGAGAGACATGGCCCCTCTTCCTCCCCACAGCTTTTATCAGAGTCATGGAATGGTTTGGGTTCCAAAGGACCTTTAAAGGTCATCTAGTCCRACTGCACWGCAATGAGCAGRGAGATCTTCAACAAGATCAGCKTCCTCAGAGCCCCATCCAACCCAASCTTGAATGTTTCCAGGCATGGGGCATCTACAACCTCTCTCAACAACCTGTGCCAGTGTTTCACCACCCTCCTCACAAAAATTTCTTCCTTAGTCTGAATCTAAACACCTTTAGTTTAAAATCATTACTTCTTGTCCCATTCCTACAGGCCCTTGGGTGTTTTTGGTGCCTTCTCCAACTCAAAAAAGTAGGGCTRGGTCTGGAATAGCATCCATGGGGTGAAGCACGATTCACAGCTCAACTTGTTCAACATAAGCAGAATAAAAACAGAATTTGCTTTCAGAAACAACTTTACAAAGCCCATGGAGGTGAGCTGCACATTTGGTAGCCAGGCTCCCAGCACTGTCACAGCAGACAGAGCAAATCAAGAAGTTTTTGCAGCCCCACCAGCGCTGCTGGGCAAGAATAAAGCTCCTTCATGCCCAGATGCCTGTCAGCAACATCCCCCCCGTGTGAGGGGTACAGGTGAGGTTCCTGTGGGTGATACCTGCCCCAAGCCCAC
This sequence comes from Cardinalis cardinalis, assembly GCA_014549065.1. Lineage (NCBI taxonomy): Eukaryota > Metazoa > Chordata > Aves > Passeriformes > Cardinalidae > Cardinalis > Cardinalis cardinalis. The sequence goes on from JACDOX010000049.1 coordinate 3,017,827, forward strand.
ACAATCCAGCCCTGTGAGAGCACATTTCTCCTGTCCCCAGGCTGTCTAGCCCTGGTGTGCAAAGCCTTTGTCTTGACAAGTGCTGCACGGTAATTTAATTTGGCCAGACATCTTTGTATGAGTGAAGGAATACCAAGCTAATTAGGAAATGAAAATAGAGTTATCTTCCTGATGAGCAAGCAAAGAAAGAAAAATCCTAATAGTGCTAAAAAAAAAGTCAGAATTGAAGTGACAGAATTCAGGTGGCATTTGTGGCTGTGCAATGACAGCCAAAGCACTCACTGCTTCCATCTGWGGTACTCCACACGAGATGTTTGGGGTCTGAGTTTCCAGAGATGCTGAGAACCCACACCTCACTGTTTTCCACAACTTTTGCCACTCAGTGCCCCCAGGCAGGCAGAGCAGAATCCTTCAGGGTTGGTTTGCTGTTCCTCAGACTGAATCACACAGTTCAGCAACATCCAGCTTTGCTCTGACAGCATCTCTGGCCACACTCATGCACAGRGATCACACCCCTCCCAGCTGACACAGGCTCCCTTCCTGTTTACAGAGCTCCTTGGGAAGGTGTCACAGAATGGACTGATCACCTTTGGTTGTATTTCCAGACCCACTGAGGTTCACTTGCTGTGGGAGCGGAACCCTTTGAAGGGGAAGGTGGCACAAAACAAGCAGGTTGCTCAACCCCCACAACAAGCCCTTTTATTTTGGTAATCCCTCCAAATACCACCACACACGAGACATGCTGGTGCCAGCTGTGCTTTGCAGATGTGGAAGGGGTGAGTGAGCCTGCAGGCCTCCGTCTTATTCTCACCATTACAGAGCTTGAGGTAGAAATGTAACATCCATCCCTGGCTCCCAGCTCTGCTCCWAACTCCACTTCTTCCCTCGCCCAGAGCTGCTCAGCATTTTGACAGTAAACCATCAGGAATGGGAAGCTGGTGCAGCAGCAAACTCCTTACTTTGCCCTCTGCAGCCCTTTCACACCTCCAACCTGCAGCTTTTTCAGGGCTGTGTTTCAGCCTCTGAACACTTGTTAGGCAGCCATCCCTGCCAGGGGTAAAAATTAGTTTAAGATGGAGCTGGCTGCTGTTCCCATCACTCTTTGCCAAGTCTGATGCCTCCCTCAGCAGATTTCCTGGCATAGCTGGACTGARGGAGAAGCACCAGCTGTGCAAAGGCTACTGATAAGGGCCATTTAGTTTACAAATGCATGGGTAGATCTCTTAGCACTAAGCAGGTAATGGGGGATTCAAGCCATAAAAATATATTTCAAGGCTTCTTTTGTCCAATTCACATCCTTGTGCATGTGATTGTGGCAAGTGCAGCTGAGTTCCATGGACACCCATTGTATGGGAARGGCTGCACCCCACGGGCACTGCAAACCTGCAGGCACAGCAGCCACTCCTCCATCACAGCAATGGAGTCTGGGGGTCCCCCTGAGACCCTGGGTGCCCCCAGCCCCAGCTGCACTGGGACATTGAGCCCCCTTGCCACTTGCAAAGGCTCTCATTTTGCACTGGTTACARTGGCTCCTGCTGGAGATCTTTCCTATTCCCACACTGACACCAGCAGAGATGCCAATGTGAATTACTGTCCCCTGTTCCCCACACAATAATTTCCATATATACAAACTCCAGAGTTAAGGRGCTGCATGATGTTTTTTATAACTTTACCACCAACTCAGTTTTTAAGAGCCTTTTCTTCCACTGTTGTGAACAAGATTAGCCTCTGCAATTTGATTGTGCTGCTATGGCAGTAATAAGAAAAAAGTAATTTCTTTTTCTTAAAAAAAGAAAAAAAAAATCAATAATTGGCATTCCTGTGTAAGGTCTCTGACATTAATTATAAATAAATGTTAGACCTACTAAAATAAGAAAGCGAATTTATGGCAGCAGGTTGCATGCTGCTGCTGAAGCCTGTGTGGCTGCTGCGATACAGATGCAAAATATAAAGTCTAGAGGACTGCAGTTTGTATTTTATTGCCTCGGAAAATAAATGTGTAAATAGCAATAAAATGCACAATTATTTAGCACAAAGCCAAAAGACTCCACAGCATTTATAGGCTGATGGATGGCTTGCCTGCCTGCTCTAATTTTCCATAAAACAAGGAAGACAAGGATGGAGGGAAATAAACAATGGCTGCTGTCACTGTGATTAGTGCGAGGCGCCAGGTGAGAGCAGCTGGTCTCYGGAGAGGGGAATGCTGAGCTGCTTCAGCTGCTCTTTGCTTCAGGAACTGAGCCCAGATTGCAGCACTGCTTGGCGAGGGCAGCTGAGCAGGGTGGCAGTTCCCAGGGTCAGGATGTGCCCCATCCCTGGTGCCTCCGGCAGGAGAATGGAGCAGCCTCCAGGGGTGGATGAGGAATTAGTGCCTGCAATGGGAGGAGGGGGCTGTAGGCAGCCCTGCCACAGATTGGTTTTTAGACAAAAGACATCTGGCCCTGATAATCTTGGAGGTCTTTTCCAATCTTAATGCCTCTGTCATTCCATTAAAATTTTGCCGGTGTAGAGGTCAGTGGTCAGGCGTCAGGGGTGTCACCCATGACGTGATGAAGCAGGGAGAACCTTAGAAAAAACTGGRGGGAAAAAGGTGAAAGTCCTTCAATGTCATCTGTTAAAAAGCAWGGAGCAGGGGGCAGCATTTGGAACTCTTTATGGGATAAAGAAAGCTGCAGGCAGAGAGCTACCAGCTGGTTCCCTGGCTGTGATTCCATGGCCCATGGTGGTGCCTACAAAGGAGCCACAGGGCTCCATGCTGGGCCCTGGCAGCAGGAGCTGCTCTGCCTGGCACAGCCACCACAGTTATCTGCTGCCTCCACCTGCATCCAGAAGAGTCCATGCTATTGTCAGCCATCCTCCTCAAGAGCATTTCTGAGTGTGACACAGGCATATATTAACAACTCCTTTCTTATTTGCTTTCTTCTAGCTACGGATGTCCATGTAGGCATACAAGCCCAGATTCCACATACTGCCTTTCTCTGGGTCAGAGAAGCCACATGCATACATTTGCACAACCCTTTTAGGTCCCTGGGGTTGCAAAGACATGAGTCTGGGTGATAGTGTGATATGAACAGCAGATCCCTTATGYAGAGAGCAGTACTCTTGCAGAGGGTAATGTAAGTATCCTTGTGATGGTGGAGCAGGTGAATGGAGGTATTCAAGCTCTTGAGTCACTCCTCATGAGCACCCAGGATAACAGCCAGGATGTGCAGTTCCAGCCCATCTCTGAGACAGAAGCCCCAGTCTCATGGTTTCAATGCACACTTGTAATTTTGAAGTTAAATTCTTCCCCTGAGTGATCACAGCACAGAGACTCACTCCTGACACTGGAAATGTGGGGAGCCTCACGGTGCTGGGTTGACTCTGACTGGATGCCAGGTGCCCACCAAAGCCCCTCTGTCACTGCCCTCCTAAGCTGGACRGGGGAGAAAAATACAGTGAAAAACTTGTGGGCTGAATAAGGACAGGGAGAGATCACTCACCAGTTACCATCACAGGCAAAACAGACTCAACTTGGCAATCAGCACAGGACAAGGAGAAATAAAACCAAATCTTAAAACATCTTCCCTCCATTCCTCCCTTATTCTGAGACTCRACTTCACTCCTGATTTCCTACCCCACCAGCAGTGCAAGGAGACAGGGAATGTGGGCTGYGCTCAGTTCAGATTGTCTCTGCTGCTCCTTCCTCCTCAGGGAGCCAAACCTCCACWGACTCCTCCAATGTGAGTCCTTCCATGGGCTGCAGGAATTGCCCCAGGGTGGGCCCCCTCCACAGGTGCAATCCTCCAGGAGCCAGTGTGKGCAGAGCTGCTGCTCCCTTACACTCCCTCCCTCCTCTGCCTGCTGCTGAGAACTCTTCCCTCTTCTTATTCACATCACCCCAGAGGCACTACCAGCTTTGCAGATGGAATTGGTCCCTTTTGGAGCCAGTTGGCACTGGCTCAACTGGACATGGGAGGAAGCTTCCAGAAGCTTCTCACAGAAGCCACCCCTGTAGTCYCTCCAYTGCCAAARCCCTGCCATGCAAACCCAACAGACTTGCACTCTCATTTGCTGRGCTCCCAATTTAGAAATGGAATTCAGTGCCTAAGGAGGGACAGTGAGAACAGCCCAGAGTGCAGAGGAAGAAGAAACATCAGCTGACAACAGAGATTTTTTTCACTGCTGGACAGTGTATTATGAGCCTGCTCCAACTTCATGCAAAGCCAGCTGAGTCTTTCAAATGATTTCCACTAGCTGTTTTATCCAAAATCCCTTTTTAAAAACAATTAAGGAAGAATTTTAGTATTGCTCCTATTTATAACAGTGGACATTACAAGCAGGACAAATCCTATATTCAACAGAATCAGGACAAAACCCCCCAAAATAACAGAATAGAGACAAATGCTGTCTATCCACTCACTTCAATGACAACTCCAGAAGCAGGTCCTGCAAGAAGGGATTACTCTTGCTAGAGCGAGCGTCCTGTGAAGGACTCTTGATGTAACTTGTCAGACCTAGTTCAGATCACAAAGCCAACAGGACATGGACAAGTAACACATGGAACATCTTTCATCAATTACCAAGCTCCAATGTGGAATCAAAAGAATTTTAAAGACTGAGTTCTGCTTTCCTCAAACATTTCTCTGTGTAAGAATAAAAAAATAATCAGTAATCATCAGGATGACTGTCTACTTGGATTTGGAAGCAGATAATGAATAGTACATCCGTTTTTCACTTATTAATATAAGTAAGCTTGTTGCATAAGATCTGCTTATTTTTGGAAAGCAGCCCTTTCTACCTGTCCCAACAGTACATTACTGTGTTGGCAAGAAGCACGAGCTTTTGAGCGAATAAGAGGATTTCTTCAGTTTGAGCTCACTTGGCAAATATTTTGTCTTCAAAGTCTGGGTCACCCATTACAAGAGTTCTTGAAGGAGAAAGTTCCCTTGACCAGCTTTGCCATAGCTTCCATTTCATTTGGCTGTGTGTGATGCCTGCAGTTTATTTATCTCACAAATGATTACAAAGAAAATTTTGGTAAAGACTCTTCTGCCAGATTGCTCTCAAGAGTGCTGAGAAGACACATCTCCTTCCACCTATCTTTGCTCAGGACAAAATCTGTTGCTCCAAACCCAGGGTTAGACACAGAAAATGGTCCATGATGGCTTTCATCCCATGCCTGTGATGTTTGTGCTCCATGGGGCTGAAGGATTGATCCTGAACCTGCAGAGGATGAACACCCCAGAATACCCTGGCTGGGACTGAGCCCCAGGAGATCTCATCCCTGCCCCACAAACAGATCTGCAACAACTGAGGACTTCTGCAGTGTTCTGATGGCTCCTCTGCACTGCTCTGTGCTGGCTCTGAATAACTGGATAGACTGGAGGCACAGCCTGAATAGTCAGKCCTACTGTGGCTGTAACCCAGTGTTTATATTCCCTAGTCCAAGTCTCATAAAAAGCCCAGGTGCTGGTCTTGGAAAGATAAATCAGCATTTCAGTATTTACTCTTGCTTCCATGAGGTGCTATCAGTCACATCCAAGATGTATTTTCCTTTGCCTTTTCACTGTACAAAACTCAGAACTGGGGGAGAGAACACCAGCCTGTGTCTGAATGCAAGCAGTTACAAGGTGTGAGAGTCCAGGGTGGTGTGGTGGATCTGCATCTCTGAATGGAGTTCTCAGCGGTTTATGAAGACAACAAAGACTTGGGATGCCTTAGCCCTGCTGTGGTCACAAAGCTGATAAAAAGGAGAAGACCAAAGGCATTTACCTTTCCAACTCTGCTTAGTCTAATTTGGTCCTAGCAAGGGATAGTCAACACTGCAMAAATACAGTAGAAAAACCAATAAGGCATTAGTTGGCACTTTAAATGGCTCCTAAAGTCCCTCCACAGCCRTGCAATGTGCTGTCATCACTACAAGCCAGGCACCAGATGCCTTTATTTCCTTTATTTTTAATTGCACTGAAGAGATACTGGTCTCAGGGAAGGCTTTGCCCAAAAGGAAGGCTGATCATAGCCCCTTCCCAGGCAAGGGCTGCTCTGAGATATCATTTTCCCTTGCACTGAAAAATGCTCCTAGCTCAAAAATTCATGGCATGGGTTCAAATGTCTCCTAGAAGCTCTTTCAACCACAGCCACAAATATGGTTTCACTCTTCAAATGCTGCATTGGCAGCAAAATCAAAGCTTTGCCACTGCTTGGCCATTCCAGTTTGGAAACAAATTTTTTAGCCAAGATTTCTCCAGTCAACCAAATTCCCACTAGTCATCAATCACAGCAGCCTACTCAGACGAAGGTGATACTCTGAATTTGTCTACAGCAAAGCAACCCCTTGATTTTTGTGCTCTTGTGGCTTTTCCTCAAAGGTAAATTTCTTCACATGAATCATTCCACAGAACCCCTCTGTCTTCCAGCTTGCTATTGAACCATCCAGGAGGCAGCATTTAAATGCAAGAAGGTAAAACAACAGTATTGACTGTCCTTTGTCTGGGTTTATTTAATTCTCTAAAGCAAACAGTTTGTGTGAATTGCAGTCCTGGTAATAAAATCGTCCTGCACATTTGCTTACAGAGGGTCACCAGGGAGAGCAAATGCACCTGTATTCAGCAGTAAATGTTTGATTCTGTGTTGCACAGCAATTATTCAAAACAAGAGAGACTAGTGGATCCAAGACTGCTGCCCTTTAGGACTCAGCCTGTCAAGTTGCATAGCTCTGTACTTTTTATCCAAGTGGATTTCATCTCCACAAACTTATTACTGGGTGATATTCCAGTTTTCAGTCCAAGCTGCACCAAGCTTGCAAAACATTTGGCTATCAGACTGCCTTTTCTTTGCTATAAGGGRCATTGCTTTTTTTAATATTATCATTTTTTATCAATATCCCATGGCATATGAAAGGAGCAAAATTTAAAATGCATGGGTGGTTTATTCCGAGAGGACAGAGAAAGGCAGAGATTTCAACTGAATCATGCCTACAATTGCTTCATCCCTGGCTTTAAAAATGCCATAGCTTTAGTCATCAAGAGGAAGTTATGATGCTGGCATATATTTATTTTCTCATGGTTTTTTGTACTTCAGAAATTTATCAGGAATGTGGTATTTTCTGTCTTCTTAAATTAAACAAGGAGCCATTAATATATTTTACAAATACATCCTTCTGTAGATACTTTCTTGACATTTATTACTTATCTAGACTTGCACTTGATGTACTTTCACATATTGCTCAGCAAGGAGAAATGCAGCAAAATTYCACAGAGCTTTAAGTGCTTGCAGAGATGTGAACCAACTTCCCCTCAAAGTAAGATTTAATCAAAGCAGTGCCACCCCAACCCTGACCAGATGATCAGTCACCATGGCTTTGAGCAATATGTTGGGATGTCTGAGCTTACACACAATTACAGGTCACTTAATCACCAAATTTAATCAAGATAATAATTAAGCACTGCATCCTGTTTAACGCACAGGGATGTGAGCCTTCCAGCTCCTGCTGCCAGATCAGACCTAACACAGGAATGGAGGTAAAGAATCAGCAAAATCAACAAACTATATCCATAATTATAGGAGAAAAGCTAAAATCAGCTTGCCAAATCCTTAAGAAATCCAGTTTTTTGTGCCAGTTGAAAACCCAAGCCTACATGATTYTTTCAACAACCTATTTCTTCAGAAGACCAACTTATTATTTTGCATTTGACCAGGCTTGAGAGATAAAGCTGAGGGTCCTGGCACAGTAGGTGTTCAGTTGGTGCTTAGTAAGCACTTTCTGCTCAGATAAACCCTGCTCTGCAGAAGGGATGAGGAGGAAAGGGAAAAGCTCCATTAAGGGACTTTTTGAAGGTCAAAAAGCAGAATATAAATCTGTCAGTCTTCTCARCCACTGTACTACACTGCCTCTTGCATCAGCTTTGTAGGTCCAAGAAAACAGTTACAAGACTCTACAGTTAATACATTTTTTGAAGCACCCATATTAACTGTAAGCTAAGCAAAGTCGCTTTCTGGGATAGATTCTATGAAGAAGATTTTTCCCTATTTTCCTCCAACTTCAAAGTGCAATGTGAGTCTCCCTGTTAGAGCCCAGTGACATCCACACATCCCTGAGCTGGGGAACAGCTGCAGCAGCAATGCATCTATAAACATTAAAAAGCTCAGAAACATGAAGGCTTGCAAGAAATAATGGAGGGCTGTAGAAAATTGACTAGATGACCCCGTAGGCCACATCTATTTCTAAATTCTACAAACCCTCTATGTTAAAAATAGGATGAAAAATTTTGGTTTTTTTTCTTTTAAACCAGTGGGGATATTGGCTAACATTTTATATTCAAAAAGTGAGTAAGTTTTAATAAGGGCCAGCAGGAAACCAACTCCAGAGAGTGATGGGGAAGTAAAATCCTTTCTTTACATACTTAAAAAATGAGACTTTAAAAAAATAAGACTTGAAAAATAATAAAATAAAAGTAGAACTGAATGATGGTTACATTTTAATCTTCAGAGCTGCTGTTAGCTGCAATAAATCCCTTTTGTAAAATTGGTGTCTTGAGCTGCAAATTCTTATCAAGAGTGTTATTATCAGCCACTGTGGGACTGTGAACAAGAATTCTCACTGTATTTTAATGGCTGCTGGCCATATCCATCAAAAAGGGGACTCTAACACACATACAGTTATCATTGTTCAAATTTTAATGGATATATGGTATTCCCATTCATTATTCAARTGACATTCAGATGCAGTTTCAGTCAAAGCTGCCTCTTCATAAATGTTATTAGCTACAAATGTGCCTTTAATAAAATATTACRCTGTGCAAAAATAAAGCATTGTACTGATAATCAAAGGAAAATGAATGGCASGAACTAAAATCCACAGCAATACAGTCTGAACTCCTTAGTCAGTCAAAAAACTCTTTGATTTTAATGMCCAGTTTCTCAGAACCAGCACAGGAATGCAGGATCAGGCCCACTGGGCACACAGGACATAAAAACACCTTCTCCAAACTCTAGTGGCTTCCATGCACAGTGCTACCTGATTATTTGAGTCAGAAGGAGTCTATCTGTGCTCAGTCTGACCACAGCTCAACAATAYTGTCTGCAAATCCAATATACATGGTCCTCTGGACACCTTTACATTCATTATCCAACCGCTTGGACAACAYACATTAAGGCTCTGCTCTTCTGGTGGGTGCTCTTTTTTTTTTTTTAATTAACTTGTGTGTTGAGGTATCTTAAGTTAGACACTCAGAACTGAAACATCCTAAATCAGGTTGACATGCTGGCCCCAGACTCAAGCTAGGAAACACCTGTTTGTTTTCTCTACATTAATACCAGCTCAGCAAGACACACACACCCCTAACTTTGTAACCACAGGATCATTCCCCACTCCCTCAAATAGTTCAGATACCAATGCTCTGCTGAGCCAGTTTTATAAAAATCCAACAGCAGTCAGTAATAAACCCTGTGACTGAGCTCTGCAGCCAGGAGGCTGGAGCACCCTGCTGGGATCTCAAACACAGTGTCCCCACTAATGCCACAGGGCTGTCCCCACTGCCCTGCATCCCACCCAGTTCCAGGGCCACAGCCACACACTCCTGCTCCTCTCTGTCTGGGAATGAGATGTATTTCTATATAGGAAGCATCTGTTTTACAAGATATATCTTAGGTTTCCCTGCCCTGCTCTTCAAACTGTGCATTTGAGATGGAAATACATCTCAAGCAGCAAGGCTGGGTGTCTGAAGAAGGAGGAACTGGAGCAGAGGGGGTTTATTTGCCAGAGCAGAGGTGGTTTATTTGCCAGAGCAGAAGGCTTTTCTTCTGCAGCAACTTTGCATGAAATTGGATTTATTTCTACGGGATGAAAGAAGAAAACACTTCAGTGGAGTTGGGAACCTGCCCCCACTGATATAGACAGAACATGCAGAACATGAAGGTAAAACCAGATCCTGCTAAACCCAGTCAGCTCAGATGGAACTCTGGACTCTGCTCAGGGAGAGTCAGAGAGACAACAACAAGAGGATGCCTGACTGCAAACTTGGGCATCTAAGCCCTCCTGGTCAGTAGCCCTCTTCCCACACTGGCACCTAAACTCTACAGAGACTTTGTCATAAAAGAAACAAAACCAAAGCAGTAGYAGTGGTAATGTTCTCAGAGTACCTGGTGTGAAGTCCCTGCACCTTTACAGAGTGAGCATTTGCCCTGTACCTCATGGCTGCATACAACAGGTACCCAAAATCACTCATTTCCCTCTCTCTGCCTGTGCTTCCTCAGAGCTCCCACACTGTACATGTTGTGCCCAACACACATGGACAAGATGGGCTTTYGCAGAAAGTCAGTTTTGTTGAGAGGAAGATTGAAGAGCATCCTCCCTTCCCACCCCTGAGGGCTCTGCTCAGGCTTACACTTGAAGGGTTAATAATCTATGACCTGAAAGAAGACAGTCAGCACTGCTTGTTATTTTTTTTTGGAGAGGAGGAAGAACTTGGGAGGTACTTTTGGGTGAAGGTTTGAGCTGAAGGATCTGGAGTATAAAACAGGCACTCTCCTTGTAGCCTGAGGAAGGCCTTCAAGCAGGTGTGACTTCAAGCATGTGGAGGATCTGGCCTTGACTGATGTACAATACATAAATGACCTTAATGGCTCAAGAAAAAAGACCAAAAMAATTTCCTAACATCAGCCAATTCAACAGCTTTAGGGGAAGGATCATCAGCATCAAGAAAGACATGTCCAGGGAGAGATGCTCAAGGACAGAGTACAGTTTTATCACAGTAAATCTGGATTAATCCAACTGATTTTGATGCACACTCATCCCAAAGAAGCACACCAGTTTTTTTATACATCAACAATTTTTTTTTTCCCTACAATTTGGGTAAACCATTCAGATATCCACCATTTGATCCTGAAGATTCAAGTTCATAAAGAAGTTTCAATGGGAAGTTGTTATTCCTCCAGCCTGGGTGGAATCTGTCACTGTTGTTATTTTAAAAGGTGACCATAAAAAGACATCTCACCCAGGCTACAAAAAMCAGCATTTTAATCTTGAAACTCTTTCTGTTATGCAGGGTTATTTCCATGGAACCAGGAGAGAAGAAGTACCCTCTTCACTGGTGCTYTTCACTTAAGAGTTAAAACACTTTCTAAATCCTACATTTTGAAGCAAGGTGATTTCCCAGTGCCTTTGCTAGATTTAAAAATGAAAATTAAAGCATTATTAGGGGCTAAGGGTCAGGCATATAYGCAGGCAACTATCTGGCAATGACTCCACCTGGAACAAAGAGATTCTAAAATAAATTTTTTAATGAGAAGGATGGAGAAAAGCCAAGCAGAAGTTGCAGAGGACACCTCATTAAAGAAATTGATAAGCCCAAGTCAGGTCAATCTGTTTAAGTAATTCAATGGCTTCAGTCAGACTGGAATAGATCTGTTTAATTTGCCTTCAGAAAAGCAGCARCGCAGTGGGAGCGGAGGAGGAGACCTCGCAGGGAGCCACCAGTGCTCCCTTAAAGTCAGTGATTTTGCAGAAAGTTGCATCTGTGGTTTACTCACTTGGAAGAGAGACATCTCACATGAAATGAGCTGAAGGAGCTGTAGGCAGTGAGAGCAGCACTCTCAGCAGTGTGACAGGACTGTGGGACCTCCCCTGCTCAGCCACAGCCCGCACAGGGTACCACCAAAAGAGCCAATCTGGCAAACACAAAACACTCAATGTAAGGCATGAGCCAGAGCCTGGCTTATTTTTACACCTTTGCAGCACTGAGAGAGTTTCAGCAGGAAAGAGGAGCTGATTTTCTGCCGGAACAAAGAGCTCAAAATATGGTTCTCATTTTGAAACTCAAGCTCGGGGGCCCTGAAAGGGAAAACGAATTCTTGCAGTTCACTGCAAGGACTGTGCTGTGAACCAAGCAGCACTGTTCTGGTCTCTGTCAGGATGTCTGCCCTGCTTCTGCTCCTGTGCTGACCAGAGAGCTATCACTCACTTCAGGATTTCCTTGATGCCATGCAGCCTGGCTGGAAACTGCCACAGCCAAAAGCATCTTGGTAATGGATGCTGCTTCCAGGGCACTGCATCAGCTGCACCTACTCAAACTGCTGCTAAGCCTAAAACTGCTGCTAAACTCAGGCACCTCATCTGCAGGTACCTGGGTGACCTCACTGGTGAGACTTTGGGGCTTATTCCATCATTGAGCAGAAGAATAATGTCTTTAAGTAATTGCATGGTTTGATAATAGGTAAATAAGAACCTTGCCTCAAAAAAAAAAAAACATTCAAAATAAACCCAGTGCTGCTTTTATCGGGCAGATCTCAGCAGCAATACCATGGGAGGTTTTGTCATGCTTGGACTTAATCTGCCTTTTAGAGATGATGTAGAAGCAATTATGGAAATGATTAAGAGGCAAACACAGCGCAAATGGAGTCCCTGTCACCCAGTCTGCAAGCAAGCATTAAACTTGATAATGTATGACTGTACACAGTAATGAATAAGTACATCTCTCAGAGGCTTTTGTTCCTTGCAGCTGTATTCTGAGGGGCTTGGTGCAGTCCCAAATATTAAATATCCCTCAGTAGGCCCTCAGGAACCATGWGGTTCTGAATTCTTTGAACAGACCTTCTGGTCTCAGCGCTGGGAACACCCTTCAATGCTTATCCTGCTAATAGGAAATATTAAAACACGAAGGGAGAGATTCCCACATTGCTACCCAACCTGAAAAGGAGGCATTTTAGTGAAACACCATTAAGATGACCATGACAACATCATTAATCTTATCAACACAGCAATAACGCACAAGACTAAAACCTGCAGCATCAAAGTGAAACTCATTTATCTGGAACTGAGCAGATTATATTTTAGCCTGGGAAAAGGTATTACATCCCAATTGAAGGTCCTCCTGATTTTCCAAAAGGGGACATGGTTAGGCATATACCTCACCAGGGATGTGGGGATGCCAGGGGTTCCAGCCATTTCATGCACTACTCATAAATCAATCAATGAGAGTGGTTTGAGGTGGAAGGACACTTAAAGATCACCCAGTTCCAGCCTCCTGCTGTGAGCAGGGACACTTTCCACGAGACCAGGTTGTTCTAAGCCTCATCCAACCYGGCACTGAACACACACCAAGGCACATCAAGGACCCTCTGGCAACCCACCACACACACTAATGGTTCCCCTTCGGGAGGAAAGGAGCTACACAGGTTGGAGAGATGAAGATTTTAGCCAGGATTTTGGATGGATGATTACTACAGACCATTAAGCTGCTCTCCTCTGGCTGGATTTATTGTTGACTCAACAAAGAAACACGACAGGGGTTGGGTACCTGCCAGGGCTGTGCAAAGTTGAGTCAAATTTATTTTAAAAAAGGAAAAGCCAGTGTAAAATTGGAAGGAAGCAACAGACACTTGTTTCCTCTTGCACCTGCAAAACCAAAGCTAACTCCCCTCTCAGTGGGAAAACTGCAAGTGCAGAAACCAGAAGTTTGTGAGAAATACACTCCCCACTCCCTTGCCACCAGGAATATTCCCAGTGGATGTTTAAAAATSCCATCTGCATCACACACTTCCCAAAGTTGAGCACATTTTGCTTCACCTTCTCCTAGCAACTTGCAGTTCCCTTCCTTTCTAGGGGGTGTGACTKACAAAGCAACGAGAAGGGCAAAAAAGCAAACCTGACAAATTCCCCYGTCCCCAGGGCAGCCAGCTCCGAGCAAGTGGACACGGCGGGACCCACGGGAGCCTCAGGAGTGCTGAGAGATGGATGATCTGGATCTGCAGAGAGCTTAGGTCTGTCAAATGACTTCTGCAGGCTTTGTGCCAGAACGAAGCAGAATGAAACAGAGATAATCCGCTGAAAGAATGCCCCGTGCAGCAGGGGAACAGCCAGATGCTTCCTGTGTATGATATTTCAGGGTGGCATAAGATACAGATCAGGACAGAGGTTCAGCAAGGTCAGCAGCAGCAGGTCAGAGGGGGAAAAAAAGGTTTAAAAAATTGGAATACAACAAAGCAAAAGCAGAACTACAGGGCAAGTGCTTTGTGCTGGGAAGTTGTGACTCCCYGAGGCCTGGCACTGAGAAAGGGCACTCAGAGCACCAGAGAGGCACCTCAGAGCAAAGCTGCACGTGGGTGRATGGCAACTGGGGGGTTTCTGCAAAGTCAAATATTCATAAGAGGTTCAGAAAAAACCTTGCAAATAAGGAAAGCATCATTCTGAAACAGACTTAGTACTCCTCAACCTGAAATGCAACTTTGGATGCAAAAGATCCAGAGTTAGAAAAAAACAAAACAAAACAAAACAAAACAAAACAAAATAAAATAAAATAAAATAAAATAAATAATTAACATGCCAAAATGGCATACAGTGGCGGATTCTTTGCTTTTTTTTTTTCCTGGAAGCATCTGAAAATCTAAGGAGCATCCATAACAGTTGTTAGACCTCAAAAGTACTGCTCACAACTTAGTTTTGTGTCTTTTTAACACTCTTCCTTAAGTATCTAATATTAGGTAATTAAGAAAATAGTGCCTCTAGCAGACATCTGGGCTTTCTGTGGTCAGATTTTCCACCTATATCATGTGCTATTTAGCACAAAAATCATGTGCTATTTAGCAACATCTTTCCTTGTCTTCAAGTATTTTGGTGTCTCAGGGGATTTTAGATCACATCATTGCTAAGGCTATAGCTGCCCAGCTAGTGACAAATAATCAGAATATTATGAGTTGAACACACAGAGAGACAGACAGCAGAGTGTTGAGAGCCAGAGGTGTCATGTAGAATTACAATACAAAATCTTCTGAAAGTGAATCGTGTTTTCACATCCCTCAGCTGCATTTGCAAAGCATTGCTCCTTTTACTCCTCTATGACTGACCAGCATTTTTGGCTTTATTCTTTTACATAGTTAACTGTTAACAGAGAAGAGAAACAGTGTTTCTCTACTAAACAAATTTTACTTCTGCATCCCCTCATCCCTTCCTGAGAAAAGCCAACAAAAAGCACACTTTTGCAATGGCAGTGAACATGTGTAAGAGCAATGGGCTGTCAAATTGAAGACAAATGTGTTATAATATCAACACTGACTTGCATGCACAGCAGAKCTGTCCTGCTGGAAAAGGAGCTAATGAATCCTCAGCTACAAACCATCAGAAAAGTGCATTTGAGCAGTGTGAACAAAGGGAAATTGCCACTGAAATTACAACYGTTCAGATGGTTGTACAGGACAAATTCCATCCTCGGGTTATCACCAGCAGCTGGTGTTCCAAAAGATCACCAGAACGTTATGAAAGGCTCTTTCAGACAGGAAGAGCCATTTCCTCCTTACCCCTGTGGAGGCAGCAGTACAGCCCAAACATGAGACAGCACCTGGTGTATCAGAAACCCTGCCCTCCTGGTTTACTCAAAACTACAGCACAGTGCAAGTTTCAGGGTCAACGAGACTCTGATRAAGCATCACCCCTCCACTGGAACTYGAATGTTGCTATTCTTTCATTTGAGAAAAAAAAGGAACACCCTAACATTTGCCCTGTGCAGAGGGCTCATAGCATCCTTTCAATCAGGGGACATGGCAAAGTAATAAATACTGAGAAAGCTGTTTCCTCTTGTGGAAAAAAAAACCACTTTGAAAAGGGTTCACTCACTGCACGTGTGGGCACTTGGGATGGGGTCAGTCTGGACCACCTATCCATGGTAGTGTACACGGGGTGTAGGCAGCAGGAAGGCACCAACCAGCTTTCAGCTGAGCCATGGATCTAAGCACAATTGAGTATTTGGGTTTTGACTCTGTTTTATGTGTTAAGGTTTCATGGAAAAGAGTCTGGTTCCTCAGTTCTGCAGGACACATCTCAGTCAACCAGGCCAGTGATTGTTTTTTTCTTCCTACAGAAAGAGGAGCAAATCCTGTTTGTTTTGGACCATAAGGAAGCTTCTTCATCTCTTCCACTTTTGTCTAAAAGGAACACTWACATGTTAGATATTTTTCAGAAGATAACATACAGACACACACACACACATATATATATGTGTATAAAAAAACATATATATGTTTTATATATATACATATATACATATAAACCTATATATATGGGTTTTTTTTGGTTTGGGTTCTTCTAATGGCATGAAAGAAGCAAGGCAGTATGGCCCTCAGTGACTTTCATTAAGGTGCAGACCTTAATGAACACCATTAAGATGCAGACACCTCAGTGCTGTCTGGGCTCTGAAAGTCTCCCCTCAGGTGACTGGATGGGCACTACCTTGGTACTTCAGTTCTCCACAGAAGAAGGTAACCACAGACCCAGCATCAGCTCCCTCATTTAGACACCCCAGCCTCTGCCCTCTGGCCCTTGCATCCCCAGCTAAGAGGTTAATAGGATCTCACTCCCAGCTGTGCTGGGGCAGGACCCAGCTGATCTCACGTCACACCTCAATGCCCCAGCAAGTCACCAGGGCTTCTTTATCTGTCAGCACAGAGGAAGTCCCACCTCCAGGGCCTCTTTTTCCAACACCTCTTCTAAAYGAGACAAATGACATATTAAAGTACCTACTTCTCATTGTGACCCATAAAAGGAGAAGAAATTACCAGGTCTGACAGCAGCACATGCTTTGCAGATGCTTGTACTCTGTCAGATGTACCCAAYATCTGCACCCTGGAGTATCTGCACTCTAAGGAAGCTCCAGCACAGGAAAACTCTCCTTGTTCCATAAGGAMCATGAGCTGTTTTCACCTTCRTCCTASRGTGACSTTATGATGTTTGTATCTSCATTCCTGTGTTCTGTTTATGCTRGATWTTATGTTCTGTGCCTTCAAGACTGGCTCTGAAAAGTGAAGTTTTGTTTTGTTATCAGCCTGCTCACTCCCCCACAGTCAGTGGGACACAGATGGGGCAGTACACAGCCCTGCTCCTGCTTTTTGCTCTTGCTTTTTGCTTCTGCTTGTTAGTTTAGCTAGGCAGTCTGAATTYCCCTGGACTRTCTTTCTTTCCCTTTTCTTGGAACCACTTTAACCTGCTCCAGACTGGGACCTGGGAACACCAAGAGTTTGCACCCTGTGGCTGCAGCAGCTGCCCCAGCGCCGGAGGGACTGAGAACAGTGACCACCCCCAAGAGAGACTTTCTGAATTTGTCATCCTTTTCAGAGCAGTGAAAGAGTGGTGTCATCTGGTATTGTTCATTTTGTGTGCTGGAGGGTGCTTTGCCTGTTAAATAAACAGGTTCTTTCCACTTCTCTCTGAGAAATCCTTCCCAACCTCGTTGGGCCGTGTGGGTTTGCTTTCTGGAGGGGCTCCCTTTGGAGGTTTTCTCCCAAATTTGCCCTAAACAAGGATAACCTTGTACCATGTCTGTCCTCCATGTACTCACTGCCTTCCATTTCATAAGCAGAGCAGTCTTCTTCTGATTGAGAGAAACTCAAGAAGATTTAAAGAAATTGAAGATCGAATTCACTCCGAGACTCGTTCCCACAAGATTGTTTTTACRTTATGGGATTGCAGCAGGGTATTATTCCCAGTACTGATCTTGCCAGTGGCTCTGTCAGCCAGCAGTGAGGAGAAGGGGCAGAAGGAGTGGGAGTCCTGTCCATGAGAGCCACAGATGTGTCCACATAGCCCTGGAGCAAGATGGAGAAACCAAGCCCTCAGTGCTGAAAGGCAGGGCTTGTCACCATACATGAGCATGGTTTACTTCCTATCTTAGTCATCCCACAGGTTTTTGCTCTCCACTTTGCTTCTTAAGGAAATAAGTCCCAGAAGCCAGGTGTTTTTCCTAGCTGTTTGTTTTCCTGGCTTCTCTGATCACTGGCTCCAATTGACAGCTTTCTCTTGTCCCTTCTGTCCTCACCATGAACCCAGGACACCCAGGAGGACAGTGCTCTGAGCAGCCTTGCCTGAAAAGCCACAGAAATGAAGAATAAAGACRTGTCTGGGAACAGAATGTACTGGAGCTGGAATGTTCAGGAAGCCCTGAAAACCTAAAAGCGCCTTCCCTGGCATGGGTACAATTGCCACATTTCAATCCCCCTTCCCAGCTCAGGGATCAAGAGGAGGCAGAGATAAAACAGTGACAGGCTCCATCCTGCCAGAGAAGAGGAGTTCCATGGTGGCAGCTCCCTCCACTCTCCCTCACTGCATGACAAGTACAGTAGGAGAAGAACATCTATGAGTGGTCACCAGAGTCACTGCAGATTTACAGCACCTCAGCTGATGGACCTGCCTGGGCAGCAGAAATTCCTCATGGATTTTCCATGATTTCCACCAATTTTCTGCTTAAAAGGGTGACACCTTTGCAGTTACTTTGGCCCTGGCAGCTCTCCAAACTCCCATCCCATGGGGCCCTGCTGTGCACCTGGGTTGATTCACTCCTGCACTCTGCTCAAGGGTCATCGCGGCTGGGTCTCACCTCTGCTTTCCTGGCAGGCAGGCACAGCATCCCACCTGCATAACACCTCCAACAGTGTCCCAGTCTTTGCCATGCTGATAGCAAATCCTGCTGAGGGACATCTACTCTCAGCACACTGTCAATCACTGCTGTCATCTGTAACCCTGTCTGCTATGTACCCAGATTAATCACAGAATGGCTTAGGGTGGAAGGGACCTTTGAGATCTTCTTGTTCCAAACCCCTGCCATGGGCAGGGACACCTTCCATTAGAGTGAGTTAGTCACAGCCCCATCTAACCCAGCCTTGAACTCTTCCAGGAATGTGACAGTCACAGCTTCTCTGGGCAGCCTGTTCCAGTGTCTCACAGCCCTCACAGCAAATGAGCCACTCATTCTTCTCATCCAGCACATTAAAGGCTACAGGGTTGCAACTTGCAACCATTTAACCATTTAACCATTTAAAACCTAAACCATTTAGTTAAAATTCCATCTAAACCTGCCTCTGTTCTTCTTTCCTGTACATCAGAAGGCAAGACAAGTGCTCTATTTCTCTTGCTGCAGATTGGGACCTCTCAGTGTAGACCTGGCTGGTTTTTATTATTCCCACATGCAGCAGAGCTCCCCTTCCCATTGTTACCCTCTGACACACTGTCACTGAGGGGCAAAAAGGATGGAGAAGAAGGTAATGACACAAAATACAAGGTTTTAACCTGAAGTTTATTCCTCTTTGGCTGTCTGAGGCTGCTTGAAGCATGAGTCCAGTTCTGCTGTTTAAAACAGGAATTACCCAAGTGACTCACATCTTGCTGAGAGAAGGACCACTGGCTTTTTCATCATGTGCCAGTGCTCAGGGCATGCCACTTGTCCCTGCTTACAGCAAGAACCCAATTCCTGCAATTTATTCCTGAGTTCCTGAGTCTGCTTTGGATTGTGTGGCTTTGGGGAAATTGCAATGAAAACTGGAAAACTWGACAATTTTAAACTGATGCTTACATTCTCAACAGCCTCTTCCTGTACAGATTGTTTAAGCTCCAWTGCTGAAGCTGAGATTTCAAACTTGTGCTTATATTGTGAGTTTCATTCACATAGTCATTAGCAGCATTAAATTGGGGGAGAATCTGCTATGAAACTTAATCAGCTGGTACCGTGAAAAAGTGCTGGCATGGCTGTTTGATGCTGTGATAGAGGCTGGTACTCCAAACCAGGAGAGAGAAGAGCTTTTCAAGTTCTGCTCATTATTGCTTTGCAATGACACAGGAAACAGCAAGGGTTTTAATCTCTGAATAATTTTTCATTCAGGAATTTGGGAACAATCTAGAGGATATAGAAGTTGTTTTGTTTTTTCTCCATTAAATGCTTCATTAAAGTACTGCTTGTCTAATAACAAGCTTGGGAAGAAAAAAAAAGGAAATAAATGATGTGTTGTTATGTAAAACCAAGACTCTGACACCTCTTTGCTCCTGTTGTGCTACAAACAATCTTGCTTGAGTCGCAGGAGACTTGGCTTTGCATAAGAATGTTTCACAGAACAAGTGGGAAAAACAATTTTAAAACACAAGGGAAAAATTAAGAGGGAAAACACAAGATAAGATGGCCAGATGAGCAGTTAAAGACTCCAACACCTTGATCTCAGCACATCAAATAGAATGAATCTACTTACATGCAGCCTGTGCCCTCTTCCTAAAATACACTGCCTCCTTGGTGCAGATATTTGATTTCAGATCAAAGCATTCTCAAAGGTTGTTTGTTTTTTTTTTTTTCTTCCAGCCACCTCCTCCAGTAACCCTCACTGCTCCAAACACCCCTTGATACACTGAATACAGAGCAGCACTTGGGATTCAAGTTTCAGGGCTGTACATCACCATGACTGATCAGACTTCAGCAAAAAGACTGTGCAATGAAAATTTCAGGAAGAGGGAGGATTAACTTACGTGTGATACCRCAAATCAGTCTTCATTTTGGAGTAATTAAGCCCAGCAGCTACAAGCTTGGCCACACACCCAGGGCTGCTACAGGTACCCTGCAGCAATGTGAGCTGCAAGCTTTGTGACTAACACAGATTTATGGAGGGACTCTGCCCAGCAATCCCCAGCTGCAAGCTTGGTGACTAACACAGATTTATGGAGGGACTCTGCCCATCAATCCCCAGCAGTGAGAGCATTACTGCAACCCAGAGCAGCGGTGGGTGCTCCACACCTGGAAACCTTCAAGATCAGCACAGACAGGGCTCTGAGCTAGTGGAAGGTGTCCCTGCACCTTGCAGGGGGTGGGACTAGATGATTTCTAAAGGTCCTTTCCAACACAACTCATTCTGTTCTAGGATTCTTCACCCCTGCCAGCCTATCCCCAGGGTCAGAGGCAGAGTGTGATGCKTGCAGGTCAGAGGAACAGCAAATAYGAGAAGCATCCAATGAAGTCACACTGGCCATCCAGGAAAAATGTGGTGAAATCCTGGCCGTGGTAAATTTGGTAAAAGCTGCAGGCAGAGGAAGGAACTCAACAGCCTGATTTGCTGTGGCTGGGTTATTTTAAGCATAGTAGAAAATGCATCCATGATCCTTGGTTTAATAATTGAGAGCATCAAACTAAAACTTCAGGCCAAATTATGTTCTCATTTTAGTTCATTTAGATCTGTGAAAATGAATTGAATTACTCAAGATCTTCATCGATGTAATAAACCTGGTCATTTTGGCACTGCAGTCCGTGGGTACTCATTGCAGCAGCTAAACCACAGCCCTGCTCCAGATGGCTTCTCTCTACAACATAGCATACATCCAAGGCACTCCAAAAACTAATCATCCACTGATCATATCCCTTCAATTAAAAATTACTCAATATTTCCAATTGCTGGCATCCATTTTAGAAATAACAGAAAATTACAAAGTGCTTGGCCAGTAATATGCAGCTTTTCCTACACTGCAGAAATGTCAGCTAAGCAACATTAACCAGTTCAGCAAGGCAGTAGATTTTGTATCTGCTTTGTGGTGTATTTTAAAATTTCTCCACCTTTACATCTGCTGCGGCAACAGACTTTGTGGGACCAGCTGAGAGCAGAGACAAACAGGAGAAAATGTCTCTTATCTTATAGCAGATATATAGATGGAGAGAATTTTTAAAGAATTTGATTCAATTAAACAGCAAAAGCTTCAAAGGAAGGTCCAGTATCACTCTTTTCCACTGAAGAGGACCCAGGTTGATGCACACATTGCTGCAGAGACAGGATTGAAGGAAGGGAGAGCTCTGCTGAAGTGTGGGATTAACCAGTTCTCATTCCCCCAGAAAATCCCACATTTCCTTCCATGGCACTTCCTCTGGCTTATATCAGGTAAATATAGAAAAGAAGAGATGTGGACTGAGATGATGATGACTATTTTATGGAAAACAGAAAAATGCAGAGATCTCACTACAGTTTTTTGGGTTATTCATATAGACACAAAGCCAACTGGGTTTTTTTGTTCTAATGGCAACTCCTCAGAGCATTGCTCACCAGCTGTTTCAGCTTGAATCAATGAAGTTTCACCTCCAGGAATTGCCATTAGCTCCTCCAGTCTYTGCTGACAGACAGACAGGGCTTACATCAGCCATGGCTAACAACTTGGAGTGACTAGCAACTAAACTAAATACACCTTTGAGGAAGAAGCAGACTTTCTTACTTATTGCAAGGAAAATTAAGGGTACTTTCCAGACAAATGACTGTGCATGTCAAATTTGGTTCAATATATTTAATGTCATAACCATGCTTTCAGGTTGGAAAGGAAAAAAGGAGCTCAGCTCCAGAGCAGGAGCAAATGTTTGCATGGGATCACTGAACCAGGGTGAGCAAAATCTTCCTATACTGAGCCTTTTTGCTAAGTGTCCCAGAGGTTCAGTGTTTTTTCCATTGTGCTGGGTGAATCATGGGATGTAGGCATCCTACAGTCCATAAGAACTGCACCCTCCACAGTCATCTAACTGCTGTAGTCTAAAGCTTGGAGCACCTCAAATGGACATGGCAAACAGACAGCTACCAAGAAATTTGAGCTGATAACAGAATTCAAGAACAAAATCTAAAAGGAAATAGGTGAGCCATTGCATGAGGCTGCCCATCTGGTTCCCACTTGTTGGAATCCATAAAAATCAGAGGGTTTTAAGAAAGCTAAGAAAGCAAGCCTTAAGCAGAAGTTATGAGAACAGATGCTAAAGCAGCAAAAAAAGTTTTCTAAGTTAGTGCAGACGTGAGAAATAAAACAATTAGCCTGTGTTGAGTAACTTTCTAAGTTGCAACAAGTTTATTTAATGTATATTTTAGAAGGTTAAATATGAATAGAGCTCTGTACTTAGGCTTTTATGAACAAGCTATTGYGTTGAGAATAAGCTCTTATTGTTTTAACCAGAATTAMGTATGCTTCAAGATTATTAGATAGAAYTATTGTCAATATGCTTTTCCTCTATGTGATTRGCTRAAACCTACTCTGAGACTGTCTTATGCTATGTTGTAATGTTAAGTTTCTTTRGCATTYTGTTGAARCAGTGAGATGGTCACATCCTTTTGTCTCCATGTAAAAACAATGAGACTGATGTGAAAAATAAACCTCTCAAGGAACTAATTCCAATTGCCCCGTCCCGTTTGTGCTGTAAATAAACTGTCAGCRTTTAATAAGTTTTTGATGCCATACTAGCACCACTGTATGGCTGCATTCAGTATGTTCAAACACTGTGCAAATGTGTCACCACATCAAAACTGTGCTTTTTGGAATGACAAACATGACCTGTTCATTGGAGAATATGCACAGGTGTATAATAATACACCAGTTTCTTTTAGAGCAGCCCCATGAAAAGGTGTTTTCAACTTTCCCCGAATCTCAGTGTAAACACAGACTTAAAAATGAGCATGTAGACAACCAACACATGAACAAAAAAATATTCATTTGGGGCCATAAAGAAGTTGGCATGATGACTTAAAGGCAATCTGTGCTTTCCCACCCTGAAACTGTACATTTGCTTTTGTCTCCTGTCTCAGTGAACACTAACTGAACTTGTGCTAATAAAAATCAATTTTCTTCTCAGCAGCTAAGTATGACATAGCCTTTTTTCCAGAAACCCCAGTATTTTCAGCTAACAGCTTCACACTGTTCTAGGTTGCAGACCTCTTCTTACAGATGCCACTCATGACCAGAGACTCAATGTACTAACTTATTTTTGCTTCACTGCTAGCAACCAGAGTCGTGGCAGGTCATTAAAGAGATTTGTCTGGCTGAACAGCTTCCAGAAGTGCAATGAAGTAGTTATTTAATATCCTCAGATGAAAGATGCTATGCAAATGCAGAGCACTCTGTTGCACCAAAGAAGATCCTCTGATTACCTCCCATTAGTCCAACAGAGGTAAATGGGTTCTAGCCTGAGGTTTTGCAGTGCCATTTCCCTGCTAAACAAGCTGTAGTCGACTTAGCTTGAAAAATTTAAACAGTTAACCCACAGGAACTCAGGTCTCCTTTTCATATTTGCAGGTCAGCTGCCTTGAGACAATGTCTGAAGTACAAACAGGCTTTCAGGGCCAGATTCTGATTTCATTCAGGATGGTGTAAATCAGGAATAATCCCTTCAGAGATTAGTAGGAGTGAGATCAGATTCAGGCTCTTGGAATTAAAAAGTACAAACCATGTGCTTGTGGGCTTATTCTAATTCTGCTAAGTACAACACAATTCTCTTTCATGTCSTTCTCCCATTCTGTCTAAAGCACTCTGAGCTGAAAAGCAAAGAAAGTCCTGCTCTGAAACACTGCAGAAGATTTTTGACATTGCAAAACATTTTTGTCTACAAAGTTCTTAAATAAGCCTTGTGCTTTAAAAAGAAAAAAACAAAACCCAGCCCAAAAAAACTCCACAAACTGACACCAAAAAAAAAGGAGAAAAAAGGCCACATTCAAATTACACAAGCAGAAGGAAGATATGTTTAAAGATCCTCCTTACCCCCAAACTATGAAATGAACTAGAGTAACCATTTTTACAAGAAATCAACACATTTAATTACTCCATTTTACAGCATCTGTCTCTGGTTCTGGGCACATATCAAAGGAAAGAGCAAGCAGAGCCTTTGCTGGATGCCTTCAACATCCGTAGGAAACATCTCAACAGAAATTCCAGCATTGCTACAAATTAATGCAACGTCATCTGAAAGTTACTTGTGTCCTTTCCATGCCACTGTCTCCTTTGACAGGTCAAGCAATGAAAAYATAACCATGCCAGTCAGCACCTTGTTTATTTTTAGGTAATCTAAGGAATCACCTTTCCACCACCTTAATGAAAAGTTCCCCTCTGTTCAGCTAAACCAAAAGGATGGAACTTTTGCCATTCACCCTGGTGTGGTGCACCCTGCTAGCATAGTGGTTTTCAGTGTGCACCTAGAGAATCCTGCTGAAGGAAGCCAAGTGACAAATCTCCATCCTGTTTAGATAAAGAYACAAATCCCACAAGTGATGGGGAACTATGAAGTTCCCCATGAGCCTGCACTAACACTGCTCCATTTGCTGCAGAGTGGTGGCTGATTTGAGCCAGTATGGGGCTGATTTTGGGGAGTCCATGGGAAGCTGGGAGGAGACACAGMCAGGACAGGTGACCCCAAGTGACCAGAGGGATATTCCAGACCATATGACAGCATGCTCAGTGTGTAAGGTGGGSGGGACAAGGAGGAAGGGGGGACATTTGGGACAATGTCAATTGTCTCCATAAGTCGCCATTACCCGTGACGGGGCCCTGCTCTCCTGGGGATGGCTGAACACTTGGGAAGCAGGAAATTATTTCTTTGTTTTGTTTGTGTCCATGGCTTTTGCTCTCCCTATTAAACTGTCTTTATCACAGCCCATGAGTTTCCCAGCTTTTACCTTCCAATTCTCCCCCCAGTCTCTGGTGGGGGAGTGGGAGAGTGGTGTTTAGTTGCTGGCTGGGGTTAAACCACAACAAGTGTTTCAGTCTCTCTGCCATGATGTTTACATCACTTAATGCCTCCTAAAATAGCCAACTAGGCAAGGAGAAGGACATCTTTCATGATAAAGCCAGTGCTGTGGCTTTGTTCTGCACCTCCTGAAAAAAATCCAAACCAATTTTAACTATCTCAACACCCAAGACACTCTCTGGGTGCCTGCTGCACGTCCTGAAGATCACCCATCAGGTTTGGAATCTTTCRCCATGTACTGTTGACAAGGATCCCTTCTCCTGTGTACCTTCAGGAACAACATCCTGTTAACCATCTCATGTCCCAGCAATTTTGGACAGGAAGCTGAAATTCAATAGGAGCTATAAGTAGACTGGGAAGGGCTGTCACACCAGTGAAAGAATTTCCTTGAGGAAGGGAAGAGCAAGAAAGAAAATTTTGTTTTTACTCACTTTCAGCTAGACTTTCAGACAGTGATGACTGATGGCTCTAAGGAAAGGGCTCTGCTACACAGATGGRAGAGTCCTGTTGGCTTTGGGTAAGGGAACTATCATTGACAAGCCTGTTCATACAAATACCATGTGTTTTACAGACTATGAGAAGCCACAAGCTTTGTAAACCTCAGTAAGCAGATGTCAGCTTCAGCAATCAATTCAAATACATGTGCTGAACAACATTCCCATGCTCACTCAGAGGGAAATGCTGCCCTTGTTGATTTCTGCAATATTTTSGTCTTGCCTTCAACAGTCTCCAGGTAATGAGCAGATCAAGCTCTAATGAGCTCACCAGAAATGACAAGTCCACACTTGAGGTTACTGAGCACGACCCTACTCTCTCTTGGACACAGGACAGTGTTATGCAGCATTTTTTCCTGACAGAAGAGAGTATAATAAACAAAGCACAGGACTAGATCTGAGATGCAGAAACATCCTCCTTTCCTTCGAAGTCAATATTGTGGGTGCCAGGCACAACAGTGCCAACACTTACCTGCCCAGGAGTAGCAATCAGCTCACAAGAGAGCACAGCAGCTGGAGGGGGAGAGCTGAAAGATTGGTTCTGACAGCTATAAAAGCAAGAGATTTTTAATATTCAGAAAAATCTCAGCGCCCTAATAACAGAATTTCCAGCTTCAAGAACTAGAGTTGTCAACTAAAGTCTGACCAGATACAAAAGTAACAAAGGCAAATTTGGATGGGCCCCCTTTGTAGAGATGAGGGACTGTGAAAGAAATACTTTTCAAAACAAGCAAATCTCTCCCAGTTTTGCCCTTAACTTMGCCCTTGGGCACAGGGGGCCGTTTGCCACATCTCAGGGTTTAAGTGAGGAGGGGGTCAGCAGCACAGCAGGTGGCACCAGCCCCAATGGCACCAAGTTTCACCCTTCTAACAGGAGTGGGAAGGGTTAAATGCCACCCTGGTGACCCCACCCTCAGGGTGTGCCCCTCTGCCAAGCAAGCCTGAAATTCCCACAGCAAGCGCATCAARTTCCCTTGGGGTCTTGCTTCAGCTCCAGTCCTTTCCATGAGAAGATCCTCACTGATATTTTCTGCATATCAGAGCCACTAAATTTCCAAGCAAGACAGCAAAGGTGTAAAAATTGTACTGGCAGAAAACAGCCAGGCTCATAATACTATTTTCCAAATTCAGAGACATGCCAAATGTGAGGTTAGTGGCTCTGAGAGCAAGGCAGGGGAGAACTGCACCTTAATGAAAAGCTATTTTCCAAAATGGAGCTGTGCCTGGTGGGTTTATTTCATAAAATACAGAGGACTTCTAAGTTCGTGTGGGATAAGATAAGTCAGGAAAAAAGACATTTTGAGCAATGCTTCTTTAAAAATTCACAAGCACACACCAACAAAGAAAAGTTGGGTGTGTCTCTGACAGCTTGCCTGAGGAGGATCTAAGGACTGCCTTCTGCTGCACTAAGATACAACTCTTGGTCCAGCTTGTTCCCACAAGACAACTGTCCTTTTTCCAAGATAGTAACTTGAAAATGAGGCAAATTTCTTWGGATTGTTTCTCAATTAGTATGACAGTCACCACAGACAGGACTTGGGTATTTTAAGCCAAGGGGATAAAGGGCTACTGTCACGGGAGTGTGGGAAGCTTTTCTCCAAGGAACAGTACAGACAGTAGCCACACTGAGCACTCCTGTCTTAATCTGGGAGAATTTTAGCTTTATATAACTGGTGAAGGGGCTGGAATACAAGTCCTATGAGTACCTGTTGAGGGAGATGGGGCATKTAACCTGGAGAAAAGGAGGCTGGGRGCAGACCTTCCCTCTCTCTACAACAATGTGAAAGGAGGTTGTAGCCAGGTGGAGGTTGGTCTCTTCTCCCAAGTAAAAAGTGACAAGATGAGAGGAAATGGCCTCAAGTTACATCAGGTTAAATTTAACACTGGAACATTTTTTTCCATGAAATGGATTGTAAAGCATTGGAACTGGCTGCCCAGGGGAGTGGCGGAGTCACCATCCTTGCAATTGTTAAAAAAACTTGTGGATGTGGCACKTGAGGACAYGGTTTAATGGTGAACATGACATCGGYGCTAGTTTGATGTTTGGACTTGATGATCTTAGACATCTTCTCCAACTTAATTGATTCTKTGATAGAATTCTTCATTCAGACCACTTACAGGCAAAGGAAAAGTGCATCCTCCTAAGACAGCAGGAACAAAGCTCAGCAAATGAGCCACTCTCCTACAGCAGCAGCAGGTCAGGTGGCAACAGAGGAAGAAACAAGCAGCCTCTTCTGGTGCTCTGTGAAACAGAGACATCCCCCTCCAAAGGTGTCTGATTGGTAATTCCAACCTATTGATTCTTTTCAACACAGGCCTCTGTCATTTTCCTTTATTAAAAACACTCCAAAATGAATTACAATTCCATAGCAACATCCTCTGCCAATGCTCAACTCAGTATCAACAGGAGACTCTGGCCTTGGGGAGAAGCAGCTTATCCTAAACTCCTTTGTTTCACTGCTACTTCCAAGTGTTTCAGCCACTTCTGCASTTACTGTTTGTTTTTCAATAACCTTGTCTTTTTCAACAGCCAGTTTCCATCTCCTGCTCCTCTGCTCTTTGGCCTCACAACCAGTTATGCAGCTGCTTGAGGTAATTTCTGTTTGAAGCATTGGGCACTCTATGCAACAGAGTTACAGAGCTTTTGGAGAAATACAAATCAGTGTCTTACCTGGGCACTAACACAACTTTTGTTGGTGTAATTAACTGTCTGAATTGTGARCATTATGTCAAATTGTTCCWGACAAATCTGGTGGCCTTCTGCAATGGCCATACAAGGGTCTCACAATGCTGTGGGATGAGGGAAGAGCCATTGCCATCATCTACATGAACTTGTACACAGCATTTAACACASTGTCCCACACAACATCCTTGTCTTTGAACTGGAGATGGCTTTAACAGCAGGATGCAGGACAGCTGTGCTCCAGCATCCTCCTAGGTCTATCACAAAGTTGTGAAGCTGCTGCTCTTTCCCACATCCTGCCACCACAATACAGGCTTGTTCTCTCTAACTCCAGGTCTGAAGCAGTTTTTACTCCTGCATATCTATTTTTGCTTACTTTTAAAGAGAAAATCTGCTGTGACAGCCACAGTGAGCCAATGACACTATGTTTCTCTGTAAGGTCTTAGGATCCAGGCAAGCAAAACAAGTTCATGAACAGCTACATGGATAAAATACCAAACTGCACAATCCTTGTAGAACTATGGTGATAACCCCATTGTAGTAAACAAAACAGAAATATAGATTATTTACATTGCATCAGCTGTGCTTTTGCACATCTTTGATGACTGCATCACTCAATGGAGTGGCAGAGAGTGAATCCCTTCTATAAAGCTCTTTTCTCCATGTGGTAGATTTCCCTTTACTTTCATAGTTCAAAAATCAAGCTGTTGGTCAAAAGGGCAGTGTTTACAACTTTACTGGAATCTCCAACCACTTTACAGGCTGAACTGAACCTCCAGGAAACTGAAATACTGTCCTTTGCAGCCAGAAAGTCTGGAGCAGGGAGCTGAGRGGGGGCAGGCCTTCACTCCAAGCTCTCAGCCATAAGTGTGTCCTACAACACCACACACTTGTCCTCAGATGCAAAGGTGAAGCATCCCTGGCTCTCCTGCTGTCTTGGTTCACTCTGATCCTGGCACACAGAGAGCAAAGCCTGGGAGGGAAGGGGGTTGGTGGAAGCTGTAGGAACAGTCTGTTTTCTTCAGACAAGGAGAATTTGAAGAAAAAGGGTGGATGAGAGGAAGTATGTGGAAAAGGACTCTGCTGGKTTTGGCTGGGATAGTTAATTTTCTTTACAGTAGCTGGTATGAGGCTGTGTTTTAGATTTGTGCTGGGTGCACTGTTGATAACACAGACATGTTTTCATTATTGCTGAGYAGAGCYTACACAAAGCCAAGGCYTTTTCTGCTCCTCAGCCCACCTCACCAGCAAGGAGGCTGGGGGTGCACAGGACCTGAGAGAGGGCACAGCCAGGACAGCTGACCCCAGGATATAGCATACAGCMTCATGGTCAGCATAGGAAGAGCAGAAGAAGAATGGGAGACCCGTTCAGAGTGATGGAATTTACCTTCCCATTCACCATGATGTGGGATAATAAAAAAAAAAAATCACCCTGCTTTCCTGGGGATGGCTGAACAGCTGCCTGCCCATGGAAGTGATGAATGAATTCCTTAGCTTGCTTTGCTGGCCATGTGCTGCTCATGCTTTACATATTAAATTTGCCTCAACCCATGAGTTTTTCACTTGTACCCTTCCAGTTCTCTTCCACTGCAGGGAATGTGAGAGAGTGGCTGYGTGGGGTTTAGCTGCTGTCTGGRGGGTTAAAGCATGACAGGGAAAAATCCTGAAGAGCAGGACTAAAGAACATTTCAGCACCTACTCAGGAAGGAGAGAAATGGTGATGAAACTAGAAAAAACTCTACTGAAACTCTGAAGAAGCTCTCARCATCTCACACACACTTGGTACTTCCATGGGCACTTCACATGACCACATGGCAGACATCAGAATAATCTTGGTGAAGCTGACACCTTGTTGCCTATAGCTGCAATCTTGAAGCAAAGCCATATCCTGACCCCCACAGCTGTGTCCCCTGCCCAGATTTTCTCCATAAATCCACTGCAGAGTCCCAACTTACACCAGCAAGCCAACCACAGGCATTTCTGGCAACCCAAGAGAAGGGAGCTGCCTTTTACCAAGGCACTCCTTAAAAAGCATCCGCACACCGCCTTCCCAAATGGTTTTCTTCCTCTTAGCACCAAAAAATAAATTTTGGTTTCCATATGATAAGAGCCAGTTTACATTTCAATATTGCCTTTCTAAGCAAGAGAAGTTTYGCAAGGGTCTGTTTAACTCCTGACATTTTACAAAGGGTAATGCAGTTCTCCCTTGTATTTCTGTGTTGCCATTACAGCACARCCTCCAGAGCACAAGAGAGAACTCCATCACAACAGCAACATAACACAAGAAAGATAGAAAAATATTAGGAAGCGTCCAAAGGAGAGCTGTGAAGCAGTGAAGGGCCTTGAGGGGTGGCCATGAGRRGCAGCTGAGGTCACTTGGTTTGCTCAGCCTTGAGGAGACCTCACTGCAATCACAGCTTCTTCAGCGGGAGAAGAGGAATTACAACTTCCTCACAAGGRGAAGAGGAGGGGCTGGCACTGATCTCTCCTCTCAGGTGACCAGTGACAGGACCCAAGGGAATGGCCCAAAGCTGTGCCAGTGCAGGCTCAGGCTGGACACCAGGACAAGGATCTCCCCCCAGAGGGTGGCTGGGCACCGGAACAGGCTCCCCAGGGCAGCGATTGCAGCACCAACCTCACAGAGCTCAAGGAGCATTTGGACAACACTCTCAGGCACAGGGGGGATTCTTGGGATGCCCTGCACAGGGCCAGCTCAATSATCCCTGTGGGTCCCTTCCAGGCAAGGATGTTCCATGATAACTTGCACAGTTCCAGTGGSTGTGGCATTCTCAGCTGCTGCACATGCCTCAATGTCCTGTCTGTAAATTTAGTTTCTACCTGCTTTGTGCTCTCGCCAGTGCTGCTGCTTGATTCCCTGGAGATATCAGGCAGCCCTCAATATTAGTCTGAAGGATGAAGCTGAACATTTGATAGTGGGCAAGCAGAAGTTCATTTTCACTTCCCAGGTTAAATTTTTAGGCTAGAATCAAGCCAGCTGCTTGAGAAGAGCAGCAGATCTGTTTTAACAGGCAGAGTGAAGCCACAGGAGAACTGATCATAAAGTCAATGCTTCTCCATAAAGGCAGATTTTAAGTGAAGGGGGAAAGCAGRGGATACAGCAGCTGAAAAGAGAAGAGAGATCAAGAAGGAAGAGCTCTAATTCTTCTAATAAGCACTAGACTGAGCAACAGGAGAGATCTTTTTCTTACTTGAAATACAGAGAATTGTCCCTGAAGAGAAAAACAGGGTAAACCTTCCAAAGAATAATAACTTCACTGCAAAAATAGTTTCAAAGAGAAAAAGAAACAAAACCCCAGATTCAGCTACAACATCAGTATCGCCATTGGTTGACAAACTGTGACAATGCAGGTCACATCAAATTCAGAGCAATCATTCTGACATCTCTGAAGGCAAACTTGGTTCTTTCAAAATGAGTGATTTTGACTACCYGAGAGGTTTGAAATGGACCTGGAATGAAGACAAAGTATATCTAAAAGCAACAATGCATCACCTTCTCAAAACCATAATTATTTTGACCTGCCTTTACTTAACTAAAAATTGCTTCRATTAAATGTAAATGAGTATTTTTTCTCAATGTTGTCACCAAAAGAAAAATCWAAGATAATTTGCACAAACTGATTTAAGTGAAGCTCTAGTAAAAGAAGGATTAGGTGCACAGAGCAACAGCATTTACAGCCAAAGTCTTGCAGTAATGCAGGCTGCAGGTTCCATAGAAGGCATCACCACCTCCCATCAGGCTGAAGGAATTTAAGATACAAGTATGGGTGTCCTTATCACACCCT
This sequence comes from Cardinalis cardinalis, assembly GCA_014549065.1. NCBI lineage: Eukaryota > Metazoa > Chordata > Aves > Passeriformes > Cardinalidae > Cardinalis > Cardinalis cardinalis. Next base: position 3,050,057 of record JACDOX010000049.1, read on the forward strand.
GGCAGCTTTGGATGCACTCCAGAGTGTCAAAAAGAGACAAAAACTRTCAGGTCAGCTCTGATTCAAGTTGCAGGTAGCCCTACACCATGCTCCTTACACAGGAGTTTTAGAAGTCTCAGGGTGGAGTGACACAGGTCTCTGCTTCAGGATTATTCCCAAAGGACTGTCTGCAGGACTCAAACTGCTGTTTCAACCCAAATATTCAGATGACATCTTCCAATTTTATCTCTGGTTTTGCATGCCAGGATGCAAGAAGTACCTTAGAAATTATTTTTTTAAAATCCAAACCTGGCCATGTACACTGTGCTTTGAATTTGAGCTGGCAGTGGGAATCTGATGCCTTCCTAAAAGAACTGGAGGTGATGCCTTATGCTTCCCTGGCAGGGTCATATTAACTGAGCTGGCAGATTTGATAGAATTAGATTTCTTTTTCAAGCTGGTACAAAACTGTGATGTGTCAGCACACAAAGTATTTCAGATAAGTAAGATTAAGTTCTTGATTGAAGATCCAGCCTCTAGAAATAATGCAGTGTCCTTTAAAAGGCAAAACCTTTGTTTTATTTTGGTGTACCAAAGCTTTAAAAACAAAAATAAATAAAAAAATCCAGAACTCCATGGCTCCTGGAAAATGTCAGCAGCAATTTTATAGTCCAGAGACATTTTAAAAATTGCATCAGACTTAATATCGCAGTGTCACTGTTCCAGTTTTCACTCTGCAGAACAATCCTCCAAAAGGATGGCTAAGGAGTCCACTGCAGGAGCTTTGGGGACACCAGGAGTGTGTGTGGTCACCTCCATGCCAGCAGCAGTCCTCTGTCAGGCACCAGCAAGGTGGGAAATGTTGTGCTTGGACCCTGTGGGCTCTAACCTGTCACCCTTTCCTCCTTGTCCTCCCCTCAGATCTTTTGGGATGGAAAGCTACAGAGTGCTGAGCCTGCATTGAAAACCTGAAAAGTTACTATAAAAAAACAAACCCAAAAAGTTTTATTGAGATGATGTCCTCAGAGAAAGACAGCGACACTTCAAACTTTTGYCACCAGGTGCAGGTTTCAATCACTTATGTTGTGTCTCTTTTGCATTCTAGGACACCTTGCAATTGCTTGGCAGAAATAGCTGTGGAACTGGCCCAGAGAAACAGATGTGGCTTGATGAGGTTAACAGGTTTCCTGAAATAGCACAACTCCTGTCTGCTCAAGGGTTTGGTCATCTCCTRCACAGGGCACAAATCTTCCTCTCCCCGAGGAGGGACGCACACGTCAGTCCAGACGAAGCAACTCAATCACAGCACTTCAAAGTGAAACAAAGCCAGGAAAGAATTGCTTTCCACCCTCCTTTCCCCAGAATTGCATTTTAACAATTACTACAGTCTTTACAATTGATGACATTCCTAACCTTATCTCATGCTTCAGAGCAAGCTTCTGCCAACACCATGGGTGAGTTTCTTTTAAAAAGAGCTCCCTGTCTGTCCAGGCCCCCCATTTTCCACATTCCACAGCTATTTCACAGCTTCAGGGGGCTGTGAAACCCTGACTTAAAAGAGCTTTTCAAAGTTTTATGGGACATTTTACACAAAGCAACTTGAGCTTGCTRCTTACAAACCCGAGCATGGGACACTTGGCACCAGTGGGAAGAGGAGCTTGGGTAAGAGTGGGAAAGGTGACCAGAAGGGTGACAGCAGCTCCTCTGTGGCTGCTGTTAATTACTGCCAGGTAATTAACTGCCAGAGCAGTTATCAGGACAAGTGGAGTCACAAGAAGTGACAACTTTGAACAACAGACATACATCCTGAACTGAGACCACTTAATGCTGACAAGGTTATCTATTTCATAAGATAGAGGTCTGTGCCCAGAAAACTCACACAGCTCCCACAGGGCCAATTCAGTTGCCAAACACATTTCAGGTGCCACTGAAGATACCTTGGACATCAAACCCACAAATACAATATCAGGAGACAAGGACAGCTAATCCAGGGCAGTTCAAACAGCACTAAGAGCCTACAGCTGAGAAGCCAAGGYTCCTGAAGCCTGGTAGGAGATTGCAGCTCCCTGAAGCAGGCACATGCTGGGTGATACAGACACCTGCTGGGCAGTGAATCCCAAGCTGGCCAGAGAGGGATGCAGACATGCTCTGGATGGGCTGCAAAGGCAGCTGTCCATCCCACCAGGACCCCCATTCCTGCCAGGAGCAGAGGCAGACGGGAGCTGTCACATCCCTCGACCAGCCATGGCCTCCCCTGGTCTCCTGGCTGCTGCCACAGGCACTGTGGCAAGAGCAACAATACAAACATTTACAACAGCATTTTGCCTGCAAGGCTGCATGTCCTGCACAGGAAGTGTCCGTATGGGTCAAGGAGCTTCCTCCCTGTGGTAAGCAATTCCTCTGAATTGTGAGCTGACAGATAACCCCAGAGTTTACTTTCAGCTTGCATACCTGTGAGTTAGATTTTCATTTATCAGTGAGGAGGCACACCATAAACATCACAGACAGGCAAGACTGCAGCAGAGGGGGTGAAGTATCTCTGCCATACTTCACCTTAATTCCTGGAACTCATTCTCATGTTTTAATAACCTGTATCAGGAATGTCAGATCAGTTCAAAATATATCTGCCTCTCTGCTCCTTGCAAGCTTGACTGAACACAGGCTGTTTAGCAAATATTTTATAGGATATAAAAAYTTTATAGTAATATTTATATAAAAATATAAAAATTATTAGTACAAAGCTAACAGGGCTTGCACTGAAAGGTTCCACCAGAGTATCTTGGCAGAGGGGCTGGTTATTAAAAATAATTCTTTAACTTGAGAAGTGCTTGTAGGTGAAAACTTTATCCCCTGCTTCACCAGTTCATCTATCTGCTGCTTCAGATGACACACCAACAGTATGCTGCCTTCTGCAAAGTATAAAAGAATAATAGAAAATTAATTAAGTCTGCTATGAAAACGAAAAAAAGTTGAAGAAACTGTATGTGACAGTGTTGAAACAGGACAAAAAATGCATCCTTTTCAGAGTTCTCTCAGCCAGAGCCATGAAAAGCTCCACCAGGTGGTGGGATTAACAGCACTTGAAATATGCTGCGGAGCTGAGTTTGCTCTCTCTCCTTTGCTTTTTAAAAGCAGGTTTCTGCTTCACTACGCCTTTGAAAATAGGTGCAAAAGATGTTCCAAGTAAAAATTTATTTCTACTATCATTTAATGGCAGCATTTGCAACTCACTTGACATAAAAGATGCTTTTATAACCTAGAAGATGGAACTGCCATCTGCATGACCTTAATTTCCTCTCAAGCTGCTTCCAGTTTTACATAAACAAAAAAAAAATTGATAAGCACATACCAAGTCTTACATAAAATTATGTTCAGTTTGAAAAGCAACCTTCTTCAATTGAGAGGCCGTTACCAYTAGCAGTATAATCAATTTTGGAAGAAAAACTGTAAAGAAGTTCTCAAGTTTGTTTCTGGCAGAGATGTGTAACAAWTTCATACACACAGGGCAACTCACTGCTTCCCCTGCAAAATCAGATTGTGCACCAAGTGACTGAGCCAAAAGAATAAGTAATACAATTTCTCCCTTCTTTTGCACTTTCAGAGACAATGCTTCTACACACTACTGAGCAAAAAGGTAAAATAAACGTGTATTAGCAGAACTGTAGTTTAAAAACTTAGTGGTAACTTAAAAGCTGGTTTGGCAAAACCATAGACTGGGACTTTGGTGAGGCACAAGACTGAAACCTCCTGACACAGAAATGTTACTCTATAGCAGCTCCAAAACAGAGTAAATGAAGTGAGAAATCAGCAGAGGAACAGAACACCAAGCTCACCACAGACCTGYGCTGGGGCTTTTTTGTTTCCAGGATAACCAAGAAAACACATGCTATTAACTAATAAACAAATTCATTCTTTTCACACACATCCAACCATTCCCYCCTTCACCCCGCTGGACATGTGCTCAAGCAGATTAGAAACTGTCAGGATCCCAGACAGGTCCAGAAAGGACCTTGAGCAGAGCTGTGCCCTGCAGATAACATCCTGCCTCTGCTGAAAGCAGGAAAGAGAGCCCAGGGCCACCCCAACTTCTTCCGACACCAGAGCAGCTCTGTCGAGGCGCTGAGCACAGCGGGCAGAGCATCTCTGGCTCTGGACTGGGACAGAAAAACGGAGGAGGGCTGAACACGCTGTCCTGGGGAGGGTGCTGCTGGCATGGGTGGCACAGGATGCTGTGGGTGTAACAAGCCAAGTGTTTCCAAGCAGATGCTTCACACAGAGCCACCCCTCCAGCTGAAGCTGTGTAAATAATATACGGGAGAAGYGTGCTGCTAATTGAGTACCTCCCGAAATGCCAAGAGGCAGGAAGACTCCCGTTAAAGGCAACTCTTCATTTTAACTTGTGTCACTGAAGAGCACTAAAGTAAATGAACTCYTGAGGACAAGATCAAAGTAGAAGAAGAGACTCTTTTTTTATATCCTTGAATCTCCTGTCCCTTTTGTACACTGAAATTTAATTTCCTTTTCAAAGAGAGGTTTTGGAGCTTATGAAAATTGACCCAAAAGATTACAAGGGCTTTGTCACCCTTCCAATCTCYCTGAAAGATCCATAATTAGGGAGGTTTTTCCTTCAACATATGTGCCCAGCAGACAAATATATAATTCAGACTTGCAATTGCATGAAAGAGTTATTTTGGTATATTGCATACATACAAGCCCAACCGTTACAAAGAGTTGGAAAATCTTGTRTGCCTCAAATGAGTAAATATTCATCAAGGCTTTTTCTTTCTTTTTTACTGGCTTGTTTTCATTTGTGCCCAGACTACACACAATCACACTAAGGACCTGGGATAGATGTTCGCTACTGAGATAAATATACCAAGTACAATGAAAGCAAACGGCTGACCTCGAAGAGTAGTTATTTATGCTTCTCTAGAAATTCATTCTGCAAGGAGGAATGTGCGAGCGGATACCTAATACAGCCAGTCTGCTTTTTTGCCCTCTAACGGAGTAATACCGGCTTTACTCCTCCGGCACAGAGCCCACCCAGGGGAGAGGGGAGAGAGAACCCAGCACAGCCGGGGCGCAGGGCTGCTCCCTCCCGCTGCTCCCTCCCGGCGGCGGCGCAGGGCAGGACCGGTCCCTGGGGCAGCTGGAGGGGGGTTCCCGGCGCTGTCGCCCCCCGAGCATCGCCCGAAGGCGGCCCCTTCCCCCGGAGCCCACCCCGGCACCGCCGCCTCCCCTCTGCCTCCCTCCAGCGGGGAAATCCCGGCTGGATGGATGGGGAGAAGCCTCCCCGCTCCGGAGCGCCGGGGGACGCTGCGAGCAGCGCCGGGGCCGCCCCTGCTTCTAAATCGCAGAAATAATTTTTTTCAAAAACCCCAACAACTCAACAGCCGAGTGAGGAGTCAGGAGGCGGGGAGGCTCCCACCGCGCCTTCTGCAGCAGCGGGGATTTGCAGGTGAGCGGCGAGGAAGGACGGGAGAGAGGGACGGGGTCCCGCGGTACTCACGGCGGGCTGAGGGGGGCCGGCGGGCGGCCGAGCCCCATGGCCGGGGGGACGGACGGGCGGGCGGACGGGCGCTCGCTGCTCTGGTGGCTGCTGCCGCCGCACTGTCTGTGTGTCGCGCTGTGCGTCTGTCCGTCTGTCGGCCGAGCCGCTCCGGGCGCCCCGTCCCTCCCCTCGCTCCCTCCCCGGCGCTTCCTGCCCGCTCATATAGCGCGCCCTCGGCCACGTGGACGGCGCGGGGCCCCGCCGGCTCCTCCTCGGGGCCGGGCCGGGAGGGGCGGACCCCCCCTCACCACCACCATCACCTCCCCTCATCAACCCCGTCATCACCCCAGCACCCCCATCAACCCCTCATCAACCCCATCTCACTGACCAGGCACCCCCCCGCCTCCCATCACTGCCCCCAGTGCCCCCATC
>JACDOX010000049.1:3056033-3090463 GCA_014549065.1 Cardinalis cardinalis
CCCCATCGCCCCTATCTCATCCCCTCATCGCCCCTATCTCATCCCCTCATCAACCTCATCCCACTCCCCAAGCACCCCCCGTCCCCCATCACTGCTCCCATCGCCCCCATCTCACCCCCGTTCCCCTCCCATCGCCTCTCCCGGAGCGGGGCTGTGTCCTGGCGAGGTGCGATGGGAACCTGGACTCACCCCCAGCGCCCTTGGGATGAAATCCGGCTCCGGTSGGGTCCTCCCTAGAGAGTCACCTCCCAGGAATGTGTGTGTGTGTGTTCGCCAAACTGCTGTGTCTGGAATTGGGCTGCGCGACCCCAAAGGTGATCGCAGCAGGGAAAGTGGAAAGAAATTTGGCGCTTTTCAGGGCAGAAAATCTATGTGGCATCGCTAATAAAAATAGTGCATAGTCGATATTCACAGRGTCATAGAATGGTTTAGGTTGGAAGGGACCTTAAAAATAATCTGGTTTGGACCCCCCTACTATGGACAGGACACCTTGTATTAGACCAGGTTGCTCAGAGCTCCATCCAGTCTGGGCTTGAGCATTTTGACGGGTGGGTCACCTGCAGCTGGTCTGGGCAACCTGGTCCCATGTCTCACCACCCTCACAGAAAAGAATGTCTTCCAAATATCTAATTTAACCTACTCTCTTTCATTTTAAAGTCATTCCCTCTTGTCCTATCACTACATTCCCTTGGGAAAACAAACAAACACAATTCCAGCTTTCTTGCAGCCCCTGTAGATCCTGAAAGGTGCTATAAGGTCTCCCCTGTGATTTCTCTTCTCTGGGCTAAACAATGCCCACCCTTAGCCTGTTTTTAGAGGAGAGGTACTTCAGCCCTCTTCTTTCTGTCCAGCATCAGACATTTTTAAGGTGCCTATAAAAAACCATAGAATTAAAAAGAAAGCAGCATCATTAAAGAATTCCCCAGGCAGATACATTGAAGTGATAAAGTGTCTGCTAAAACTATTTAACAACATAACGCTGGCTTTTTTAGTGTGGATGTGTAAAGACTGGAGCCATGAGATGTGTAAAGACTGGGGCCATGACTAGAAGTGGGGGGAGTATAGCACCTCCAAAGAAGCAAATGATCTCTGATCTTCTCTCCTCCACCCTTCCGTAGGCAGGCGAATGTGCACAGTGAACATGCACAGCACATATCAGAGGGGAGAATGCATTCCTGAGCTCTGAAAAACATGCTCTGTAACGCTGGACAGCCGGTGCACAACTCCCTTTGTGAAGCAGATGAGTTTACAGGTGATTAACCTACTTACTGAAACTGCCCACGTTGTTGGGTTGTTAAATCCAGCACCAGGTACTTCCAGTGGAAACTGTAACGTGCTATGTAGGAGCTGTAATTCATCAATCACCACTGAGCTTGTTTCCATAGAGTTGTGTTAGTAAAAGCCTGAGTGTGGATTTAGACCAGTGTCACATCATGTACTGTGCTGTGCAGGCATTTGCATGCAGTGAGAGCACCTGTGACAGCCTGAGCTTTCTGCTCAGGGAGCATAGGCCTAAACAAGCCCTTCAAGGGACTCACCCCATCACTAAATCCTGCCTCTGCATCCTGAAGACCAGCATAGTGTTCTATCCTTCATAAACAGGGTTTGGAGGGCATTTAATCTACAGTAATGAGCATTAAAAAAAGAAAAAAAAAAGCACATTAGTCATCTTTTATGAGGAATGTATCAATACAAGGAGTTACTGTGTGGTGGAACCAGTCTATTAAAGAGCTGTTCAGGGCTTTTTCCCAGGAGCTGCYTGACACTTTGCTGGAGGTGGGATGAGGAGCTCCAATTTGATCATTTGTTAGTGTCTCTGTTACCTTTTTGCCTTGATGCTCTCCTACTTTCAGGCAAATTGGTTGAATTTGGTGCTTCATTTGCTTCACAGTAATAGTGAGTGACTGGGACTGTTTACGAAAAAGAATCTCTGGGGAACAGCTCACCAGTAATAGGGTTGTGCATCAGGTTTGGGGATTTCTGCCAAGCATTTCTGGGGGGAGGGAGTGAGAAAGTGATGAGAAAGAAGAGTCTGAGCACTATGCATTTCACTGCCTGTGGTACCACACCTGGTCTGTCCATGAGTTCAACAGAAAAAAAAGAATGAATCTAGTAAAACAGCTGATTTATCATCAYACAACATATAAAGCTTCACTAGGTTGTATCAAGGAAAGCTTAACCCAGCAGCCAAGAATGTCCTAATTATTAATAGTTAATCAAATTGACACAGGCACAGGCTGCCCAGAGAAGTTGTGGATGCCCCATCCCTGGCACTGCTCAAGGCCAGGCTGGATGGGGCTTTCAGCAACCTGGGATAGTGGAAGGTATCCCTGACCATGGCAGGGGGCTTGAAATGAGATGATCTTTAAGATCCCTTCCRTCCCAAACTATTCTATGATTCTGTGACTGAAGAAAGGGAGTGAGAGATGTTATGTTTTGGGGTTTTTTTTCTGTGTTTTCAGTCCTATCTCTGCACCATTTCTGTGGAGCAAAGAGATAGGATATGGTGCACCCCCCCAGCCACRCCTACCTTGGTTACAAGTTGCAAGGAGGAGATAGGGAGGAGAGATGGCTGGGTTTGCCCAGAAAGGCCCCTTTCTGTAAAGCAAGGCAGAAGAGGAGTGTGTTTGCCCCAGAGATGCCTCAGGGAGGCATGACACAATGACAGGGGTGTAGCATGGAGAGTGGAGAGCATGGAAAAGATCCACAGGTCTCTGCCAGCACCTGGCTGAGCCAAGAGCAGAGAACAAGACCAAATCCACCTGAAACAGCAAGTGTGGAGCCTATTTCTCCTTTTTATATCAGTGTTACACTCACTTAATTCCTTTAGATGCTCTCAATTTCCCTGCTGCACCCCAAGGAGCGTGGAGGTAACACGTGCTCTCTGATAATGCCGTTGGAATTACAGCAGGGTCCAGCCCAGTGTGCTGGATCTGATCCCCTCATGCTGTAGCATTTCACTAGCAAGTGTCATTTAGATGGTTTTAGGAGAGAATCCAGGATTTATTTCACAGACAGTATTTCCTCAACAGCTCAGTGAATATAGAATAGTTTAGCTAACCATGCAAATCTTGCTTGTCATCTTATGTAGAGGARCTATATCTGTTCTACAGTCTGGGCCAGGGCTTTCAACTGCGGATGGGGGATAGTTGTGCAGACTTCAAAGGAGCTGTATCAGCTTTTACCAAGTGGGGATCCAGACCCTTATTCATGTTTTAAAATTCAGAAACTGTGCCTAGGTAAAGCATTTTTCTCTATATTTTTAAGTAGCCAGTTTTTTATTTTATAGCTGTTCCCTCAGTGGCAGGATTGTTTCTCAGTAGTCAATGTTTAAAGGCCCTTCAAGGCTGAAGGAATTAAAAATGGATAATTTAAAGCTGGTCTGTGATGCATAATTTTAAACATATGTTTTACAGGCCAYGTGGAACACTTTTTGACTTGTCAGTAGATATTTTACAAACATGCTGTGCTGGAACCTTTTTTATTTAAGAGTTAGATTTGAGCCCTCCTATGCTTCAACACAGCACCATGCTGGAGTCTACAAGCCATGACAAGGAAACCATTATCACCAGCACTGATCAGAACAGAGGAGAAATGAAGCAATTGCAGAACTTTTTTCCTGTTACACACACTGCTAAAACAAATGTGGGCAGAACTATGGCTGTCCCATCTTAAGAAGCCTCATCCCAAGGTAGAGGTAGAGGAGCTGTGATTTGTTTGCTCTAAGACTCCAAAAGGGATGGACCTAGATGGTGCTGGAGAAGGAGCCATGAAACATGTTGTCTTTGAGTTATTTTTTGAAGGGTGGCTGGAATATTTTTTTGCCAACCTCCTGTTAAATATTGTATTGAGAATGCCATCTGAGTAATTCCTGACAGTTTTAATAGGCAAAGCTAATTGCTGGTGAATAACAAATTTTTATGAATTTAATTTTTTGTCCCCTCCTGACTGCTTGCAACAAGAAAGGGAGGAGGCATCTACCCTGCAGATGCTCAAAGGCAGCCTGGGTTTCAACCTTATTGACTGGTTCCCACACTCTGCCTTGTTTTCCTGGATTGTCCAGCTTTTCATTTCTATTTTAAAGTTACTCCATATTTGTAGCTAAAAATAAATTGGTTTGGTTATTTCAAAAGCTTCTTGGGCCCAAACCCAATTTCAAGTGTTTCACCAAGCTGTAAATTGAGGCAGTGCACTGGGAAGTGCAAGTCTGGGCTCATGTTTGCTCCCCCTTTATTAGCTCTCCCTTCAGTTCATAATCCATCATCTTTCAAACAAGCCAATTGCCATTGTGTCTGGAAGTTAAAATAGAAAATCAGCATTTGGCATGTACACAGTTGCCAAGAAGCTATTTCTCCTTGCCTATGTAAATAAATTGTCGTTCAAAAAGGGTTGGCTTGCTCTAAAAGATGTGCTAAGCACTGCACTGTGCTCCCAGTGGGAGGAAAGAGGAGAGGATCCAGGAGTGTGGCYAACTAGTGCCCCATCCCCAGCTTCTCCCACTCATTCTGTTGAATGGGACTGTTCTTTGCACAAGCCAATATGCCCTTGGATAGTTCCTGTCTCAGTGAACAGGCAGGAGTGATTACTGACCTTGCTGGTTAAGCTCCCAGATCAGGACCAAGCTCCACACAGGTGGTTCCCTTTAAAAGTGGTAATCTATATAATTATATTGGATAATGATTTGTATTTTTTTACACCATACAGAAAACACCTGTTGATCAGCATCACTAGATGTGAAGGAGATTAAATACTTGCAAACTTTATAGATGTGAATCTAAGAAGATTGACCACAGATGGACTGTGCACAATTTATTTGCTCTAACTGGCAGAAGAGACAGATGGTCTATGTACATATGAGAGGTGATTTATGTATACCTACCTTACCTCCACTGAAGAGACACATCCTGTTCTGTATTCAATTGTGCAGGAGTCACTGCCCTCACTTTGTATAAAACTTGCAACAGTAGCACTTAAAGCACTGTGCTAATAAACTTGATAAGGCTATTTGGTGGCTGCAGACTTTGCCATGAGTGACACACAGCTTTATCATGTTTGGCTTGGTCTTCTTGCTGGTTTCTTTTTTTTTTTTGCAAACTACGCCCCACACTTCTGACAGATGTCACAGGACTGTAACGGCCTTCCCTGTTCCAGAGTCTTCTAAAAGCAAGTGGTAAGAGTGCAGGCTCAAAGCAGGCTTTTAGATCACATCCTCAGCCTCCACACTTCACATGGCCAGGCTCTGGCACTGAGGTGCATTAAGAGCAAAGAAACAATAAACAGCATCCCTCCCTGCTTGCTCTTGGAATTCAAATGGTGAGGAGTTGCAAGAGCTCAGTGGTACTGACACACAGTCAGTGGTGTCAGTCAGCCTCTGCTTTGCAGGACCAGGGTGCAGGCCCACATCAGAGACAGCTGTGACATCAGAGGAAGATTTCTTGTGAGGCCAAACTATTACACAAAGATGTGTTTTTACCTGCCAGGACTCRTTAGTGCTGTATATGGGAGCATTGRCTATGGGTAAAGGTTGTGATTTGGTACAATCTGCTCTCAATAAATGTCTGTGAAAGTCAGAGAAACCTTTCAGTATTGCAGCACATAAAAATACACAGTAAACACAGTAAACAAAAGCTGTTTTTTAAAAAATATTCAGCAAATCTGGAGCTTCCAAAAACTCACATAAAAACCTCTCTGTGCTTTGAAATACTTCTTCACTTTTGTACTCTTGGATGAATGCAAGTTTTGCTATAAGAACAGTATAAACCCTGAGAGGAATAGTAAACACTTATAAAAAATTTAAAGGCACTGATGGGATATGAAAATAGAAAAAAAAAACATAACTCAGGTATGGGGTGGAACCACCATCTTTGAAAGTGTTCAAAAAACAAGTTAATATGGCACTTCATGCTATGGCTTAGTGGGCAGGGTCAAAGATTGGGCTTGATGATCCCAGAGGTCTTTTCCAACCGTAATGATTCTATGATTCTACCTCTGTCAGGATAAAGGAAGATTAAAACAATATAAAACCAATTTGCCATAAATATTTTACTGCAGAAGGAAGACATGGCATAAGCACCTAAAATGAGGATAAAGGTAAGTAACTCCATGGCAAAGAGAGGCAGCCATGTGTACTTTCTGTGTTTCACAGATTGAACATGTTAGCACATTCAATCTCTCCAATATAAATGACCCTTCTTTGCAGTTCAGATGTCACCTACAGAACATCACAGAAGTAAAATAAACCTAATTTACCTTTGGCCATCTGGATCTCACAATGCCTTGAGTACCATCTATTCCCAAGCACRGGCTTGAAAATATGTGCATTAAGTGATTGGGAAGTTATTAGCATAATGTAATTTTATYTCATTTCACTTGTCCCCAGGACAGTCAGGAATAAACCAGAAGGTGAAATTAGACCCAGAAAATAAATGTTGTTGATTAGGTTGAAGTGTTTATTAGGCTTCTGTTTGAGTTTCCAGCCCACAAGAAGAATGGCAAGCAAAGCCTGTTAAAGACACATTTTGACAAGAACGCAGTTTTCTGTGGCTCCAACAAAATAAATATAGTAACACAGATGAACCTTTTAAAAGTCAGGCTTATGTGCTTGTCTGATCAGCACCAGCTAACAGTTTCATCTCTCCTGAATGTCACAGAAGCACAYGAGCTGTGCCACCATGCAGTTCTCAAATTCTTTTCCTCAAAGGACATCACACACATACTAGGGGCTGGACATTCTGTATTCTCTTAAACACAAATAACTCAAAATGGAAATTGCAGGTGGACTTCATCCCCAGGGAAAATTGTGAATAAATCACTGAGGCACACCTGGCAGATGTTACTCACACGGCTTAATTTAGTATGGATAGGCATTTATTTTGAATGGTAGAAAAGCAATATAGTAACACAAGTAGGATAGAAAAGTTTATGTGTTTTTGCTTTCTTGCCAGATATATAGGTTAAAATAACTTTTCAGTCCATTCCAGCTACTGAGATAGGCTGGGAAGGGATAAATGGTATGAGCAGAATCCCACCAAGGAGGGATGGTGAGTGCTTGTGCRAGGATAATTCTGAAATTCTGCTGTTAACCCACAGTTTGGAGCTCAGTTCAGGACAGACCTGAACTGAGACATGCTGCTAAAGAAAAAAAACCTTAAAATGTTTGGAAATCAATTCCCCAGATGTTGCCTAGAAAATACCTATGTCACATTATTTCTGTGTGCAAAAGCTAGTAGAATGCTTCACTAAAGCAGCACTAAGTCACCTRCAATGATGTTTTAGATCTGATATTAACAAAGCAATGTTTAGAGAAAATCTTGTCATCACAGGTCACTTTGGAGTACACTTCCCTGAYGGCAGAAGAGTGAAGTTGTGTAAACTAAGGAATTTAATGGTTAGATAAGAGACCTGGACAAAAGATTTAAAAGACTTGAAAATGGTCTTGGTGTAAACCAGACAGGTGCTGCATTAGAGTACAGCCTACCTCTAAGAAATAGGAAATAAAAAAATATTTAGAAAACCAGACAGCAATTAATCTAAGCTTAACACAGTGTGATTTCTTAGAGTWAATCTAGAAGGAAAAAAATTACCATCCGGAAATAAATACAAAGTCAGATAAAATACAAATCTGTATTTATCAGAGAGACAATAAACCAGATTACCTTGTATGTTTATTGAGACAATAAATGATTCTCAGGAAAAGATTAATATAATAGATTGTGTTTACCTGGACTTAAGCAGAAAAAAAGATACCCAGATAATTGGCTGTTTTCTTGGGGGCAAAGGGTAGAGCCAGACTGGCAGTGCAGAGTCCGTGTGTGCTAAGCATGGTCTATCCCAAGCACAAACACAGACTGCAGGATGAACAGATTGAAAGCAGCCCTGRGGAGAAGGACTTGGGGTGCTCAYGGATRGGAAGCTGAACAGGACCCAGGAATGTGCTCTGGATGCAGCCCAGGAACCAAACCTGTCCTGGGCTGCATCCAAAGCCCCGTGGGCAGCAGGTGAGGGAGGGKATTCTGCCCCTCTGCTCTGCTCTGGTGAGGTCCCACCTGGGGCACTGCATCCAGCTCTGGGGTCCCCAACGTGAAAAGGATGTGGACCTACTGGAATTCCAAATGAGGCCTTGAAGATGATCAGAGAATTGGAGCACCACTCCTATGAACACAGGCTGAGAGAGTTGRGGTTGTTCAGCCCRGATAACAAAAGTCAGTGAGAAGAACTTCCAGCACCTTTGGGGACCTCAAGGAGCTACAAGAGAGCTGGAAAGGGACTTTTTCTAAAGTAATGTAGTGATAGGAAAAGAGAAAATGGCTTTGAAATAAGACAAAGTAGATCTATATAATGCATTATAAATAATTTTTTCCTGTGAGAGTGGTGAGGCACTGGAATGTGTTGTCCAGAGAAGTTGTGGATGCCCCATCCCTGGAAGTCTTCAAGTCCAGGCTGGATGGGGATCTGAGCAGCCTAAACTAATGAGAGTTCTCCCTGCTCATGTCAGTGGGYTGGAATTAGATGATCTTTATGGTCCCTTCCAGCCCAAATCAAACTRTGGTTCTATGAAGGTGCAGACAGAGCCTTTGGTGCTTTTAGTGAAAGTGGATTCAAAATAGCTTCCTAAGGATACATGGGAACATTTCCCAATCTCCCAGGATCCCATTGGATGTACTGTTTTTTTCCTGATGTTGGGGTGCTCACCCTCACTGCTGCAGCAGCCCAGCTGATGCACAAGGCTGTGCCTGCAGCCAGGGTGCAGAAACAGCCCCCTGCAGCAAGGTTCATGTCCAGTGTAGCTCAAAGYGCTGCGCAGCACACCTCCATGAGGCAGGCTGCAATGTCACCCAAGAGAATAGGCAAGCCCACCACTCAGGAAGAGAAGGTMTCCAAATAAAGCACAGAACAGAGCCATGGAAACATTCATATTGGAAACTCTCTCCAAAATTTGTGCAGAAGGAGTTGCCTGGCTGAGAGATTAACGGCTGGAAAACAGTCAGCACATTTGAGGGAGCTGTCAAGATGTCCTTTAGGGCAAGGTAACTGAGTGAACCTCACCCTTAGAAATTTAGAAAACAATCTGCCTTGGGGTAAGAGCTCTTTACTTGCTTCCTGTGTAGGAGGGTAAAGATTGTGATGTACATGATGACTTTAAGTTGCTGGCAGGATGCAGCCCTGAAATGGGTGAATGAGATTTGCTCAACCTTGTAAAAAGAAAGCTGAGGTGGGATCCTGTTGCTTTTGATTGATAGGGAAGTAAATGTCAGGGAAGGGAGGATGTATAGCAGATGAAGGAGAAAAGAGTATCGTGTGCAGGTGAAGGTATTCAGGCTGTAAATTAAAACAGTGTTGGTAACCATCATACCAAAAGTCAAAAAGATGCAAGGATCAACAAATTCTCTTAAGTTTGCATATGGGGCTTGATGCATTCCTGACAAATATATTGTATGAGAAAATAACCTGCCTTAATACATTAGACCCACACTTCCTTATATAAAGAATGGTAGCTTCRTGTTCCCACAAAACTATTTCTTGTTTTACAGCAAGGAAAACGTGCAAAGCAAGAAACAACACATGTAAAGACATGAGGACATAGCACAGTGCATGCATCACCTCCCAGCTGGCCCTGTGATGCTCTAACTCTGCTTCACAAAGGAGTCAGAGGAGCTGGCAGCAGTTCACGTGAGGCAATAGAACATGTTCTACTGAATTCTCTGAGATCTAAACTGAGCCAGCAATGCAGAGCTCAGGGCAAATATTTCTCGTTATCTCTGAAACGAGGTGGTTGTGGACACCAGTACCACCTGGAGAGGGCTGAACAAACCCAGCCCCTCTAACCTATATTTGTCACTTATTTCCCCTGCAAAATAGAGAGTAAGACTGTTAGATATAGAAAAGTATGCAAGTTTTAAAACAAATTTACGACAGGGACCAGGCAGACATTCTGAAGTAATCTGATCTGGTCTGATTTATAGAGCACCACAGTTTTGTTCAGGTTAATAGGTTTATTCATTTAACCCACATTAAGTGGAACTGGAGCTCTGATGTTTCATAAAGACACTGGAGGCTCCCAGAGATCGAGAGGCCRCCTCTTCTGCTGCTGAGCAGTGACTTCTTTCATTCATTGTACAAATTCACTTTGTATTTTCCTTGGATGTATCTAGCTTCAGCCTACACCTGTTAATTCCCTTTTCTGTCTGCTGTTAACAATGCCCATTGGAAACAAAACTGTCTTTACAAGAAGGTCTCCTTGATATGTTAGCACTGTGTTCTGCTTCTGACGAATTAAGGAGATGGAACTTTTCCGGTCTCTCCCATGGGTGTATCTGGCCAGATGTGCACTTCTACCCAACAGATGGCTGTAGAGCACTAGTCACCATCCCCTTGGAGTCAGCTTGGAGCAATGAGCCCTTTCACRGTGAAGCTCATCTCATCCCAGAGTGAATCTTTAAACCAGACTGGATAAATGTCCCTCACAGCATTCCTATTTCTCTCTAGCAACAGTCAAGGAACCCTGGCTGGCTACCTCTCCTATCCCAGCCTGCATTATAGACTTCTGTATTTCGGCAAGATGAGTCTGACTTTTGGACTAAGGCATTTTCCCAGGTTTGAATCATTTCCTTGGCATCCTCCTCTGCACATCACACTGATGAGGCTTTGCAGATCTCCAGCAGATGCATGGTGTTATTGCCTTTGTATGAGAGGACTCACTCTCAAGTGCTGGRGGTGCACACAGGGGCAGCTCACTGAAAAGCTGGTTAGGGAAATAGAACTGGATTTCAATAYTTATGCTGTCCACAGTCTGTGCTTGCTATTGATTGTACCTTTTTAATGAGTTGCATGTGGCYCAGATGAGAAAATGCCTTAATAATTATGGTCCCCTGGAAAAAGAGCAGATTATGTAACTATTGATCTTGATATTTTTGTTCCACAACTATTTCCCCTTTATCTGATACTAAAAAGCATTGCTGCATCACAGGTTTCAGCTCCTTCCATCCAGTCTGGTTTCCAACACTAGTCATTCAGCTGTATCTACTTGTACCAGACACAGCCTCTAGCCCTGCCAGACAGCTGCCAGGTGTTTTATTGTTAAATAAATTCTTACATCTGTCAWGTTATAAAGCAGAAAGCAATGAATCCATTCTTGATAGCTTTTTTTTTTCCTCTGTCACTTTAATAAGACATGTCAGGAATTACATACTCTCTCCAACAAATGTCAAAACATTTGTGTATCTCAGCAGGTTCCCCTTAATTTGTACAAAGTGTGTTAAGTGTTGGGGTGTTGACCATCAATCCATTGTGGCTTATTAGGTCTGAAGGAAAGAAGTGTAATGAAAGGCCTTTCTCCTGCCCAGCATCTTATCTCTGTGTTAAGAAAGGCTGGTTGGAATGTTCTCACATSATAAATATGACTGATATGTTTATATATTGCCCACTTGCATGGGTGGCATGTAGGGCTGAGGGGGATCTTCCAGTCTTTCTGGCTGGGAGAAGTAAGGAGTTTTCCCAAGAGAATCCTGCTGTTCCTTATGGAGGTCTTCCACCACAAGCTGCAGGAGCAGTTCAGGTGAGTCCTATCCCCATCTGTCTCTCTCACCCCTCTGTTTTGTCCATTCTCTCTCCATCCCTGTGTTCTTCCCCCCATTCACTTACTAGCTCTGATTGCAGATACTTCCAGGAAAATGAASAAATGAACTTTGTCCAAGATGAACTTTTGGACAAGTGTTGCCATTTTTACTTAGCTCTGTGTCCCCACAGATGTTCAGGCCATCCTAGAGCCAAGTTTCATCTGACACTTGCTCTGTCATCTGAACATCAACCTCCTCTTTATCCATAAACTGGTCTGATACAGATAATGAAAGCAAATTMATGGTGTCATTTATTACTTTGTCTTATCACTTGCTCTTACCATTTTCTTTGGGACAGGAAGAATGAATTGCAGCAGAGAAGAAATTCCCCCCAAAAAATATTTTTCTTGTTGAATTTTGCTGTACACTATTGCAGTCAGTGAGCTGAGATGTGCAGGTGAGATCACACCACTCCCCTGCAGCTCCACATTGCTCTAAAAGTGATTTGTATCCATATAGTTTTAGTTGGTAGGAATTAACTTCAGTTAAATCAATATAATGTTGGCTTGCATTGCTTTGAGAAGGTTGACACAATGTGTTGTGCTGGTTTAAATAATCATTTTCAAGATCTTTGGAAGCTGCAGTTAAAAAACAGCACAGAAGCCAGTTTGAGAGCTCCAGATAAACTGAATATTTTTAGTGGTGGATCATTGCAGGGGTAGTAAAGTCTAGGCAAAAGTGAAAATCTTGTGGGATAAATGTAAAAGTGTTAAAAACATGAAACAATTCACTAAGAATTCAAACCATGTCTGGCATTTTGAAACTAATCTTTATTTAGCTAATGTAATCCTGCTTTAAAAAAAATAAATGTAGGTTGTTCATTTCTTCACTTATTTTTCTGCTTTTTATATCAGAAAATTTTGTTGATTGTCTGTTCACAGACAATCATACAAACAACCCTGTGACAATTGGAATGATGCTTCCTTGAGGATTAGGGCAATTTGTAGAAAGAATCATTACTTCATGTGGGAACAATCAAGCACTCTTTGGAGGCATCTTTGCTGCTTAATTTCTTTGTGCCAGTWCCTTGATTTGTTTCTCAAATTTAACAAAGAAGAGTATGAAGCAACAAAAAAAAAATCTAAAATTACAATGTAACCATATGGAAATATTAAGTTAAAGAAGTCTAAGCACTTAAACCAACTGTTCAGGGTATTTTTCCCTTAATGTGCTTACATAAATCACATTAGTTTTTATGAGAGTTATTTTTCAAATTTATAGACTTTTTCAGATGGATCTTCATCTCCCAAGGTAGCATATGCAGAGGCTGAGTGTGTTTCTGCAAGTTAAAGTCTGTGGAATTCAAAGTTTAACTCTGACACTGGATTTGGGGATGTTATTGCATAAGCAAGTTATTCATGGACTTTTGGAAATAGCTTTTACTTTTTAGTGCTCAGTTTTAGAAAGCTGAATTGTCATTTCTGAATACCCAGCATTCAAATTATGGATGTMACAAGCCATATTTGTGTGGCAATTCTAAAACTGATCTGTGCTAAGGCTTCATCCCTAACAAAATCTGAAGGGGAGAAAAATCTCTGTCACTATTTGAGCAAACAGAGTGCACAGAAATGTTGCTGTTTCACTGAAATCCCCCATTTCTGGAAATAGCTTTTTTGAGGGTGTTGTGGTTTAACCCTGATAGTCAGCTCATCCCCTTGTGTGGGATAGGGGAGAGAAGGGGAAGGGTAAAAGCGAGAAGATTTGTGGGTTGAGTTAAAAACAGTTTAACAGGTAAAGCAAAAACTGCATGCCCAAGCAAAGGAATTCATTCCCCACTTGAGGCAGGCAGGTGTTCAGCCATCCCTGGGAAATCTGGGATCCATCTGCCTACCTGGGAAGAAAAACACCTGCTTGAATGTACCTTTTTCCTTCTTCTTCCCCAGATTTATACACTGAATGTGACCCCAAATGATCTGCAACATCCCTTGGGCCAGTTGGGGTCAGCTGTCCCTGCTGTGCCCCCTCCCAACTCCTTATTCTCCCCCAGCCTCCTCGCTGGTGGGATGGGGTGAGGAACAGAAAAGCCCTGGACTCTGTGTCAGCTCTGCTCAGCAGCARTGAAAACATTGGCTTTCAGAACAAATCCAAAACACAGCAGTGCCATATGAGCTGCTATAAAGAAAATTAACACTATCACAGGAAAAAAAAATCAGCAAGGGAATATCTTACCATTTAAAAAAATAATATTTCAAAATAATATTTCTAGCTTTGATGAATTAAATTAGCATTTATGTGCTTAAATRTTTATATAGTAATACTTAAATATAATGTAAATGTATTTTAATTGTATTTTAATTTATATATACACTATTTCTAATTTTGCTAGGAACACATACTGAATGCGCCCTAAAGGTTCAGAAACCATCCAAAACATTCCAAAATTTATTACAATATTGMATGCTATTTTAACATTAACTTGGAGATTTGGGAATGATTCACCTGGTTTGAATTTTGCATTAATATTAAAATCAATGAGGATCTCTTGCAATGAGGTGCATTTGGGAGCCATGTGGGCTGACTGGTAGCCCTGCATGGAGTTCCCATGGAGCAGGCAGGGTTCTGTGCCTGCAGGTCACAGCATATTGAAGATCTAAGGAGAGGCTTCAGATGCTCAGTTAGAAGTCAAGAAGCAGAAACCAGACAAAGCACAGGGTTTTAAGTGCCTCACACATCTGCAGCCCAAACAGATTTTGCCTTGGAGCTCTTGAATTCACCTTTAACCATCCTWTTTGCATGATTCCTTATGCAGGTGTGGGGTATTTTGGAGTTACAACTTGCCTTACACCTCCTTGTACAGCTTCAGGTTCCCTGTATCCAATGAGAGACAGTGTCTGAAAAGTGAATCTAAACACATTTGTAAGGTGAAAGTTCATCACAACAAGGCCAATGAACGAGCAGCACAAAGAGGGGAGGTGTGCTGCCAGCTAAATCTGCCTTTGGGACAGAGGATGGGTCCTGATTCATATTTCACTCAGTGCTTAAGCATCTTTGAAGGCTGGTTTTCACACTGTCTCACCCTGGTGAGACTTGGAGACTTTTCAGAAAAAGGAGAACAAAGCTTCACCGGAAGGTCAAAGTGAACACCAAGGAGGTTTTGTCCCACCTTTGATGCYGACAGTGACCCACACAAACACTCAGCTCCTTGCAGCTGTGAGAGGGGGCCATGAGCTGCTGCCCCTCTGCAGTGCAGAGGGATGGAGACCACCTCTGGAACAGTGCTGAGGGATGGACACCACCTCTGGAACAGGCTCCTCCAGGAGGAATGGCTCCTTGGTGCTGGGGTTTGTGATGTGTGTGAAGCCTAAGAGACAACACAAGCTCAAGGCCTAATATCCGCCCTCTGAGGCAGCAACCAGGCCAGTTCTTGGGCCTAGAGGGTGTTAGTCCTAGCTGGGACATGAGAGCAGTGGGATGAGAGGTTTTCCAGGCCAAACCCAAGCTCYCCCTCTAACATCTCCTCCTTGAGGGCAGTGGGGTGTTACCCATCCCTTGATACCYTTACCCAAGACTGAGAGTTTAGGCTGGCTCTGTGCCCTTCTAAAGGGACTCATGCTCAGGCAGGAGCCCTGGGCTTGACGTGGGAAATGCTGTACCCCATGCAGAAGATCAGCAGAGATGACYACAAAGGCTCCTGCTGGCCTTACAGCCACTATTTACCCTCTTGGCCTTGATCTTAGATATCTTTTCCAACCTTGCTATGTGATTCTCCGATATAAGAGAAATTTTTAAAATTCTGTACAAATTAAGTTATATTACCCTAAGAATAGCTTAAGGATCCTATATTCACACTCATAAGCACTGCCTCCAGCTCTGGGGCCCCCAGCAGAGGAAGAGCTTTGATCTGTTGAAGCAAGTTCAGAGGAGGCCACCAAGATGGTTAGAGGGATGAAGCACCTCTCCTATGGCCTACATAATGCCTGCTAGCATCACAGCCTTCACTGCCTCTGACCTTAGTTTCTCCAGCATCACACACTTGAAAAGCCTTACAACTGCCTGCATCTGGGTTTTAATTGCTYTTCTTCCTAGCTGTAGTCTAGTTCCTACACCTTAAAAAAAGAGCATTTCCATTTAATTGCTGACTGTCATGGCTATGAAGTGAGGTGAGTAGAACTGCCCAGTGAGCACGAAAACCACACCTACCCAACTCAGTGTGTTGGTGGTATGGACATCACACAGAGACAATGTGGACATACAGAGATAAGGGGAAAGGCATTGAGTGGTTACACAGGAAGTTTTTATCTTTGCGGTCAAGTCTTCTGCTTCCTATTTATTTTGGGGAACAGTTTACTGTCTTTGTTTACCTAAGGAGTCAAACAGAGCTGTAACTCCCAAACTGCAGGGTTGGAAGYACATCCTGAGTGGGGCAGTTACCTGGATTACATTTCAATGAGGCAAAACCCACTGCTGTGTGCTAGAGAAAAGAGCAAATTCCTTTCCCATTTTAATGGCAGCAGACATCTGTACTGCCAAATGGTCTGCTCAATGAGCTTTTTAAAATAATCACCTCAGTGTAGCCCAGATCTCTGTCCCCTCTCCTTTTCCTTTGGCTGCCGTGGAGAGGGAAGGGCTGTGCTGTGCCAGAAGGGCAGCAGAATTACAGTGCACATTAACAGCAACCAGATTCCTTCAGCTTAAATGGCATTAAAATAATTCTTTCCTTGCAARAAAAACAAAACAAGGAAGGCTAAGAGGAAAGTCTGTGTGAGGGAGCATGGCATGTTAACCAGCTGGGTCTGTTCTGTCCTTTGCAAAGGGAGGTTTCATAGGAGACAGTTCTCTTCAAAATGCAGAGGTGTGACAGAGCTGAAAGCTCAGATGCATCAGTGCCTGTCCCAGTGGGCCCGTTGTTGCATGATAGCTGTGCTGCTGTAGACTGGCTAAAACAATCTGCAAATTTATTCTAAAGTTGTTGCCTTGATGTTGCTACAGAACTTGATATGTTGAAACCTCTCTTTTCGCAGTCTTTCCACTTTCTCATGGTTCTGCCATCTCCAGGAAAGACTTTTGAAACTGATGCCTTAACTTTCAGCTTTCATATTTTCCAGATTCTGYACCATATTAGTATAGAACTCTGAACTTCATATAAAGTGTTAGCAAGTTCTCTTCACAGTTTTGTCAGACAAAACAATCACTTTCCAGCCTGAGAACCAAGGACACCACTGCAGCTTCAGGCTCAAGAAGTATAAACAACAGCAAATTGAGGGGAGAAGTCTGGGAGGATGTACCTCATAACCTGAAGCAGTAATTGGACAATTAACCCAATATGTAAATGGATCAAAATTTATAAAAGTGTGAAACTCATGACCTGGGGTCCATCTTGGGTGTAGCCTTGGCTGGGCTCTTGYACTGCCCAAGGTGTATCCTTTGAAGGCCTTTTTAATAAATACCTACTTTATTSCTTTAACACTGTCTAGCCTCTGTTCTAGGTAGCCTCTCAAGGCATCARAACAGCTTGAGACACTCATTCTCCTTCTCACAATACGCACGGATGAGCATTTTGTCAGCCTCACAGGTCTCCATGAAGAGCTATCTCTGTAGCTCACAGCCCCCTCCTCTCTTTGCATCAGGTGTTGGRGACCACCTGAAGAGCTTCAGACTCAGTGGCAACAGAGAACATCCAAAGATATAACCCTCCATAGATAAAGAGCTCAAGTACATCCACAGATCTCAATTGTGGTTTTTAAAGTTACTTAAGAAAATGGGAGCTTTAAGATTCCCAACTTCTTAATCAAATAAATTCCCTTTATCCCTGAGTCTTCCTTTTTTCCCCTCTTTTCTTTTTTTCCTTAATTTTACCAAAATTTCTGCATCTACAGACAGTGCAAAATCTACCCATAAATATGTTTCCAGCCTGATAGTCCCTGTTGTTCTGACACTGATTAGTGCAAAGCAAGCAGCAGGTAAGTCATCTGCCAAGAAAATTGTGCAATGAGCCCACTTCTCTTTCCTTCCCTGGGCACCACACAGCTGCAGGCAGGGTGCTTGGGTAATGACAGGGTGCTTCTGCAAACAGCCAGCTGTGAAGTGGCACATTCCTGTCAGCAGAAGACTCTGCAGATGTTCTTTAATCTCTTAACAGAGCAAACATTTCTGTGCCACCCTAGCAGGGAAACCATCTTTGTTACAGCACGTCTGAGCAACTTTGTTCTTTTCCAGAATATGGTACAGCACAACTTTGTGTGCCATGGGGAGCTGCACCAGGCAGACAAACCTGCTGACGGAGACACCATTGGACACAGATTTATTCCTGAAGAAAAGGTTGAACAAGATAAAATCCTCRTGGCAGCACAGAGGTATCCGAGGCTCCAGGGAACACAAACAAGCTGCAGGGCAAAGCCAGTCACCATCAACAGCTGAGTGGGTAATTCACAGCAAACCACAGCTTTGATTAAGTGCACCCTTTTCCCAGCCACAGAGAAATTCTTAAAAGCTCTTGGAAGTTCCCTGCTTGCTTCTAGTAATTACAAATGGAGCCCTTTATGCAGAAGACCAGTGAAAGATCTGTGCATGTGTGAAATGCCCTGAAGCCCTGGAAACAGAGGATGTCACAACATTCAAGGTATTTCAGAGACTTTGAGGACCTTGCCAGTGCATGAATTCCACCTACTTTTGAAGTCTTGCCTTTTGCAGTCAAGAGAATAAGGCAGAACTTTCCCTATCTCCTGTCTCTAAAGGCAGGACCCTGGCAAAAGGAAAGCATCACGCAGAGTACACGAGCAACAACATTGGGAGACACAAACTGTGTCATTGCTTTCTTCATAAAGATTAAAGGTCATCTGTGCTTGTCCCCTCCATGCATGGAGCAGGTAGGGACATGGAGACACCCCAACAAAGTCCATAGCTCCTGCAGAGCCAATGTCTCTGTGTCAGTGATATCCACATCCCCTGATCACCCAGCCTTTCCTACACGTTGGCTTCCAGTCTGGTTGTGCTCCAGAGCCAGCAAACTTCAGGCACTGCAAGAACCAGCTCACACATGGGTATGGATTTAGCCTGAGATAGTCAGGGAGCCCGCATCACCATAGTAACTGCATGCTGTTGCATTAATTTCAGCAAATAAATGAAGCTTGTAAGTCAAGGGGTATTTATGCAGAGCAGTGCAGGAGCACACAAAGAAACTGCARTAGTCCTGAATGAGGCAGGCAGGCTTCCCTGGCTTCTTTATCCTGCTTTTCAGGAGGACTGATTGTCTGGCTGGAAGATTCCATCAATATGATCAGCCTGCTTTCTGTATTTGATGTGGTACTTTCAGACATGACTTGGATATATCTACACAACACAACACTGAACCATATAGGACCAACCAGAAGTATGAAAAAGCTTCTACAGTAATGTGYACATTTTCAAAACCTGAAGTTGCTATAGAAAAATTTAGCAGGTTTGAGTATTCCCCTACTGACTGGTGATGTTTGGTTAGGAGCTTTTACATATTAATAAAGATGAAATTAATTGTTCTTTATGAGGAAAGCAAGAACTTAGGGCTAGGATCCTCATTTTGTTGCCAAAACCCCACCCATTATTCTTTAAAAAATAAAACAAAAAATACTCATCAGGGGCAAACACAGGTACAAAGTTCTGGTTCATCCAAGCTGACTTAAAGACAGCCTGGCTGGGAGGGGAGCAGCCAAGCACTCGGCTTGTTGGCCACTCTGACTGCCTAAACTCATCTGTGTCTGCAGGGTGTTGACTTCCCCTTTAGTCACACGTTTGCAGAAGTGTTATAAAAAAGGAGAATCTGACTAATCCAGGAACTCTGGAGTCAGAAGGTAGAAAAGCATTTTTATTGAGTTATCTGAGATTGAGTTCATTTTCCCCTGTTAGCCCTCACAGAGCTGTGCTGGGCATTGATAGCTGGAAAGGTGTTGGTGACACAGCAGAGTTTGATTCCTGCAGAGCAGAGCTGGCACAGCATCAGCACTGTCTGCCCAGAATCCCCCATCAAGGGGCTAGGAGTGGGCAAGATCCCAGGAAGGGACACAAGCAGGCCAGTTGACCCAAATTAACCACAGGAATATTCCATACCATACAAAATCAGTTCTGATATAAAAATTAAGAAAAGGAGGACAAACAGGGTGCTTTTTTATTTACAATATTTGCTGTCTGGAAAAATTGCCATCCATGCAGAAGTCTGGCTTCCTGGGAAGTGGCTGAACATTACTTGCTGGTGGGAAGTAGAGAATACAATTTTTTTTTTCTCTTTGCTTCAGTGCATGTAAACTTTTGCTTTAGTAAATTGCCTTATCTCATCTCAACCTATAAGCTATTTTCCATCTTATGTTCCCTCTGCTGAGAAGGGGAAGTGATAGAGTGGGCACATGGTGTTCAGCCAAAGTCAACCCACCACAACATTGAAAAGAATGAAGATGAGCAGAAGTATTGCCATAAATAATAAATATTCTGAAGATGGCAGAAGTTCCAGAGATGGGGCTTCCTCAACTC
This sequence comes from Cardinalis cardinalis, assembly GCA_014549065.1. NCBI lineage: Eukaryota > Metazoa > Chordata > Aves > Passeriformes > Cardinalidae > Cardinalis > Cardinalis cardinalis. Next base: position 3,076,088 of record JACDOX010000049.1, read on the forward strand.
ATCTGGGCAACTTGTTCCAGYGCCTTACCACCCTCACAGGGAAGAATTTCTTCATTATATCTAATTTAACCTTCTCTCCTTTAATTTAAAGACATTGCTACTTGTCCTATCTCCATCTACCTATGGAAAAAGTCCCTCTCCAGCTCTCTTGTAGACCCCCTCTAATTACTGGTAGGTGTTTTAATGGCCCTTGAGAGCCTTCTCATATCCAGGCTGAACAGCCCCAACTATATCAGCCTTTATCCATAGCAGAGGTGCTTCAGCCCCTGCTCTTCACCCTCAGGACTCACTCCAAGAAGTCCACACCCTTCTTCTGCTGGGGACCCCAGAGGTGGATGCAGCACTGCAGGTGGGGTCTCACCASAGCAGAATAGGAGTAAATCATCTCCCTTGACCTGTTGCCCACACTGCTGGGGATGCAGACCAGGGCACAGTTGGTTTCCTGGGCTGCCAGAGCACATTGCCTGGTCACCAAGCTTTCCAACAATCAACACACCCAAGCCCTTCTCCTCAGGGCTGCTCTCAGTCCATGCTTCTCCCAGCCTRTGTTTGTGCTTGRGATTGCCTTGACTCACRTGCAGGACCTTGCACTTGGCCTTGCTGGCCACCCTGTGTTGTCTTGTTTTTGTGTTTGAGTGTGTCCAGGAGTTTACACAAGTCTGTCCTTCAGACCACCAAAAGGATTGTATGTCTGAGCCACTGTCCTCCTGGCAGTGCACTCATCCAGAGGTGGGGCAGGATACACCTATCATGCTCACAGCTGCCCAAGAAGTTCCTCCACCCCTGATATTTTGGCAGTGACTTGGGAACATCATCTGAGTGAGGACTCCAGACTGCCAGAAGCCTTAAGCCTCTGCTAGCTGCAGAACTCCACTGGGATGATGTTCCTACAAGATGGGAGATGGTGTGGGGACAGTCCTCAGCCATGACGTTCCTTTGAATTTTGTTTTTTTTTCAGGTTACTGGAAACTGGAGCAGCATCTAAATAACTACAGGTTGGAGAATGCATTTTGGGGGGCTTTAGCTGCAGAGGGCATGAAGGTAGTCTGGAACATCCCTGACYTGTGATTCACATGGGCCAGATGAACTCTGCAGCCTGATTCATCATCAAGAGTATTCTGATCATGTCCTCTTTGCTTATATGCAATATAAGGAAGTGGGTTTTTTCCTTTTATTTAGAAAAATGTCATGTGCACCAGCCTGATTTCTTTTCCCTGCAAAGCTATCCAWTTTCCAATAAACCCTCCAGCAGCACAGGCAGTGATAATTCAGGTCACAGGTTTTGACAGAGAAACCACATTGTCAGCAAGTCACTGCTAATGAAAATGGTTTTTTCTTCCTCCTTGTGCATTTCTTCTATGTCCAGACCTCTGCTGCTTGGAGTGGGAGTAAAAGATTTGTTGCAGCTGTATCTTAGGAACCCTCTAAATCTTTGCATGGGGCTGCCCTTTTGCTGAACTTTTAAATCCACAAAGTGGGGGTGAATTCAGGACATGAACAAGGTGAGCAGCAAAGTCACACCCCATGCTGGGAAGTCTGGAGGAGGCAACATGCAAGAGAGGGAATTTCTGAGGGCATCTCCAGGATCTCTGCAGGGGCTGGATGAGGATGTGGGRTGGTTGGGAGCAGCACAGCACAGGGCAAGTCCTGGTTTCCACACAGAAATTSGGGGATGTTTTGGCTGCCCCTCAGCTGATGTGGCAGAGGAAAGGAGGAAACTTTCTTGCRGTTGCTCCCACTTGCACAGGGGTAGATGAACATATGACAATGAATTTACAGCAAACCTGGCATTTTTCAATTTTTCAACATCTCATCATGATGTTCCACCCCAGAATCACCCAATGTCTGTTTTTTCAGAAAATTAAACCAAAAGAGCTCAAAGGAGAGTCAGAAGGAAACCAGACAGCAGGTCCTCTAGTGCATTGACTTCAGCAGCTGTGTGAGCATCCTGAGMGCTCAGGGCTGAGGTGAGGCCACAGACAGGTTCTTGGAGGCAGTCAATTGCTACTGCCAATGTCATCTCTATAAATCAGTTGTATCTCAATTGATTTCAGTGACATTCTGCTGGATTTATACCTGAGAGCAGACACTGACCTTAAGCACATGGTCTGAACAGGGCCATTCCCACTCAGCTGAAACCATTTGGAGGTTTTCCAATGCCATTTGATTGGCATTAAGGCTCGATCCATAATGGGAGAGTATATAATAGCCTGAGAATAGAATCAAATAAATCCAATCTGGGTCAGATCCTCAGACAGGGATGTTGATGGATCATAAGCCAGTTTAGTGCAGGTTTCCACTAAAAATAAGGACATGGCTCTTTAAATGTCACTGTGAAAGGCCCATATTTGATTGCATATTAATAATATTTTAATTTGAGCTTTTTCCTCAACAGCACACATCTTCCTTGCTCATTAAAATTAATAAGCTACTTTCTCTGGGAAAGACAATGCCCATACCTKTGTTTCAGGAAGAAGGTGACAAGAAAACAAGGATGACATGACAGTTCAGGAATGTTCAAAGACCTTCCTTGCCTTAATGCAATGCAGAGTACAATTTTGCACAGCTCCTTAGCTGGAGCAGTTCTCTCCCCTGGGCTCTCCAGTCTCTAATTTCTATGACCCTGTGAATTTAGTGTACACACAATGCGTGACTGATGCTTCTACACGGAAAAAAACACATTAATTTTTTATTCTCACCGACCACAAAACTAGAAAACTGCTCCCAAGATTGTGTGAAAGTTCATCCCTGGAAAGACATTTGACTTTGGTGGGTGGATTTGATCACAGGTTAGGTTTGAGAAGGCAGGAAGGAGGGAGGCAGCAAAACGTTGGCTAGATTTGAGGAGTAATTACACATTCTCCCTTCAGAAGAGAGGAGATTGGTGGGATGCAAATGGAGGAGAGAGAAAGGGAAGAGGGACTATGGAATCCACAGATCAGACAGACTCAGGACTGATGGATACAGCTGCTACAGCGTCCTGGGGCTTATAGCTGTGCTCTCCTTTTCCTTCTTTCCTTGGCCTTTTCTGCCAAGGCAGTGATGTTGGGCTGACAGAGTTGGAAATCACCTCCCATCTGTGCCTGGAGGAGTCATGGCAGTGGTAGTGGCTGCTGCTGGGGGAGGCTGGCTCCAGCAGTTAGGGGGAGCAGAGTCTGGTGATTTATTAAAAAATTATGGATATTGATCTAGCACTGATATCGAACTGTGATGGACAAAGACTCTCTAACAGTTTAGAGTTAGAAAGGGTAATTTTATTGTGGGATAGCTCCCAAATACACACCACAATTTACAGGTGATTACAGAGGCCTTTTATCTATACAAGTATTGAATACCCAAAATACAATTACATATTCATAACTTTGGTACATCCCATTCCCTGCTTCGTAAGATAATTAGTTCAAAAGCCATTAAGCATGTGTAGTTTGTTCCTTGGAATGGGTYGGTGGTSCCTTTCATGGGGAGGGGTCCCAAAATGAGGAAGTAAAAGAAGTCTTCCTCATTCTGACCTTTCTGCCTTTTCAATGCAAATATGACAAATGAACCCTTGGTAGAATTCCCATCCCCTGTCTTCAATTGGTTTCAGAACAGAGGAGGCCTACAATTGTCTTATAAATAGCTCCTAAAAGCTATTTATCAATTTCTATGTTCTTCATTATAAACCCAGCTAACCAAACATTGTGTTGACAAGCAATCAATTATTAGTTGACTACTAACTCTTAACTTCATCAAGGCCTACCCATTTATTTTAATTAACTCCAATAAAGCTTATCTCTAACTAAAATTTTAGCTCCTCTAAAATCTCTAAATTCCTTAAATTTATGTCTCACTGGCACAGCTCCATGCCCCAGGTCCCAGCAGCATCCCTGCAGGCACACACACACACACACACACAGGGCACACCTACACACCACATATTTACACATGTACATAAATCCTGGACACCCAGACACACAGAGAGCACACAGGAACACAGTAAGCACCAGTGCTGACACCTGGAGACACCAGTCCCTGGGATCACAGCCCCAGTTCAGTTGTTATCACAGACCAGTTTGCTCACACAGAAAGCTCTCTGGGACTCCTCTGGTCTCTCCAGCCTCCTTTGGTCTTGACCTCAGAGGCTTGCTGACCCCCTTGCTCCCAGGTCATGTCACCTGCACCCTGGCTGGTCCAGCTCCAGTTTCCCTGCTGCCCACAGACTCTGACCCCTGCACCACTGACACGGGGATCCCACGGCTCCTGGTCCTGTTCCACTTGGAGCTGTCCCCATATACAAGCAGACAGTCTCTCACACAGAAAAAGGGGATTTCAATGAGGTTTGAAATGGAGAAGACAGGACAGATAGCATTCATGAGGCACAGAGCATGGCCAGGCAAGCATAGTGTCCAGCAGCCTGTTTACACTTGACCAGCCACTTTATCCCCATATCCTTCTATTTTCCAACGCTTGTTCTTCCCTCATCCTTGCAATGCTTTCTTTTCCCTGCCTTGGTTACCCCTCTCAGCACCCCTTAACAAGCCTTGCACAATCCAAAGATGTTGTTCCCATGCATCCCCATGCAGAGACCTTCCTCAATCAATGAGGAGACCCAGAGAGGTGCTGCCCACAGCAGGGGTGCCAATCTATGGAGCCAAAGCTCCTTTTGGAGAGCCCTGGCAGGTGTTTGTGCCCCTGGCTGGGGTACTGGGACTCCCCCACATCGCTTGTGCCTCCTGTGGGTGTGGATATGAGCTTTTCGTGATGAACAGTTGCAAGAAGGGGATGGAAGAAGGCAAGAATAGAATGTCCCAGCATGGRGGTTCTGCACTGCTCATGGGTCACCATAATGGCAAATCCAAGATGAAGTACAAAGAACCAAAACCTCTAAAAAAACAACCAAACAAAACCAGCAGAAACAACTACAACAAAAAACATACTTGCACACTTCTAAAATTTTTTATTAATCATAAGGGCTTTAGGGAAGGGTCTGACTGTCCCAACCCACTGAGCCTCCACACTCCTGCTTGGTCTCAGGTGACAAGGGCTGTCATCCTTCAGTGCTGTGTAGCCTTTGAGCAAATGAGCTTCCTCTCAACACCTGACAGTGTTGCTGCTGGGAGGTGGGTGGACGAAATTAATCATGAAAGTGGGCAGAATGGGAATCCCAGAAGTAAAGAGTACACTGTGAGCAGAGCTGAGGATTGGGGATTCCTGTATTGTTTTGCTTAAGATTGGAGCCTACAACTGTTCCCTTGTATGCTGCAGCAAGCCAAAGTTAACACTTGGATTGACTAAGGCTCATTTTTCACACTAGCTTAGGACTAATTTTCAGGATGTTTAGATATTAAACTTTCACTGAAAAAATTACTTTAAAAAGCTGTCTCTGAGTCTTCTTCACTGCATAAGAAGAGATTTGGCCACCAGTAAAATTCTGCCTCATTCCATCCATGTATGATTTCTTTGCTGAGCTGTGAGACATGGGCAAGATAACAAGGAGCGGAAAAAGGGATCAGCAGCCTGCTAGGTCACATCTGCTGGTTTTCAATCCACAACCAAATATCTACTGTCCTGCCAGCATCTTCCTTAAAGTGGTACTAGAAAAATTGTGAAGATATTCTTACTTAATTCTAATTAAAAGTAACTGTTTCAAATAATTCCAATCTGTGCATAGGATGGATTTAGCAATGCAGGGTCCAGTGATGTTATGCCTCATAAAAAATGTAAATATTAGGGTAATGCTCAAGTTAATCAGCTTCAGCCTGACTGGATTTTGCTGCTGATCTTTCCCTTTCGAATATTGCCTCTTAGTTTCCAGATTCCTCCATCCACCTCAGACAGCACAGAAGGTCTGAAAATCCCTTGTCAGCCTGGGGTGCCGCCCATGATTTCCAAACTTTTATGATAGAACTGGGAGTGGTACCAAAATCCAGGATGAAGTTTTTAAGGATTTGGGACTACTTGGGAACTGATATTTGGTTGCAGACCCTAATACCTAATAGTAGAGGGGAGAGCCTTGGGACCCCCTATGGCTTCCAAATTCAAAGGTACCAGGCAAGTTTAGAGTTTAATGGAAGATTGCTGCAATGAATACACTCCCATGAATATTTCAAATCAGCATTTTCTAACAAAACTCAGTTCTATAAACAGCATCATCTTTATTTTGTTTTGGTTGTACTCAATTTAAAACACTAAACCATATTCTTCTTCTGTTATGGTATGGAAAAACCAAAGTGACCAATAACTACAGAAATTAGAAAATCTTCTAGGGTATTGTGARTCCCCTAGGAATAGAAGTGTCTTCATTGTAATATGAGATCCACCAGACTTCTTTTCAACCTAAACCTATCAGGCAATCTCAGCTTTCTATTCTGGGGCAACTTTTATTTCTATCTCCCTGTAAAGACTATATTAGACTCAAAGCCTGTTTTCACAGTGGTGTTTTTTCATCATCTCATGACTGATAATAAGGCACAGATAGACCAAGACTTTCCCTCCCTCACATTGGTACCTATTCTTGGGACTTCTTATCTTTCTCTTCCATTCCTTTTATTTTCCTGATTTATGCATCTTTATGGCTTATGAAAACAGGAAACATAAAGGGGAACCAGACTGATTATCAAAAGTTAAAGATGAACTACTGAGAGGAAATAACCCAAATAATTTATTAGAATAGAGATCTGGGTCTTTGGGGTTTAGTTTTGGTTTGTTTTTTTTTTTTTTCTTTTTTCATCTTTGAGGAAAAATCTCAAGGAGGCTTCTGCTCTAGTGTCTGGCTTCATGTAGGGCAGAGAATCCTACTGAGCCAGGAGAAAGATGCAGCTGCTGTGCCCTTTGGCAAGGACCTGATGGGTTGCCTTTTCTTGACAGCTGAACAACCGAGTAAAATGGACACAGGAAAGTTTATAGATTTGCTGTCATATAAATGTAGTTTGCACAAAGTGATGAATTCAGCAAGTGTAGTAGTGCTTTACCTTGGCCTCAAGGGAGAAGAAGAAACAAGCATCAATACCTGCATTTAATGCCCCAAACGAGGAAGACGGACAGACTCCAGCCCTCTAGGGCAGCCAGGCTGGTACTGGAAGTTGTGCAGTATGGGATGAAGGATGTGTGGTAGCACAAGGTAGCAGGTCCAGAGTTCTGGATTTCTCCTGTGCCATGTCCCCATGGAGGCTTATTCCATGATGCAGAGAGTGCAGATCACTTCCATRCAGCCAAGATTTTCCAGTGCTCTTTAAATTAATATGGATGTCCCAAGTGCCCACAAAGTATCCTTCTCTCAGGAGAGTTGTGTTTCTCTCTTCCCTTTTTGTTTCTAACATGGTCCAGATGAAGCCCAGCCCTCTGTCTTCCATTCTTTAAACCTTTTCTCAACCAAGTCTTTGGCAGTATCTCACAACCATTAACAAAGTGCCCAACATCATCACCCTCCTCCACTTCACCCAGTGCATGATGTCCCATGGTACAGACCAAGAAAGTGTTTTATTCAAAGCCATGCAGAAAAGCTGCACCTACAGATGCAGAGCCAGAGGGCTGTCCTCGGGGTCTTCTTTGATGTGACATGATATATTTTGGAAGAACTCTATTGTGTTGTGTGATTGAAGGCTCATCTCCACACACATAGGCAGAAGGACAAGCCATGGAACCACAATATCCCAGTTAGAGACATAAGACTCTAAACTGGGCAGGGGCTGTTCCAGGAGAGCCTCAGCTTCAGGGTCAGGAGGGAGGATATGGAGGAAGAGCAGCTGGGGATTCCACAAGACCCGGTATGGGATAGGCTGGGGGARAAACCAAAGACAGGGAAAGGGAAGGATATGACTGGTATAGAAAGGCACAAAGGTGAGAAAACAGGGAAAAGGGGATTGAGTGGCCAGTCCCAGGTAAATAGGTTGCCATTTGGTGTGCTTGTATATGCAGGACATCCTCCCGAGCAATGAGAGCAAGGGAAGAGATTTTTGGGGAGCTGTTAGCAAGGGGATGGAATGGCCCTATTTTACAAGAAGGTCTTTCTTTTGGTAATTGCTTCACACCTTGCTCTGGCATAGCACAAGTGAGGTGCTATTCTCACCCCAAAGCAGCACTAATGAGTGATGAAGACAGGAATGCATCTTAATTTTCCATTCTACATTCCTTTTGTGTCTTTGTAGGGACACTGTTAACAGAACAGAATGAGGAGTTCACCCTCTGAATTCTTTAGACTCTGYTGTGATTCTGGCACTAAAAGTCTCACTGAGAGCAAAATCCAAAGGGAGTAATTTGTATTAAAATCACACAGATACAGACCCTAAAACTATTTGACCATATAAGGAACCTTCAGTCTTGAATTAAMTTAAATTCAGTTCTGAATTTGCTAGTTAGAAGTCTAAGAGCCTCTAAAATGCTTATCATGAAATGCAAGTCCCCATAATCAGCAAAACACATAAATCCTGTCTGTGCTAATTATTTGGAAGATGACAGCTACAGTTGTTACATATACACAAGGGTTTGGGTTATGACCCTGAGGAACTGATAGATATAGCCAGAGGATGATTGGAATTTCCTGTTGGCTATAATTTCTTCGGGCCTGCTTTTACTGTGTTTGGCTCCTGACAGGATGAAAACCATGATTTCTGAATCTGGAAGCCTTCCAATCTCTYGCTGGCCACCAGACTGATGTACTTGTGAGGGTCACAGTGAAGATCAGATGCAGTGAAARGGAGCTTTGTGTGTTCAGAGTCACAGGGGCATGGAGAAGCCCACTGGGCTGATCCCCTGCCCTGGATTACTGCAGGTTTCTTCTTAGATGCCAGATGTTTTCAGGTACATCTACATTTCACTGAATGCCTGGGCTCTGTACAGAAAGACCTGCAATAAGAAGATTATGCAGCAAACCCACACTSACCAGTGTATTTTTTTTTCCTTTGGCTAGTTTCTGAGTATTTGCAATTGCTTTAAGAAACCATCTTTCCTGTTGCCCAGATCTCAAGCATAGTTTCACAACAGACCTGCTCCTGAAGCAGCCTGATTTATACCACTCTGTTCTCATGCATGATGAAGTGACTCCTTGAATTGAATAGTTCTAGACAAATTATAATGCCATGAAAAAGAAGTATATTTGAGGCCTGTAGGCAGTTTTATGCCACTCAAAATATCACCCTTCTTCCCACAGTGATGTGTGCAAGTCCCACTGAAAGACAGCACTTGCCAGTTTATCTSACTGGCATTTGCTTTCTGGGTTTCAAATCATCATCAGGGTAAATCCTACTTGAGCAGCAAAAGTCCTTCTGCTTCTGAGAAACAAAATTCAGTTTTGAACACATGTCCATCCTCACACTGGCAACCTTCCCCTGTATGCACACTAAGCTCCTCAAGGAAATTGAGGSCCTCAGCTCTCACTGGAGAGCACAGGGAATGAAAATGCTTTGGTGTTTACTTGGAGTATTGTAGGATGAAGCCTCATTTCATGCTTGTATATTAAAAGGCTTTAGAGTATTTATTTTTGCATTAAGCTATTCTTCCCTCAAACAACTGGTAACAATATGCCTCCCTTAGGGTGGAAGTCTGTTCTGATGATGTAATATATCTAAGGTTTCTCTGTAGCAGCTKGTCTTCTCAAAATATCACACTGGATTGATAACCTTCAAGGAAGGGTTGTACTGAGTGTGATGACTGCTTTGTATTTTATCATGACAGTGAGAATTGCTTTAAGCTCTCCTCCTTTCTCATCACCTACAGGACCTACAAGGAGGTAGGTGGCACTTGTGTGCCACCTGCACTGGTGGCTCAGGCAACTCTCCCACCAAACCTTGTGTCATTGGTGCCTCTGGTAATAATCTTGGGGCTCAGGAGGAGGCAGGCAAGATTAGCAGGCATGAGAAATTGAAATATCCATACTATCACTCAATGCATGCATGGCTTAAAAGCTGCAGAAACTTCGTAAATATTTCTCTTGGAAAAAGAGCTGTTTTMATTTTGTGAACTCTGAGCTCTTTCATGTTGGCGATTCATAGAGACATGGACTCCATGGTTTGGATGCATGAAGACAATTTTATTAATTCCAAAAGCTCAATATATACCTTTTCAGCTATAGCTAAAATTAGCAACAGTCACATTTCTTCAAAGAATACCAAGCACACATTTTGCTTCCTCATTCAGGGTTCTGCCTTAACTTGCGAGGGCTTGTGGCTCCCTAGACATAGCACATCCACCTCAGTCACGAGCTGAGCAGTGCCCTGAGTCTGCTCTCCAGCTGTATTCCCACCCTTTCATGGTCATTATCCATKAAAAAGAAATCAGTATTCCTGAGCCAGGTTTTCAGAAGGGTTTGCCTTTCCTGGTAACATTAATTGAAACTGATGTGGGGTCAYATATCGTCCTTTGGGGGTGGAAGACTGAGATTTTTCATTATCCCAAATCTTATATATAATGGAATTTAATTAGGGGGAAAGAAATCATACAAAAGCTGAAAAGGGTTTTTCCTAAGCCCTTTGAAGTCAATGGATGAGGTCCTATAACTCTTCCCAGTCTCAGTCATTGGATCATATGCACCCACTGCTCAAAGYGCTGCGGTGCCAGATTTCTTCAGCCCAACTCGCTCCTGACACCATCTGCAAGAGTGGGCCGCCCCCAGRAAGCTGTCAAATCTGGGGTGCAGCTGTAGGGCACAGCTTCTCTACAGCATGAGTGGACTGCATTGGGGATAGACTGTGCTGAGAGTAGGGACAAGAAACAGGCRAGGTCTTCTGCATATTTTCCAAAGCTGCTTATCCCCCAGAAGGTGAGGAACAGAAAGACACCGAGTCAAAGGTGTACACCAACTTATAAACAAACAGTGGAGGTCCCAGGGGAGGATTCAATCTTTAGCCAACTGGGAGAAACTGGGGGTGGAACACAAGGCTGGGAACACAATGTTTAAACCAATAAGAGGAGAAGAATAACTTAAAAAAAAACTGATGGGGTTTTGAAGGATACAAAATTGATAGGGAAGTTTCTAGAGAAAGGGGCAAGCTTGGGGAGGGATTGACATTCAGCAGGAGGAGGAACAGGAACAAAAGGGCAGGTGTTTGGGGAGATGGACAACCAGGGCAAAACCAGCAATACAGGGGGGAAAGGAACAACCATTGGTAACAAAATATGCTATAACAATACAAAATAGGAAAGATTGTAAAACTGACTACTAGAACTGCATTATAATCAAAAACAYGCACTGCAACACAAAGGTTACAAACATTGCTGCTGATCTGGTGCTGAGAGGTCTCAAATCAGGGGTAGTGAAATAATTTTCTTAGTTTATAGGTGAACTTGGGACAGCAATGTGGTTTCCATCTTGCAGACTTACAGTGTTCATGCCCATGTTTTTAATCACTATGCAAATTCACTGTTCCCTTCATTAGGCACATCTGTCCCACATGGCTCATACATAAGTATTTCACAATATACAAAATGCCTCTAGTCCTAAGTCCAATTTTATTACATTCTTAAAAGTTTATTTTTAGAGTTAGCAGGATGGACAAATTCCACTGCTGCCTAAGTAGTGCATGACCTTTAGCTTTCCTTTAAATCAGGCTTCTCCATCTGTGTGATCTTTACAAATCAAAATGCCGTTCAATTAAATCTAATCTTCAGCTTGCAACACTTGCCAGRGTTTCCTCCACTGCTGCTTTGGGACCAGCTGACTCTGTGTGGACCAGGTKCCTGTGTGAAAAGGAAAAGGCACATGGAGTGAGGAGGAAGTTTCTCACTTGTTATTTAAGTTGGTGTGCCACACTGCTCATACATACCAACACTGGGTCAGGACAGGGTTAAGTTACTCCAACTGCAGTGTAATTTCACTAATATAAAATGCAAACTATATAAGTTCATTATATAGTTTGATGTTCCTCATGCTCCTTCCTATGAGAAGTAGGTGACTGTTACCAGCTCTCTCCATGTCCTCCAGCAATGGAGTTTCTTAAATCTTCYCTTCCCTGCCTCCTTCAAAGATCTTGGAATTGCTGCTAAGCAAATGCATGCTTTGATACTGAAGTAATGAGCATTATGGAAGAAAAAATACCAGTATGTGTACATATATGCAGCTCATATCTCTGTATATCTGTTCATGATTCAGTCTATCTCCAGCCATCCTGTCTAGAACTTATGGGTTGTTTCAATATTAAAAAAWTTCATGGTAAGTAGTGTCAGAACCCAGACCAAGCTTATGAGTCATTCCCTTCCTTCAAAGGACATAGATTCCTGTTTTAAAATAACACAGTGACTTTCTGATCAACAGCTGAGACTTGGTGCAAGAATCTGAACAACTGTGTGACAGACTTTCATGCCAAAGCTCCCCAAACCAAGTTTAACGTGTTTTATGCTCTCTTTTAATCAAAGTTCAGTGACCTGTTTCTTGCACTCATGTTGTTATACACAAAGGAGAAGTATTGTATGGATTTCAAAACTATAGTATACATCCAGATAACAAGAAGCAATGCCTAAACTAGCCTAGGTGTAGTTCTCCCTGGACACCTTAAAGCACRCCCCACAAATGTGTCCATGATTGTTTCCAAAAAGAAAACTGTGGTGCAGCCCCTTGTCTTAACTGCTGTAGCAATTGCAGCAAAGCCTTCTGGAGACTGTTCTTTGAAGTTGCAAAACAATTGTCACTCTCTGAAGGAGAAAGTTCTGTCAGGTCCTGTGAAGGTCCTGGATCACTCCCCACATCCTAGTGATTTATCCTGTTCTGCAAAAGGAGGGCAGGAGTGCCTCTGTTTTATTCTAAGTAGTCTCTGATGCACAGTACAAATTCTGTGCCACAGCAGTAGATAAACTCTAGGGCACACAGCAGTCTGGTCTTCTCATTGTCTGCACCCTGAGAAYGGCAGGTAGGTAAAATAATCTTGTTAGTTGTGAGCACTGACTCACTCCATCCTTAACCTCAGACATCCGGAGGGTTCTGAGCTTCTTAGCCAATATGTAATCAAAGTTCTGCCAGTTGTCTTGAGCAAAACTAGATAAAACAAGATCCTGATCTCTGTTGAGTGAGGAGCCAGAATCTACTTTAGGGGGTTGTGATCAAGTTTCTTTCTTGACAATAAGATTAAAAGGGAGTCTGGGAAATAAATGACAGTGACATCACATTGGAGCAGGAATACAGACATGCTTTAAAGGACAGGAACAGTGACAAAGAGTCATTCTCTGTTAGCAGCCAACAGCTAGAGCCACATGTGGACATGGGCTTTTTTAGAGACCAATAGGTTGTTTCATTCAGTTCAAGTGATGATCTGCTTCATTCTTTCACCCTTGATGGATAAAATTATTGTCTGAAGGTAAAGTGGATTATTCCACATGTGGAAATTGGATTATGGGTGAAGGAAATGGAGCACTCTGCTGTTTCAGCTCATTAGACAGAGGATTAAGCTTCACGTTCCTGCAGATCAGCTTGGTCCAGGTGCTGGAGGCACAAGCTGTGAGTGATGCCCACTGATGTGGTTCAGGGCACAGGTCAGAGCAGCTGGCAATTCCTTTGCTGCCATAGATGTGAAAKAAGATCAGGATTTGACAACTATCCAGAAAAAGCCCCTCTCCTTTCTGTTTAACTGAACTTTCAGGGTTTGTTTTCTTTACATTCTACTTTACTTGGGCAAGATTCATTTTATCTTCTTCCTGTGCCCTCTTTTGACCAAGTCTTGGAGGTGGCTTAGGTTTTGTTTGAAGTCAGCTGATACAGCTGAACAGTGTGATCACTGGATCTGGCTTAGGCCCTTGTGAGCCTTTGCCATTGCTAATGTTCATACCTTTGACAACAAGGCTGTCTTCTTACCAGCTCAGAAACAGGTCTCTGAGACCTTCTCCTGTCTGGGCTGAAAATAAATCCTGTCAGGACCTTTCTGTCTCATCTCCAGCTCACCTCCAAATGTATTGCAAAGCTGCACTACAAGGAATGGTATGAGAGMCTTTTAATGGGAGCCTTCTGCACTTCCTCCTTCCCTCTTCATTGGCACTGGTATGGTTGAAGACTGTCTTTCCAGCCCAGATCACACTGAAGTGACAAATGACATTTCAGTCATTTCATTTATATATTGGAAACAAATTCAAAGTATGTGTCTCTAGGACCAAAGGAAAAGCAGCATTTGATACTGAAGGAGAGTCTGTGACTGCTGCCATAAAATGTCACCTCTAAAAATGAATGGGCAAAGGAGATTAAGGGACCCCACACAGCTGAGCAATGAGAGAGGGCATGTCCCTCATAATACCCCAATAAGGTCTCACAGGTTTTATTTGGAGGGACTATCTCCCTAATATACCTTCTGCAAAGATGAAATTTCTGCTGATTCCCTTCCCTTCCCTTCCCTTCCCTTCCCTTCCCTTCCCTTCCCTTCCCTTCCCTTCCCTTCCCTTCCCTTCCCTCGGGGGGATCAGTGCCTGCTGGGGGCAAGGCCC
>JACDOX010000049.1:3090569-3101361 GCA_014549065.1 Cardinalis cardinalis
CCTTCCCTTCCCTTCCCTTCCCTTCCCTTCCCTTCCCTTCCCTTCCCTTCCCTCTTTCACCAATGTACCCAGCAGCACAGGAAGCTGAGGATTTTTTTTCCCTTTTCAACACAAGTGAAACAAAAGACTCGCTAGTGAAAGAGCACTACTGGCAGCCATAAATTAGATTCTGAAAAGTCAAATTCTTGCTGTTTTATCAGTGAGTATGGTTCCTGTTGCACAAGGGGCTGTTTGGAGAGAGAGCTGCAGGGAGCAATGTCAAGGCAGTGAGATCCTTTTCCTAGGCTGGGTGGCAGTGATAGATGTACAGTGGTCGGGTTTTATCATCCATTTATTTTCCAATGTTTTAAGGCTGCAGCTCACCATAAAAATCCAGTTTTTGCCTGCCCTGTCACATCTTCTTATAAAATATAAGTGATCTTCCAGTCTAAATTTGGCAAGGACATGCTATAGACATAAAGGGTTACAAATAAGAAGTGATTTGGTAACAGACAATAATCAAAACCTCTGTGGAATCAGCTTTCAGGAAAACATTCTTGAATGTAACCTTAGAATTCATTGCACCTTCTTTTTTAAACCAACCCTAAACTAAACCCTTTTTTGGGTAAAGGATTTCCTTGTCATCTAATTCTTTTCTGCTCACGTCTGATCTCCAAGGGGATTCCCTGCTGATGTAATGATGGTGATGAACCACAGCATTCTTCACCTGGAAATTACCTGTGATTGCTGTGGTTTTGTTCTGTGATAGTGGCTCTGTCTAACCCCTACAGAGAGAGCAGCCAGAGATGACCTGTGTGCTCTTCACCCCACCTGGGGGCTCAGTRACAT
The DNA here is from genome assembly GCA_014549065.1 of Cardinalis cardinalis. Taxonomy (NCBI): domain Eukaryota; kingdom Metazoa; phylum Chordata; class Aves; order Passeriformes; family Cardinalidae; genus Cardinalis; species Cardinalis cardinalis. The sequence continues at coordinate 3,091,398 of JACDOX010000049.1, forward strand.
GTGAACATCACTGTTTGTTCTCAGAATGTCTTTGGGAGGGGACAGGTGTGCTTGGACACACTATCAGTGTCTGGGAGACACCAAGGTGTTAAGAGACTTGTGGGATGGACTCACCTTGCCACAGCTCATGGAGAGCTCTTGCTCATGGGACGGACTTGCTTGGAGAAGTTCCTGCCAACAGAATGGTAGAACAGATATAGGGGTGCAAAAATGGGACTTTTTTTACAGATCTACTTTGCTAGGCAGTAGAAATACTAGCAAATCAGAAAAAAAAAGCCATTCCTCCTACAGATGGATGTTTCCAACACTGCCTCTTCATGTGCCTTCCCAAAATAAGAAACCCCTGATCCTTTCCCTCACCATTTGTACAGACCATGGCACAGCAGAGAGGTGCAGAGATACAGGACTTTTCCTGACACCCCCCGACCACTATTTTCTGGCCTCAGCATGAGACATCACCCTTTTCATACCTAAGTTTGCAGGGTTACTGATGCCCYAACTATCCAACACACAAAACTTGGACTTTCATCACCACAACACACAGGGGAGGCACTAAAGGCACTGCAAAGTATTATCAACAGAACTTATTAACAATAACCAAGCAGAAGGATTTATTGCACATAAATTCTGAAATCAATTATATCTTGGTAATTAAAAGTCTCCTGTGTGTGCTTTCAAAGCACTGTAAGTCTGATGTATTCTTCAGYGCCCTCACATAGAAAATGGGTCTAGTGTTGTAGGCTGCAGCAAGCTGGATGCACTGGTTATTGYCACCCAGCTACTCTGAACTGGCAGCAAAACAAAGAATTCTATTTAGGATCTGCACACTTTTTAAGTAGCTTGTTTGRGGTTTTTTTGTTGTTGTTGTTGTACTTTGATTTTTGACGTGGTTGTTGTTGACTTGCCTTTGGTGGGACAGTTGTGTTTGTCTGTTTGATTGTTTAAAATAAAATAATGACCACTTCCTGAATGACCTATTTTGAGACACATTTAATTTAATTTCTATTGTTGCATATTCCAGGATGCATGTGGATTCCTTTCCATCAGTAAACAGTCCTCATAACTGTAGTTGTAGAGAGATGGAAGGACGGAATTTTCAACGCGCTTAAGATTTTTCATCTTAAAGCATCTGAATCTAAACGGATTGTAAATTTAAATTTCGAAAAGTTCTATAAGTCCGTCCCTTTGCAAAAAAAAAAAAAATAGGAATAGTGAAGAGAATATGTTTAAGTATTAATAATTACAATACTAGGTCCACATGCACCTAGTAGCCTGAATAATTATACAGATGGACAGGGAAAACATGGCTGACAAATTTTGTCAGTGTCTGAAACTAGATCCAGCAAATAAGAGAGGTGGGTTGAAAAGCTAAACCTAATTTCCAGGGTGTTTGTGCAGGTAGGCATTTCTGCTTGGTTTTAACTGACTTGGGGGAGTGAGCAAGAAAGCAGTAGCTCATTGTAGATCCATTCTTCATCCTGAAATTCCCTCCTTCTTTGTAGCCTCACTATGTTGCCATCTTTCTTGGTAGTAGCATTTGGGACTAAAGGCTTTATTGCTCTGCAATGTGTTCATGCATCCTAAATTTGCTGAGATGAACCACACAACTCATAGGGCATGCTGTAGCTCAGCCTTGTTTGCAGGTACAGTWTTGAGCAGTGCTCTTTACTACTGGCAGCTGTCATCCAAATTTTAATTGATTCCTCAACTAGACTGAAATGACAGACTGACATTTTTTCTATGGGATCTACTCTGTTGGGTGATATCTGTGGAGAGACAGTCAGCAAGGTGGATTTCTGGACTACAGTGATGCTGTATGAAAGAGGATAATAGAGCTGAAGAATTGCTTTTACTGGGAAATGATGTGATGCTTAGCTCATGGGTGTCTCAAACTGCTACTGCAGTCTTGGGGTGAAGGGAATGAACTCAGAAAATGGAAAACACCAMGTAATTAGACAGCCTGAAAAAAAATTGGTATGGGAGACTCTGAACTAAGAAATGAGTAGCCTTCAGTGCTCTACTTCTTGGTACTGGGTAGTTGTAACCAGGTAATCAGCAGTGGAGGATGTTTCTTGACTTGTGCTGCAGCGATGTGCTCTGCCTCAAGCCACAGAGCTGGGCACCACTGGGAAGAAGACAGATCTGCCAAGCTTTGGGCTCCAGGCTGTACCAGTCATGACTTGGTTCCTGTACCTGGCAGCAAAGGGGAGAGGAGCAAAAGTGCATAAAGCCAACAGGAAATGGAGATGGGAAGTTGGCACACCTGACTGATGTGTGAAGTTTGTTAGATAGAGAGAAAYAAGCTTTGGGATGCTGTATCTTTTGACAGAAGCAAGGATGGATTGGAGAAATGCAACCAGAGCCAGAGAGGGAGGTTTTTACTTCAACTTTCTGACCAGGACTACAAAGAAAGGGGAGGGGTAAGAAGATGGCAAGGGTTTGCTCACAAGCACAAAGAACAGAAATARCATCTGTCATAGGGAAGAGAGGTTCTTACTAAAACTCAAACTACTGAAGCTATCAAGGAATCCTACCCTGGAGTAATTCACCTCCTAACTGTGCTGAGTAAAATGATTGCAAGACCTTAAACCATCTCTGACACAGAATAGCAATGGGTTCAATCAACTGTAATCGTCCTGCTGCCACTATGATGCCAGCTGGGTGTAGGAGCTAGAAGGAAACCAAGCCCCTACAGGAAAAATTGTCTGTTAGTTCCTGCTGAGGGCAAAAGGGGCTTTAATTTCATTCTGTCCTTCCTTCTTGAATGCTTAGAAATATGAGGCTGAAACGTGTTCTCCAGGCTCAAAGAGGCTGCTTTGACTGTTTTGTTCCCAGGAGAGGCAGTGCCTCTCCTGTAGCACAAGAGAACAAGAGAAGCATTTATGATGATTTGGTCTGAGATATCTTTTTGCTGCTGATGRACTGTTGCTGGGAAGGACATATCCTTCTATTCTTTCAACTTGGGGAGAAGTAAGGGTCCATACCCCTCTCCAATTACATCTTATTTCCATGGAAACATTTGCTTTTCTGGAAGTATTGTTTGTTTTCTCTGGTCCACTGTGTTCTCCTCCTTTCTCCATCTCCTTTTTCAGGCAGCACTTTTTCATACTCTTTTCCAATTAATTTCCCTACCCCTCTCTCTTGCCCCAGTTTCTATCTTCTTTCAGTCTCCTCCCATTTTCTCCCCATCTGCCTCTGTCTCTTGCCCTGGTTTGCTGTCCTYCTCCCTCTGTCCTTTCACTTTGATCTTCCATCTCTCTTTTTCAACTTTGTTTTCTGCACAATCCCCTTCTCTGCTTCTTTCCTTGTTCACTGTTCCCAGCCTCCCCTGGTGCAGATCACTATCTGCTGCTGCAGCTTCTCTGGTGGCTTGAAACACAGCTGCCCTCTCCACAGAGGAACCAGAGATCCAAGTTTGATGCAAGAGACATCTCAAGACTTAGATGTTTTACTTGTGACAGCAGACACTTCAATTACCTCTGGAGTCCTGTCTCTCTGGGTCACTTAAGATGTCACCAGAGGTATCCAGTTAACTACTGCAGTTCTCCTTGTCTGATCTATAAGTTCAGATTTTTCAGCCTTTTCTCTCTTTCCCTGTGAGTTGTGGGTGGGAGCAGCCTACTTCCTTCAACACCTGGATCACCAGGAGGAAAAGGAGACATCTGAAGGGAGTTTTAGTCTGCCTGGCTCTCCATGAAGACACTCACCTGAGAGGGGCATGCTGCAGAAGAATACCTGGGCAGGGCAAAGAGCTTTCCTGAGCAGCAGGTGTCCTGGAAAATCAACATTTTCACAGTGTGGCCTTATATGAAGGGCATGCACAGGCAGAGAGCTCTGGGGAAAAGGCTCTGCAGGAGACCAAGGGGTACAACATTTACAGAAAGCCACCGAGGCAGTGCATTTATTGGATTGGAGGAAAACTGATGAAATCACAACTGCTTTGGGTCCCTCAGGCATCCCTGGGCACCCCACCTCTCCAGGTGAGCCTCATCTGCCTGCTGAGCTACAATCATAGAATGGTTTGGGTTGGAAGGAAGCTTAAAGATCAGCTACTTCCAACCTCTTTGCCCAGAGCAAGGACACCACACCAGGTTGCTCAGAGCCCCATCCARCCTGGTTTTAAACACTTCCAGGGATGCCTAATTCTCTGGGCAACCTAATCCARTGTCTCATCAGCCTCCAGTAAAGAGTTTCTTCCTAACATCTAATCTAAATCTCCTCTTCTTAAGTCTAAAATTATTTGCCCTTTTCATGTCTCTATCTGCTTATGTAAAGAGTTTATCTCCATCATTTTAGTAGTTTCTTTTAAGTACTGGAAAGCTACCATAAGTTCTCCCTTGATCCTTCTCTTCTTCAGGATGAATAACCCCAACTCTTTCAGCCTGTCTTCACAGGGGAGGTGCTGCAGCCCTCCTCTGTACCTGCTCTAACAGGACCTGTAAGAGCAGGTCCAGAGGAAGGTCTCCCAAGGGCACAGGAGAGGGACAGAATCCCCTCCCTTGGTGCTTTGGATGCACCCCAGGATGTGGTTGGCTGTCTGGACTGCCAGCACACATTTCCAGGTCATGYCCAGCTTTTCACCTGAAAGGAACCCCAGAACCCCTCTGCAGGAMTGCTCTCAATGAGTTCTGCTCCCAGTCTGAACTTGTGTCTGGGATTGCAGCACTTTGCACTTGGACTCGTTGAACTTCCTGATGTTCTTGTGGGCCCACATCCCAGGTTTGTCCAGGTGCCTCTGGATGTTCATCCCATTCTTCTGTTGTGTCAGCTGCCCTGCTCAGCTTGGTGTCACCTGCAAATCTGCTGAAGGTACMCCCTATTTCCCTTTCTGTGTCACTGATGAAGGTGTGGAAGGTATGGAAGAGTCCCAAGGCACAGCCTGAGGGACACCACTCCTCACCAGACTCTGCCAGGACACAGGAGCCATTGACCACAACTCTCTGGCTGCCTCCATCCAGACAATTCCTTGTCCACATCAAATCCATGTCTCTCCATTTGGAGATAGCCATGTCATGCTGTGTCAAAGGCCTTACAGAGCTCTTGGCAGGTGGCATCAATCAGACTCCCCTTRTTGCCTCCTGCAGTCATTCCATCATATAAAGTCTCTAGACAGGTCAGGCATAAATTTTCCCCGTTAGTGAAGAAATTCAGATATTTTTGGCCTTCAGATCTATGGACCAAGGCACAGGGTTTTCTCCCTAAGCCTCATTAGTCTTCAGCTTTCAACTTCTTTATAGCATAGCTTGACTCTGAAAGCTCTTATCCTCAATTTTCAGTGCACCTCTGCAGATGAAGGAAAACGTGGTAGTAGAGTCTCTGGGGGTGCTCTGCTATTGGAAAGCAAGAGGAACCCTCATTCTTCTCAAAGGTTATGTCAAGGCAGCAGGCAATTAAGCATAGTTATAAGTGAATTTCTTTTAATCTTAATAAAAGCAGAGGAACTCCCTGCAGAAAACTCCTGAGTTCCTCTTACTGACAATCTATGTGCCCAATATAAGCCACACCAGACTCAGAAGACATCATTTATTGTGTAAAAGTTCACAGTTAAAGAAAAAAGAATGTCCTATATTTATAACTGGGTCTGTGCTCTTTTCCCTCTCTTTCCCTTGACTCCATTTAACATTCCCAGAGGATGGACTGAGACTAATGGGAAATGTTCTGGACTGGTCTAAAATGACAGTTCAACTCCCAAAGATGTAGGACATTAAACAAGATAAAGCAAAGGGTTTATAGCCCAGATTACCGCAATATTGCTCTGACACATACACAGCACAATAAAATATGATATAAACTCATCTAATCTGTCAACACTGGATGACTAAGTACTGGAAAGTTGAAAGTTGTTTCTATTTTTCTCACATTAAAAATGCCTTCAAAATTGGTAATGTGGTAAACTGATGACCACTTGTGAAATATTTTATTGGAAAAGCAAGACCTTTTCTGCCAGGGAAGTTGTACTGYCCCAACTCCTCCAGAGTCAGCTCCAAGGGGGACTTTCCTAGGCAAAAATATACATGACAGTATTCATGGCTCTCCCTGGATTTTTCCATCTGGCTGCATGCCTGGTGGCAGCTCTCTCCCCGCAAATCCCAGCAAGTAKTGGAAGGGTGCTCAACAGCTTTCACTACATTCACGTTTTCTGTCCTGGAGCAAACCTCATGTCATTTCTTGTGAAGGTGTTGTCTGGCTGCAGCCTTAACAGAACAAGGAAAGGACCCAGGCAGGGCAGGGAAAGGGACACAGCCCCTCTTCCTGTGTGCTCCTCACTCTGTTCCCCAGCAGGGATGCCCTCAGTGATGCTCCATTTATTCCCATACTTCATTTCTGCCTCTTGTTGAGTTTCTTCTCTGGTTTAAAGTTACTCAAAGGACTTATTTCTGAAAGATGGGATCAGTTATTCTACAAAGGAAAGAACAACCTCATGCACCAAAGCTGGTGGAAAACACCATGGAAACCACAGATGGAAATCCCCTGTGCTCTACAGTGGAGTKCTGGTGGGCACCAAGTTGAACATGAGCCATCAACAGGTGCTTGCAGCAGAGAGGACRATGGTGTCCTGGGCCAGAGCACTGCCAGCAGGATGAGGGATGTGACCCTTCTTTTCTGCTGAGCACTGATTGAGACACGCCTCAATGTTGTATCCAGAGCTGAGCTGCCAAATATGGACATAATGAGAGAGTCCAACAAAAGGCCATGAAGATGACTAAAACAATGCAGCATTTTTGATAGGCAGAAATGTGGCATTCACATTCTCTGAAAAAATCCCTTTGCTCAGGATTTTTCTCCTGGGARGCTGAGAAGCCTCAGAGAAAAGGAAAAGAATTCTTATCTCATTTGCTTCTCCTGTGTTTTGCTCATGTGGAATGTGTTTGGAGATTGTTTACCCACAGKTGATTGTTTCWTTGGATTCTGGTGTGAGTTGTTTTCACTYTTTGGCCAACTGGGGCCAAGCTGTGTTGAGTCACAAGTTTTCATTATTATCCTTTTAGCAYTCAGTAAGTATCCTTTCTGTGTTCTTTAGTATAGTATAGTATAGTMTAGTATTYTTTAATGYATAATTTAGTATAATAAAGTAATAAGTTAGCCTTCTGAGAACATGGAGTCAGATGCATCATTCCTGCCTTTGTCGGGACACTCCCCACAAGTACAATACAGAAAGGCTGAGAGAACTGGGATATTCAGCCTGGAGAAGAGAAGGCTCRAAAGGATCTTATAAATACAGATAAATACCTGAAGGCAGGGTGCTGATTAGATGGAGCCAGATTCTTTTTCATAGTGCCCAGTGCTAGGACCAGAGGCAATGGGCAAAGACTGAAACAGAGGAGGCTCCCTGTGAACACCAGGAAACAGTTCCTTACTGCAAGGCTGACTGAATGCTGGCACAGATCACCCAGGCTGATCTGGCAGTTTTCCTCACTGGAGACATTCAAGAGTCATCTGGACATGGTCCTCAGGAGCTGCTGTAGGTGGCCCTGCCTGAGCAAGGGGTTTGGGCTGGATGACCTCCCAAAGCCTCCTGCAACCTCAGCCTTTTTGTGGCTCTGTGACTTATACTGTAGAAATGCATATGCTGCTCTGTACTTTTTCCTTTTTAAAAGAAAAAAAAAAAGAAAAATGAAAAAAGATTCCCTATGAATAGGCAGCAGCCAGAGATTTCCAGAGGCAGAGACCTTCTTCCCCACACCATCCCTTTGAGAGAGCTCTCCATGCTTCAGGCATGACAAAACAATTCAATTTCCATGGCCAGCCAGGCCTTGGCTCCTYTCTGGCTAGCAGACTGTGCAGCTCTGGTTCTGTGGGGTGGCAGGCTCTGCTCAGCAGCACTGGGCTGGCACTGGGAGCTGCCTGCTGGAAATAGAAGCATGAGAACTGACTGCAYATGTAGTGAAGGGAGTAGCAAGTTTCTTCAGCAGGAATTTTTGAAGCAAAGCACCCTCTCAGCCTGTCCAAGATGTTGCTGTCAACGCAAATGAAGCCTCACTCAATCCTACCTGGTGAGTCCCTTTTGGTGTGCTGCAGACAGCAGTGCTGGATGCTGGTGGCAGCAGCTGCAGCACAGCTGTGGTGGCAACAGGCACAGATTTGGGACCCTCACATCTGCCCAGAGCAGAGATCATGTGCTGCTCTTTCTCAAGGGGTTCTCCCCACAGGAACCCAGGGCAGCTGCTTACAACAAGAGAGGCTTTTAGAGCTCAGTTTTCTGGGAAGGGATAACACAAAGTWAAAATGTCATGAAGACCACATGATGTGTGAACAAAAGCTTGAGGATCAGCAGTGCTGTGAGAGGGCATTATGAACATCTGCTCTGAACAAGTCAGCACCCCCAGCAGCTTTGCATTCAGCCCAGCTTCCTTTGAGAGGGGCTYCTCAGCCCCTGCTCCCTGCCTTGTGCAGGAAACTGCCATAAATCACATGAATTTCTAGGTTAGTGCTCAAGCTGAAGCAACAGAGCAGTGCAGGATTCCCAGGATTTACAGCCCAGAGTCAATCACCTGTGTCAAGTCCTGTTTTCCTGGGAAGTGCATTTCCCTGCTCCCTAAGGCAGCTGGGGGAAGGAGAAGCCATGGGKGTTTGACCATGGGCTCTCAGGTGACAACTTCTTTGGGAGTGTCCTCTGCCACCACCACACTTCCCTCAGTGCCTGGGCTGATGCTCACTGTCCTCCCACCTGCTCAGCAGGGCCAGGCTGTGCCAGTATCCTCTGTTGCACAGCCCACCCCATTCCACACAGAGATTTTTGCCTTTTCATCCCAGAAATGACATTTGTTTACCAGCAAAGCAACAAGCATTTATTCATTGTCCTGCTCAGGTAGCATAAACAATGGATTTGTCTAATACCTGACTCTAGGAGGGGACCTTCTGAGATAATTAAATTTTGTCTGTCAATTTGCACTGAATTTTCCACAATTATTAATCTGCTATCACTTGGTAGGCTGATGGAACCTTCAAGAAATACAGCAAAAGAGTGCATCCAATTTCTTTTTCCCAAGCAATTAATGAAAAATATCAAAAAATCACAGCAGCTGTTTTCAGATGCCAGGATTTAAAACAAATTCCTTTATTTTAACTACTGTCTGAGATATCTGTAAAAAGTATTAGTAAGCCTGAGTGACCACAGACATTTGTGGTTTGTGAAAATTGACTTTTGTTTCAGTAAAAAAAGAATAACCATTAAAAGAAATATTTTAAACTCATGGCATGTTTTCAAAACCCACAGAGGTCTCCAGATAGAGGAAATGTTTTTTAAAATGCCGTATTTCAGCAGGAGGAGGGGGATTTCCAGAAGTCACAAACTTGAATATTTCTGGATCAGGAAGCTATGGAGAAATGCTCTCCASCTGGAATAAACACACAGCAGAGCCAGCTGAGATCTTTGGAGTTTTAATGGCCACTGCTTGCCATGGGGCAGGCTCAGCTCTGCCTGGGATTTAGTTGAGGTGGGAGGGAAGGTTGTCCACCTCTCTGGTGGGAGCAGGGGCAGAGTCTCAGACCAGGCGGGTTGGGCTTTGCTCCTGCCCTGCCAGGGCTGAGAAGTTGCTTCACACTCTGTGGGAGGCCCAAAACAGCAGCTCTGCCTTCTTGGAGATGGCTCTTTAATCTCCTTGCAGAAGAAGCCGAGTYTTGCTCTTTTGACTCAATATGGAAGATTTAGGGTGTTTTTTTTTTATGTTGTTATTCAAAAGAAATGTTAAAAAATGTTACTTCCAGAGATATGGGAATTGTATTTCTGTTTCCTTTTCTCCCCTTCTCTTACCTCTCCCTTCTGCCTGGATTTACACTGCAGCAGCTAAGTGCACATATTGCTCTTCATGCACACTGTSCATGGTTTCACTATGTGCAGCAAGGCTGCATCTGCTACAATGAAAGGTGAAATTTTACCCACTAGTTTCCTGCCCCCACTTCTGAGAAGGGAAGTGTTTGGGAGTTTTCTTCTTCTTTTTTTCTTTTTTTTCCCCTTCCTTTA
>JACDOX010000049.1:3101691-3167899 GCA_014549065.1 Cardinalis cardinalis
TCTTTCTTCTTTCTTCTTTCTTCTTTCTTCTTTCTTTCTTCTTTCTTCTTTCTTTTTTTCTCTTCCCCCCCCCCATTCTCTTTATCATTTTTATCTTAGGCATTTCATGAGTTAAATTCTGTGGCCTCACTTACATCATTGAGGTCAGGATGTTCCACCAGCCGGACTGCAACCCATGTCACATGCCACAAGCCACTATGTATATGTATCTGTTTCTCTCTTTCTCACTTCCCTGACTCATAATGGCTCATAAAAATTATGATTTTCTATTAAATGCCAGATGGGTCATCTTTTACACAGGAGAACTTAAAATTACTTCAAACCCWGGGCTTCCTTAGCAGTAGCAATGACAAACATGAAGTTATCTTTAAAATTTGGCTTCAATTGTATATTATCAACCTTTTAAAGAGGAGAAGAAAATGCATGAAAGGAAAAGAAACACCACACAACCAGACAAATATTCCCAAGAATTCTGGATTTTCTACTGGATTGTTTTTAACTGGAGTGTGAGACTGATGGATAAAAGTGCATGGGCAGCAAGAACAGGGCAGTGGGTAGCACAACATCTGTCTAAGGAAACAATTTGTTCAAGCCCCTTCTCATTGCCCTGCTTTGCCCAGGAATGTGTAGGTGCAGCCCTGACAGATGGTGCACAACCCCGTTTAACCAAAGACCATTTATACCCAGTGTGATGCCAGTAACTCATCCACAGCCAGCATGTAACTCCCAAATATTGTCAYCTGGGCCACATTTTACAAATATTTGTCTTCCCCTGTGATAAAGTCTCATTTATGCATTCTTTCCATGTGCTGGGGAGCAGGGTTTCGTGGAAGGAACCCCCCTGGAGTTCAATGAGGGGAGTTCAGTTCATTCCTGTAGAGGTTTATAGCTTCTGTGGTTGCCCAAACAAAACCAGGATCCAAATTTTTAAAGGATTCCTTAAAAGACACATCTAACCCCTCAATGACACTGGCATCTAAGTGCTAAATTTYATTTTTTAAAGAACATGAATGATGAAAAAAACATGATATGATTTTTCAGGGTGAGAAACGGATGTTTTTCTAGAAGGAGGCAGCGATGGTAGACTTAAAAATTGAGCCCCTTTAAGTATTAATATGCACATTTCTATTCCAAATCTTCAAAGCCTCATTAGTAGTTCTGGGTACACAACTTCTTTTATCAGACACACTTGAGAGAGCAATGAATGTGGYGAATCCTTAAAACCCAAGTCCCTCCAAGGTGTCTCAAGACACCCATCAAAAAATACAGTCAATTTGGAGCACAAGTCACTTCACAGATCTTTTACTGCTTCTAAATAGCTGCTGTCATCCTGTACCAAATCAATCCAGAAACTCCACACCTGCTATCCCAAATAACTGCATTTGGGGTGGAGTTATTTGGTAGCAAGCAGCACTGTACGCCCTACAAAACCCTTAAAGTGTAATAATGRAAGCACTGAATTATTTGTGAACTGTCATTTCTGATTTATATCAAATGAAATATTCCCCTTCAGTCTTCCTAATTRCCAGCATTTTTTTATTCCCTGGGTTTGTTTTCTTTTTGTTTTTGATTTGGTTTTTTTTTTAACTATATATTGGAGTATTTACTGAATGTCAAATGCCTTATTTCATATAATTTTCAGTTTGGGAGACTAGATCATTGGTAGTTCTGGAGATGTTGCTTTGAATTATTTGGAGGGTATAAATCTATAGCATTGAATGAATTTCAGGAGTATTTTTTCATTAAAAATGTATCACAGGGGTTCAGTGTGTGATTTCTTGAGTCACATTAGGCATTTTTAATTAATTTTTGAACCTGGAAAATTGCTTTTTCTCCAGTGTGAATAAGTTGTCTGCCAAAGGGAGTTTTGTGATGCTCTGAAATGTAACTTAAACTGTCTTGCTGGTGCTTTGACTTATAAGAAGAAAAAAAGGGTGGGACACACACACACACGAGTGCCGCCCTATGAGACTCAAGTGCACATTACTGCCCATTATGAAAATACTCTTTTTTTAACACAGAAAACTTCATGATTCCTAAAATACTAAAACAAATCTTAAATAAGCTATGACATGGTCCTCAGTTTCTGCATAACAGCATATAACACATTCTATAAATTAAGCAGAAATTTAATTTAAAAATGTATAAGAAATGAAATCACCAACTCCAGCTTATTTTTTGTTAGACTTGTTTAAAAAAACTTCTAAAGGACATGGTCAAATGAATTGTTTTTCTATTTTAAAATGTAAGTTTTTTCAAGACAGTTTGATGTTTCACCAGGAAAAGGTGTTTTACAATCTCCCAGCAGTCAAAGAGGACATCAAACCTGTTATGAGAATTTCAGCTAAGGAAACTGCAGACAGCCCAGGATTACAGAAGGGACAGTGAATCTCCTTCCTTTTCTCCCCTTCCAGTAGCAAGAGGAGGAGTGAGGAAGGAGCAGTCTCACCCTCTGGCCAGCCTGGAAGATTTAGTGGGGTTAATTTCAYCAGTAAGGCCTGAGACTCACCTCTCAAAGAATTTAAATGTCGAGAAACACTGTCACTTTAAGAGTGCTGAGGGCTTGTTCTTGATGGCCTTTTTTTCTCCTCCTTTTTTTTTTCCTCCTGCCACTGGCTTGAAACAATCTACAGGAACTGGACATTACCAACTAAACATCCCACTGCACTCACATCCTTGTGCCACCGGGCCAGATGGGGAGGGCATCAAGCTTGCAACTCCCAAGAATCTGTCCTGGATACAGGGAAGGGGATCCAGCCTCCATGTTTAATCCTGCAGAAGCTGATAGCAAACATTAAATCCATCAGAAAACAGTTCACAGAAGTTCTCAGTAAWCGAGGGGGTGTATATTTGTCTCTTTGTACTCTTACCTGCAGCCCCTGGAAGATATCAAATTCTTGTGAAGGRAGTATTTGCTGATCTCTATCAGCAGTTTAATGAGATGGGTGACTCAGTGTTGCTCTAATTAATGCATGGAAAGACCTTTTCTAAATTACATTTGGTGTGTTTCCTCCTGGAGACAGGAGATACCTGCAGCAAGCACATYCTCCCACACCTCTCCTGGGCACTTGAACTCATTAGTGAACCCCCAAGTGATGTTTTTTTGCTAGGGCAGGTACAGCTGAAGCAACCATCACGGGAAATGTAGGAGAGGTAGAGCTCAGGAACTCTGGAAACAGTTTTTAATTTCATCTYGAGTCATGAATCAAGCATGAATCCTAATGGTCAACCACGTGCTAAAGGTCTGCCATCTCACCTAGTCTGTAAATAAATGCTCCTGCCTGAAGGAGATGGGTAGACCAGCCAAAAATGATAATGTAAACCTCCATGTCTCTGACATCACCTGTAGAGAGTATGGGGTATCTTTGGGATATCCTTCYTCCACAACCTTGCCATCATGAAAATTCCCTAATGTTTTCACAGGGTTACTTGCACAAGCAAGTTCTTAGCTCAGTGGGGAAAAAAAATCTTACCCAAACTTGCTGCAAAGAAGGAGATTACTTGAGTGAAATAAAAACCCACCAGTGGCCCAGCAAAGCTTTTTGAAGCATTTATTCATTAAGATTAGCCTCATGCCAAGATTTCCTCACTGGAAGGATTGACATAAAGGGCTTTCATAAAGTGTTAGAACTTCACAGCTCTGACATCTGTCAATATTTTTGGCCAGCAGGTTCAGAGGTTGTCAGTACAAATCACACAGACACACAGAGGCTAATCAGAAAAACTGAATTGCATTGGTAACTGTGGGTTTAAAGGAAAGTAGAGACTGGCAAAAAAAATGTTTAGCTGGAAATTGGGACTGCAAGAAAGGACTGGTATTRCTCAGGGAGTGTGAGACAATTTCCATGGTCTTCCCATCACTCCCCAAAGTTTGTATGGTTKTTGCTGGGATACTTTGGCAAGGGTTGCTAGCACTGGACAGAACAGAGAAATCTGATCTGGGGATGTGTCCCACAAGCCAGGCAGAGAGAGGACAGTGGGACCACCAAAAGAAGGGTTCTCATCCTGGAGAGGAGAAGACAACAATGTGATGTCTCTGTTTACGTGCCTGTTTGAAGCTCTCCAATCAGCAATGACCCCMAAAAAAACCAGGAAACCAAAAATTCTCCATCAATGGCTTTACTACTGATGATTTAGAGGTGAGTCCACCCTCCCTAGTCTTTCCTTCTTCCTGTGTAGTGATTTTTTGATTCTTTGCCAGGTTCATTTACCACTGGCCATTTCACTTTTACAACCTTTTTTTTATGTGTAGATTTGGCACCATTGATTGACAAGGTCTTCTGTGTGGTGGGTTGCTCTTGTCTGTCTGTCAGGTGCCCACCCAATTCCTCTCTCAGTCCCTCTCTTCAACAGGACAGAGCGAGAAAATGAGCTGAAAAACTTGTTGGTCAGGACAGTTTTAGGAAAGAAAGCAAAGGCCCTGTATGGAAGCAAAGGCCATAAAAAAAAAATACAAATTCACTACATCCCATCAGCATATGATGTTAAACTGCTTTCTGGGAAGTAGATCTTAATATGTGTAGTGGTTGCTTTGGAACAGAAATACCTTAATAACATATGCCCTGCCCTTACCCTTTCTATAAGATCTTTTTGTTGAACATGGAATGGTATGGGACAGCCTTTTGGTCATCTTGGTCAGCTGTCCTGGCTCTATCACACCCAGCCTATGGGTCCTTGAGGGAGGAATTSAAAGAAAGATTTGATGCTGTGGGAACACTGCTGAGCAACAGCCAGAACACAGAGCACAGCACTAGCAGGGCTGCTGTGGGGAAAGCTAATTCCAGCCCAGACTGACCCAGCACAGCCCCACAGAGCAGCCAGGCTGAGCAGGGAGGGGCTGCAGGTGCCTCTACAGTGAGCTGGTCTGGGAAATCTGTTCCTCAGATTTAACCCAGCTGCCATGCCTGCCAAGGCTTTGAGGAGTGCTTGTTCCCTGCTGTGGTATTGAAGACAGGGACTGGTGTGAGCTCTGCCTTGGGTTTCACAGGAATGTGCCCTCAAGGCAGCCTTGGACAATATTTCCTGGCTGTGTGGAAAACTTTAGTATCTTAGAGAGAGTCCTCAGGAGGGTTCTTTGCCTTCAGTGCAAGATGTGTCACAGAATATTTGTATCTGGGCAGAGAGATAACAGCAGAGAGATAACAGCAGAGAGATAACTCTGCAGCTGGAGTGGAAACCTGCCTGTCCTGTCTCTCTGGGGACAGACTCTCCCATGCCTTTCCCCACACTCTGTGAAAACCTGGGCCATGAACTCACCCAGACTGGCATCTCTTTAGGAAAAGYGACTGCCAGGTCTCAGGCCTTTATGAAAACACCAAAACTATTGGAGTTTGTTCCATTCCACTTCCTTTATGGCTAATAAGAAGGAACTAGGCAGTGGGGAGATGCTGTTCTTCCCAGTTGCTTTTAGGTATTGCAGGATTAGGTGAGTGGCATCCTGCTCTCCCTTATCTCATCTCCACACCGTTGAATGAAGGGTGCTGAGGAAGACTGTCAGATGTAGCTTTCTGTATGGTAGAGATCTGCAGGTTCTCTTAAGACAGGCCTAGCAGCACATGGAGGCATCTTTGTGGTTTCCTGGGTGTGTTGGAGCAGATGGAGTGCAGTAACTCACAGCTGATAAATTCTGCCAGACTGCCTGGATCTGCCTATGCCATTCAGTATTTTATCCAAAATCCCACAGGTGTTTCTCTCATTCCTTAGCCAGATACTCGTGCTCCTTGAGTTATTTCACACTTGGAAGAAGAGCTGAGAGAATAACTGAGAAAACCTCTTTTAAGTCATCACACAACAAATCCAAGGTTTCTTGCTGATTTAACAATATCTTTCTGTTGTGTCAACAGAGGGCCAGCCAGGCCATTTCTGTGAGATGTTTTTGGTCACTGACAAACACTTTGATCCAGCAGATTTATAGTTGTCTGGCAAAAGTCCTCAGCTGGTGTTCATCCTGATGATTTATACTGGTTGAATTCTTGCCTTGCTGTGCCTCCCAAATCAAGACAGATTTTTTTTTGTGTGCAGTTCCTTTGTTTCTTTAGSAGAAAAAAACCCTCAAAAATGTACCACACATCCCATCCTATAAAATAAAAATGAGCACAGGATGCACAAAATAAGCCTGCAAAAGGGAGATGTTGTCTCTTGGAAGAAAATTGAAATTCTTCTAAGTGAGAACATTATGGCCTATGGCACTGTCATGTAGCTGCACTTTTATAATGGACACAATATAATGAGTGCTGTTCATGAGAGCTGGTTATTATATCCTAGCTGGAGGTCATACTTTGGCATATATAGAGTCAGTAATTTGTATACAGTGGGAGTTCTGCTGCTCTTCTGGCTTTCTTAGGTTATGTCTATATCATATTGTATATCATATTCAAGCTCATATTGCTTCCTAAACTATCCCATCGTCCTCAATTCAGAGAAGAGCATTTGAAGCTCTGTTTCAGCCCAAGCCCTCCAGCTCTRCTGATGTCAAAGCTCTTTCCTTGATCAGTTTGTAGAGTGCTTTGAGTGTCTCTGAGAAGATTGTTGCTGAGCTGGGATGCAAGGAGAGTCTCCTCTGGCCTGCCATGGTCTCAGCCTTTTTGGACTCTTCTTCTCCTGCTCTGTGTGAGGCTGGACATGGGGTTTTCCTCACGCGCATTTTTTCCATGTATTGCAGTTTAGGTAAAAGCTGTTATTGAGCTATTCAGTCCTTCCAGTGAGTGACAGGGTTTGGCTTATCCTCACAAGGGTATTGGCACAGAGATTGTGGGATGGCTGCAGGAARGAAGATTTTTGACTGGCAGTGCCTTCTGTGATCCCTTCCAGGCAATCATCAGTCTCTCTTTAGGGGTGAGGTACAAACCATTAATCTTGTTCCACCTCTCCTAGGGTACTTCTTGGAGGAGTCAGAGAGAGTCTCTGAGAGATGGTGCTTTTGAGTTTGTTATGAGGCAAGAATTCTACATGGTGGAGTGATCATTGAAACAAAACAACTTCTGCTGACAGGTCTGACTGTGCTCATTGCTTTTGTTCATCTTTGGGAGCTCAGTAAAACCTCCAGGGTTTTTGTCTGAAAACTTTACATTGTTGTCTGTTCAACTATGAGAAAAGGGAAAATGGCAACTATGCCAGAAGTTTTATTGAAGTTTAAAAAAATGAAACAAGCAATCTAAAATAGCTAATAAAATGGTGCCCTGCCCTGTGCCCCAAACTACAAGCAAGAAATGTTACATTAGAACTGATACCTAATCTAGCAGATAAAACAGCTCATGTCCATACATAAAATTAATTAGGCACAAAATACTCTGTAGAGGCAGGCAGTCCCCATTATCCCT
Organism: Cardinalis cardinalis; assembly: GCA_014549065.1. NCBI lineage: Eukaryota > Metazoa > Chordata > Aves > Passeriformes > Cardinalidae > Cardinalis > Cardinalis cardinalis. The sequence goes on from JACDOX010000049.1 coordinate 3,109,011, forward strand.
GAGGTTTTATTCTTTTTAAGTAAAGATAAACAGAACAAACATRTTAAAAGTGTGGGTTTTTTTCAATAAAGCCTAACCAACACTGTTTTTCTCTCTATCAAATATCAGGCACCTTAGGTTACACATTAAAATTTCTGATGTGTTATGGATGAGAGGATATCAGGCACCTGTGTTCTCTCTAGTGTCTCCTGATTTGAAGCTTGGACTGGGAATAGAGGAATTTTCTGGCTCTGTCCATGAGTGTGGTGGGTCTGCTCCAGGAAAASCTGCTGAGTGCTATCCTTGCCAGTTGTCTCAGAGAACGAGCTTCATATTTCCACACAGCAGCAGAAATATTAGCACTCACATTTGTAACATCTGTCTTCCTTCATATTATCACCCTACAGCWGAATAAGAGGAGGGTCTCAAGTGTACCTCCCTGAATGACCATTATGTCTTCAATTCTTCAAAACTGTGCCATAATTTCCTGTCCTGTATGTACCAGCTTTTTCTTCAAGCACAGTGCCCATCTCTTCTACACAGAAATAATCTGTATTTCCTCGTGTCTCTCCTCCTCCCTTTTTCCCATCACAGCTACTTTGTTCCCTTTCCAAGCCTTAGGTTGGTCAAACAATATCTGCTGCATTCCCTGTAGCTGGGRGGCTCATCATATCACTTCAGATGCCATCAACCATGGGGACCTCAAAATGAGAGCCAAACAATATCTGCACTGCCACTCCCTGACTATGGTTTAATATTGTGGGTAAGGAAGGGCACCCATGTGTTCCCCTGAAGCAGAGAGGAGAGCCAGAAATAATTTACAGCTGATTTTTTAGATGTAAATAACATTGCAGACTGTGTGCAAATGTAACAGCACCTCTGCACAACRGGGCACTCTGCACAGGTGTGTTTACAGATACTCACCAGCACTAAGACAGGCTTACCTACCAAAATCTCATTCTCAGCAATTTTCCTTGCTAATTAGGAGGCCCACCAGACCCATTGGAGCAGGATGCTGGCAGTGCTTTCATGCTCCATTTTGCACACAATATTTGGCCATCTGCTTCCGGGGGGAAGCTGTGGGATACGGTTTGAATTGCATTGCTCAAGCCCAAAATATACATCACTTTAAAACTAATAATTATTTCTGATATATTCTGGCATCTCTGGGGAAAGCTTTCAAAGCACATGGAGAGAAAYACAGTAAGAGATGGCCCATCCAAAGGAGCCAGACATCGTGGAACAAAGATGGTTTTAATTTGCCTTCAACCCAAAGGGTTTCAGGGTAAGTTTGTGCTGTTATTTCTTGCTTCCCACAGCATYAGGAGAGCAATGGACAAGGACCTGGAAAAGCAGGAAGATCAGTCTGGGGAGTGGTCATCAGGGCAGCATGGCCAACAAGTCATTTTGCAAGCAGCTCTGAGTGATCTTCTAGAGCCCCAGCTACTCCCAAGGTGCCCTAAAGGARCCTCGACTAGAGAGGAAATAAGAGTCAATAAATGCAGCCTTATAGTAGCCAGGTAGTGATGTCTACCTGTGTCAAACAAAGCTCCAATGCACAGAGAAATAAAGTTTCCAAGCTTCTTTTTATTYTTTCTCCAAGGAAGTAATTAATTAGAGATAGTGCAAATGAGCAAAAAGTTTCTTCTTGGGATTTTTAAGTTCCAGAAAYGCCTCAAATCAACCTGCGCACAATAAAGAAAACGATGAAAGAAAACAGTGCCTTGTGCAAAAATCTCCACATCCCACTTTTCTTCAAAGCCAGGCACAGTGGTAAATTAGGCACAAAGGACTCTGTATTTCTGTGTGGTGTGGGTACCAGCTCCTGAAACAGCTTGAAGCCCTTGCAAGGCAGGCTGTTCCCAGCAGAGAGGAGCAGGAGCAGCAGGTCTCAGCTGTGCTGCGTGCAGGATGCTCAGTGCTCTGGGGCACAGCAGATGGAAACAGTCCCAGCCTCTTTTYCATTTGCTTGCCTTTATTTCTGACTGTGTGGATAAACACTGGGGGCCTGTGTTCCCAGGGAAGTGTAAACACTCCCRAGCAGCCCAGGAGAGCCCTGCTGCAGGGCAGACTGAGGGAGGCAGTGATGTGAGCAGCCTGGGAAGCTGTCAGGGTGCGTGTTGGGCCAAGGCACATTTAGCACCCTGCCCATCAGCCCCAGGAGGGCACAGCCCCCTGTCAGTGGCACTCCTGGGCTGCTCTTCAGTCGGGTCCTTTGGCCATGGCTGCCAACATCCTGATCAATGGATCGGAGCACGGGGAGGCTGCTCTGCTGGCAGACAGCTMAGTGGCCAGGCAGAGGGTTCCAGCTTGATCCGAAGCTGGTGGCTGGAATTTTTTCATCCCTAATGTACTGATATGGCTGAATTGAAAACATTTTTTTCCCCAGGTAACACTTATTTCCATTGCAAACCAGCAATGAAGGCAATCAGGCTAAAGGAGAATTCAGCTGATTTTGAATGTCTTGTTTCCAAAAAAGTGGAAATAATCTGTTTGGATTTTGACACAACATTTCTTTTGCTTTGTTAGAAATTTTATAAGAAAAGGAAGTACTGCATGCCTATGAAAATATTTTTTTTTTCCATCTGCATCATCCCATGTAATAAAAGACATTAATTCTCCATACAAATCATGCTTGTCCACAAAATGAGATATTTTTCAAAACAAACAACAAAAAAAAAGACATTTCATTGCTGGTATGATTTGTGCTGCTCAGATCAAACTGCTGAATTTTGCATTTTTTAATTGAGACGCTTTTATTTTCTATATTCTTGTATTATAAAATATTATCACTTTTTTTTTTTCATTTTCCAGATCCACAATGAGGCATATTCCAGAAGAAAAGTGTTTTCAACTCAGCTCCTTTTAAAAACCCATCAATTATTATAATTGTCCCGGTGCATCATAAGAACATTTAATTAGTGGTAAACTGGAGAGAGGCTGAGCAGTATAATTTAGTAGTTATCCAGATTTCYAGAGTTCTTTGCTAAATGTTCTAAAGAATCGGTACCTAGAAAAATGAAAAAAAGAAAACCAACTGACCTTAAAGGAGAAAGCAAGCCTGTAAYTGCTCAGGGGACAGGTGTAGTAGCTGCTGTAGTAGAACAGCTCAGATACCAAAGCACCACAGAGGCACCAGAAGCTCCAAGTTAGCACCTGGATCTCCAAGTCTAACCAACTACCTGGAGTAGGAAGGGAAATATTTTAAAAGCTGGTTTCTATATCATTAGTGRTTTGGATCAGGTTTTCAGTTACTGCTTTCACAGCTTACCCAGGTCATCCCATCCCATTCCAGGGACTGGAAGGTGACAAGCTGCACAGGYGCCTTGTATTCCTTGATTCCAGACCAGCCTTGCCATACATTTCATGGTGTTCCCACATTGTGCTCCTCTTTATGTCGCTGCCAGTGATGCTAAAGCAAAATTATCTCTATTTCTTACTTGTGAGAACAGATTCAGGGCTAAAGCAGKACAAGAAAAAAATAAATTCTATGTCTATCAAGAACACATTATTGCAACAATAGGGTATTAATAATTTGTTTCCGCTGGAAAAAGCAGAAAGRAAATGTCAATAACATTTACCAGTATGAATACTCTCAGAATTGCTGCACRTTTAATTACAGCTTTGGCTTTAAAAGTCTCTTTTCTCTCTGTCTCAAAGCAAACACAGTTTATTCAACCAGGAACAGAGTTCCTCTCTCGTCAGAAACAACACAAGATATCTCATATCTTCCCCCCTGGGAAGCAATTTCAAATATTTGTGAGGTAAGAAATCATTCCAGGCTGATGTTTTAACTGCACTTTGAGTTGCTAGACTTTGCTTCCTGCCTGACTGTTCCAGCTTTTCCTTCCTTGCTGCCAAGCCCTGCTTCCATGCCATCTAGTCTAGCTTGGCCACTTCTCCTTCCTCCCTCTGCAGCCTGGTAAAAGGACACCCCTGCTCCCAGGAGCAGTGATGGCAAGGGAGCTTGGGTTTGGGCATTGCTCCATCGTGGACTCAAAGCTTTCTGAGCTCTGGGTTGAAATGATTTGACAGGCAGGAGCAGCTCAGCAGCCTGCAATTGCAGTAGCAATGAAAGAAGCCAGGCAGCACAACCACAAATGTATAGCCGAGGTAAATGACAACAGTGGCACAGCATTCAGCACAGGAACTCCTTGAATGGCAGCTGCAGAGTTGTCGGAACTCAGCACATCCCTCYGGGTGTCCAGAATTGCYGAGGACCCCGTYGGGGGGCTCTGAGACCCTGGCACGCAGCCCAGAGCACCTGGGGATTTGATTTTGACCCCTGGAGCAAGTTGCCAGCTTTGTATGAGGACCTGAAAGTCACAGAAGTTTGAATAGTAKAATAATAAAATTRTCACAGGGTGAAAATGTAGATTTTARGATTTTTGGTATGGGAGTTGTAGGGACAAGATGGAGGAACTTGGGTGTGTCCASCCTTTCTTCTTCTTCTTCTTCTGGGTCTCCATTTTCTGCAGTGATGCTGGCACTTTGGGATTGGTTTAGAATAGAAGTTCACTGTCTAACATAGGTGATAGGTATTGGGAATTAAGTGTAAATAAATTATATGTAGTCTATAGTGTAAAAGGACAACACCGCCTCAGAGGCGGTCAGAGTGCCTTTGGCTGCCTTGCTGAGCAGACGTCGGCTGGGCAGAAAGTAAATTCTTATCTATCTTTTATAGATAAGAATTAATAAACAACTTCAAGACCGAAAACTGAAGAGCTCTGACTTGTTCTTCAGCCACGTGGACCGAAACAGAGACATCCTGCACATCTCGGGGCAGCAACTAACAACCTAAAACCCGAGACAGAGTCACCCCTGCACCACTTTGTGGAGGCCACTGGGCCAACAGGGAGAGAGCCCACAGCCCTCCCTAAGAGGGAAAACCCCTCAAGCCATAACCACCTTGTTCGGGTGAGGAAAAATGCTTCTCCCAGCATGCCTTGTTGTGACATGCAGATTTAATGTATCCCATTGGCCCTTTCTCCTCTCTCCACCCCATTGGCCCTGGTGTTTTGCTCCACCCCTCAAAATCTATATAAAAAACCCGGCTTTGCCTGCTTGAGTGGCTGTTTGTGCCTGGCTCTCTTTGAGGAAGAAGCTCAATAAAGCTCTCCTTGGAACCCCACACAAAGACCCCATTTCTCCTTCTGTGTCTCTCCYRATCACAGAAGAGCTGAAATCACCCAGTGTGAACCCAAACGTGCCTKTKCCCCTGAGGTGTCTTTCTCAAGGTGCTTTTTTGGGAAGGTCATGGCACTCTGGACAACCACCCAGCATGACAGCACTTTCTTGGGGTTCCTTTCTCATTTAGCTTCTCCACAGTCTCTCTCTGCCTTCAGACACATATCCCCTGGAAGCACACTGGATTTCCTCTGGAACAGGATGCTGCTTGCAGTTCTGGCTGGGTTGGTGTGAGCTGGCACTCGAGAAAGCCCCCAGAACACCACATCTCATTGAATATGCCTGTCTCTATTCACACCTCGGGCTTAAACCCTGGAGGGGGATCTGGGAACAAACCCAGGGTGCTGCTGCAGTTACACTTTGTACCTAAATATGKGCCTGTACAGGCTGAGGTAGCAATTTGCTAATTGAATGGTATTAACACCAACTTCTAAATCACACCAGAAACATCTTATAGTATGTCTGTAGCCATAGGCTGAGAATGATTCCATTATTAGGGAAGATAATTAGGCCAACACTAGACTGTCATTGCTTCTCTTGAAGCTACAGAGGTTACGCTTTCCAGCCSATAGTATCCAGATTTCTACCTAGTTCTGCATAATTTCCTCAGGATTTCAAGTCATTAAGTGAGCCATTTTTTTCCTCTTACTTTCATTAAACAATATAACACTAACTGTGTGCAGAAAACTGCTTTATTTGCCAACCATTAATTTTTTCAAGTATTGAAATAGCACCTGATCAGCTTCTCTTGCAACACACAGCCTGCCTTGTTAATGTTTCAACAGAAAATTTGCTGTGCTATAGAGAAAAATACACATATATATAGTTCTTTCTGACATCCATTCTATGCCRGACCATAAGAGGGGTGTAGGCAATATCTATAAATGATTAAATGCCTGCAGAATGTGAACAGGAACCAGTTTGTCCAGGTGTTTTTTGTTTAGCAAAAGCTGGATTACATCAAATAACACACAGAAAGTAACTACTATTCACACAGCACATGGAGGGATTCCAGTCTGTAGACTATTGCTACTGACATCATGTTTGCACTGAATACAAACTTCGTCTGCTTTTTTCTTCTTTTACCCAAATGAAACAAACAAAAATTCCTCCCCTCATGGGATTGTTCATTTTGTCTATTGAGCCAAATGCTCTCTGCTCTTTCTTTTTTTACTGGACTGGGATACAAGTTTTCTAAAATTCCTGGAAAACAACTAACACCTCTGGTAAACTTGTCCAATTATCAGAAAGTAGAAGCTGCTGTCTCAGGTATTTTCATCTAGTATCTTYACCTTCAAAAGATCCATGTCTATTCAAAACATTTTTTAGAGCTTTCATATTTGCATTTTGAGAGGAAAATTAGTCCACCTGTGGGGTTGTGTAGCACATGCAGAGGCTCAGACTTTATAATTTTTAGCTACATGTTGTTTTTGCATGGAACAGAGGGGCACTTCAATTTAATCTGTTTCCTGTTTGAATGACATGAACAGCCTGAAACAGGGAGAAATTTCAAGCAGTGTTTTGAATGCACCTCTGTGCATTTTACATCAAGTAAAACAAGGCAATCTCCTGGCCCCTGTAACATTATGACTTAGCATGGTTAGGACTGCCTAGCTCCTTTCTCATGGCAACCAACCAAGAGCAATGTAGAGCCATCCATAACATGYGTGCCTTGCAAAAAGGAACAGCTGCATCCTGATGTGAAGGAGCCTGACTTGGATTGTTCCCTCTCTGTTGGTCTTGTCATAGCTCCACTTACACATTCTGAAAACACAGAGAGTGAGGGACAGGCTTGAGCCTTAGGAATGCACACTCAGGATACACACTGGAATGTTTTGGGATGCTTTGGAGACCAAGGTGTTCTGGGCCACAGCAGGTGGGTTTGCCAAACTGTCTCTGACAACCCTCTAGCAGTTGGCATAGCTGATCAACAAACACGTTACTGACCTTAATGTTTGCTCTAACAATTTTTTTGCAGACAGTATGTTGGCCATACATCATGAGTTGGTCATATTTAGGATACTTTGGGAAGATTATATGCTGTTTGTGGAAGCTTTGCAGCACCTTAGGAATGCACACTCAGAATAAACTCTGGAATATTTTGGGATGCTTTGGAAAACTGGAGAGGGACTTTAACAAGGGCATTTAATGATAGAACAAGGGGTAATGGCTTTGAACTGAAAGAGGGTAGGTTTGGATTAGAATTTAGGAATAWTTTTTTTACTTTGTGGGTGGTAAGGAACTGAAATATGTTTATCAGAGCCCCATCTCTGGAAGTATTCAAGGCCAGTTTGGATGGGGCTTTTGAGCAACCTGGTCCAGCAGAAGGTGTCCCTGCCCACGGCAGGAATATTGGGACTCAATGATCTTTAATCTCTTTTAACCYAAACCATTCTATGATTTTAAGTTTATAGTTCTAATGTCACCCCATCTGTTTGTGTGTGTGTATCTGTATGGATAGATGAACATCCTGGGGCTTATCCAAGAACTTTAGAAGTCCTTTTYCTTCTGTGATTCCTCTCTGTCTTGAGCTGACAGGATTTTCGAGGGCCAAGTAGACACGGTATGTTGTTGAAAAAATTCTTAAAATTTGGCCCATGCAGAAGTGTTATCCTACCCACAGCTGAGTGTAGAGAGGGAGTGAGTAAATCCTCACTGCAGGAGACAGTGGTCTGCCAGGCTCCATAAACCCCAGGACACCTCTGTGCAAACTGCAGGTGGTTGRAAACACCTGCTGATTCACCCAATGGAGAAAATGCTGCTGGGACACCTTATGCAATGGAAATGCCTGCTGGAATGGGGTTCACATTTAATAGAAAGAGTCATACGGAGCCACTGACTCTGCAAAAGCCAGGTTAAAAATATCCAGGTGCTGATGTCAGCTTCCTTTTATTTTTGTCTTAGAATAGCYATAATGACCTTGGCACAAAGCACTACCTGGAGGCAAATGACCAGCTGGGATTAATGGCCCTTGACTTAATTTCTGCCCATCAGCACCTCCCAGCCAGTCATTAATCCTGCTGAAATGCTCTGTGCATTGATTATTATTGATTCATTTATTGATTGTGTCCAGGGTCTGAAGTTAGAAGCGGAAGTACTGAGGGCACCCTGGGGACTCTTCTAATAAGATGAGTTTGCTTAATTCATAGACTATTTGAGGTGCTTTAAAAAGAAGCATCATAAAAAGAGGTAGAAAAGGCAGAGCACTTATAGGACAATGAAACCCAGATTTCTCAGGGTATCAGAGTTGATGGCATGTATCAAATTACTTCAAATAGGCTTGGTACATAAAGCAGGAGCATAAAGGAATTCAATATGTATTACATGTGTCACTTCCCAAGATTCCAGGCAAGAAAGCCCATCAGATAACCTGGGTGTAGGGCAGGGTAGGCATTTGTGGGGTCAATGTCCCACATCTCTTACCGGAGACATCACTSTTCTGTTTGCCTTCAGAAATGCAGACATCCTCATTTTCTGCACAGTGCCTGGACACGTTTAGTTCCCCTTCCCCTTGCACTTGTTGCTGTCTGACCTCATCTGTTCTTCAAGGAGTTTGATCTGAATAATTAATATTGTACTCTTCAGGAAACCGGACTGATTGCTTTTAATAMCTCCTTTATGAACAGGATTTGCAAATTGCAAAGGAGAGGAAAAACAGTTTAAAAGACAATATTGTTTAATAACCTGACACCTCCACATTTTTTCTTCAAGTTGCTCTTCTGGGATTCAGTGTAAAGGATAAATTAAAGGTAGCAGTATCATCTTTGGATGAGTTATTTCACATCTTTTGATGTTCCAGTATATATCAAATGACAAGAATGTACATGAAAGAGAAAACCTGTGGTGGAAAGTATTCCCAAATGTACATTGCTGAGGTGCTTCCAAAGTGCTGATGGCTGCCAAGCACTCCATGGTGATGCAAACATTATTGGACAAGTTGTCCTGCTTCTTAAGAATGTGGGGAGATTTTTCATAACAGAAAAGAGATAGAACAATGTTTCTAAGGAAYTGCTTCTCTACTCCTGACTTGCAAAGCATTTAAAAGAACTCAGTTACAATGATAAAAGCCCCTGACCTTCTTGATCAACAGGAGGAAGAAGTTTTGAGTTCATAAATGCCAGAGGGTTCTAGTGCCTGCTTATCTCTGCCCACTCATTGCTGACACTGTGACACTGTTTAAATTGTATAACTGTTTTCTGTTTCACACACTTTACCAGTAAAATATGAGTACTGTTCTCTTCTTCCATAGGATACATACATATTTTAAATGGTGTAGAGTGCACTGAGTCTTTGGATAGGAAAGTCTCCCAGCCTGCTATTGTGAATGAGCAATAAAGTGTTCTCTTGGTGAGATTAACTGTCTCCAAAATATCAAACTGTGAACTATTTATTCAGAAACTATCAAATTCACATAATCAGTTCCTTACAAAAATACCTTCTTGTGTGGGAGAACAAAAACAGAGCCRAGAAAGTTGCACTCTCTGTGAGTCTGAGGTCAGTTCTCGAGAACATTTTTCTTGTGAAACTATGGGTCAACAGTAAAAACTGTGTTGCCTTAGAGGTGTTGTATGTACCATATGAATGCCTCCACCAGAGCTCATTAGGGTCATMCTCAGTCAATTGGAAGATATAGGTATTTTCAGGATGTGATTTTAGAGAATCTATTGTATGCATCCACCTTAAGATCAGGAGGCACCTGAGATCCACTACTCTCTTTTCTTTTAACACTAATGGGACCTTGGGCTGTCTAGGTCCCTTGTGTTTTCTRAACATCTACACCAAGGCAGAAGAATCTCATATCTAATGTATGCCAAGTGTCACTAAAGTCCAGTGATGACATCCACTCTCTAGTGAGGAGATGAATCAACACAGCAGAGGTGCAAAGGAGAGACTGGGTCTAGACTGTCTTCTAGAAAGGAATTCAGTTTCTCATCCCTCCATGTTTTTGTAGAACAGGGAGTGTACATCTAGACTGCTGTTTTTTCAGTCTCATGGATAAAGTTTTGTATTGGATAAAGGAAGATGCACTCCACATTCTCCTGTCTTGTAGGAAAAAGGTGCAGAKTGACTGTGTAAGATTCTTGGCAATGTTGGTCTCTGAGAGCCCCTCCCTGAAGMCCCAAGATGAACACCTTGATTTGGAGAGTTTAGATGCTGTCTTGGTTTGAGACAAGTTAGGAGAAATGATCACASCCTCCTGGAAAACTGAGGCAGCCTTACAAGACAGAGATTGTGGATTTCAGTCTAAGATGTTTGAYTTTCCCTGATCTACAGTGACAGCCTAGGAGTTTAATGGAGTCATGTGAATTCCATGAAGTGGAGGACATCTAAAAGTGCAGTGCCATGATGGCAACCTATGCAAAATACACAAACCACAGCACATGCAAACCACAGCTTCTGTGGTTTTAGCTTTGCTTATTTATCTCTCAATGCAGTGACAAAACCTTGCTATTTCCTTGCTGTGAACATTTTGTCTCAGTGTGTTTGTTAAGCCTCTTTTCCAATGTGACAAGGGATTGAATTCATTTAGAGGAATACCAAAAGTGCAGGAGCTGGAAGTAATGCTGTAGTTTTAACATTTGGAAATACCTGTGCTCAAATACCAATGAATTCAAACCATGTTTCCTGACCAATTTATTTCTTCCCTTTGATTGAATCTACTGAACTTCATCTGGTTGGTTTTGTTGCTTCTGGGATCCTGCCATAGTTAATAGTGATGTAATTTGGCCATGCTCTAGACTCTCCACGGTCTACTCTCTCTGCTCAGATACTCAGATAATTTGTTTTTCTCAGCCCTGCTTTCTTCCCATTTTTATTTTTCAGAACTGCTGAAAGGCTCTTAGAATTTTCACAGTTGTGTTCAAAGATAAGTGACAAAGGCAAGTGTTACTGATAGTGCCATCCTGAGCAGAGAGCTGCCACATCTTAGTGGCATTCCCAGTGTCTTATATCCACAAAGCTGTGAGATTCCTGAAGTAAACAAATGTAATATCTTGGAAGACAGAATACATTGGCAGGTAAATCTTTATGAAATTACTTCTAATTAGCACTCCCAGCAGAGACAAATCCTTTAGTCACAGAACAGTGTTACCTGAAAATGTGCATGTTCTTGTTTTGCCTTTGAAACCTTCAAAGAAAAATCATATGTATTGATTTGACTTTATTGCCATAATTTTTCGTCAGAAATAGGGGGAAGAAACAAGGAATGAAAGGCAGGAATGGATAGGAAAAAATGAAAAATGGCTTTGGCAAAATGAGATCTGCTTTGAATGGAGCATTGCACTCCTTTCTGCAGCCAATTTCYTATTTCCAACAGGTACTACCTCACTCTCACCAAAATTTCTTCATAAACATTATTAAGAAGCTTAATTGTGAATTGCAATAAAAAGCAACATGTTCACATGTTTATTCAGAYCCCTTATCTCCATCTCAAAATGTTAATTGGAATTCCAACATTAATTGGGACTTCAATATTAATTGGAATTTGCTGGAATATGTCCAGGCTGAGTTGGTTCTCTTTGTCAGGGAGRACATGCTCCCTTTTGAGGGCTTAGGAAGGGAAATTGATTCACTCTTTTGCCAAAACATATGGAAAGACAAATAAAACAAGAAGAAACWGAGAAAGGGATGATCAAGGGGAGCACAAAGTAAGTAAATTTTCTCTCCTGCCCTCTGCCCCAGATTTCCAAAGTGCTAAGTGCAGATCTCCTGTTTGCTTACATGGGCACTCTCTCTGGTCTGAGAAGATACCCAGGTCTGAGTCTTTCCCCTGATCACAATCCAAGCTTTGTTTTGGCAATGTAGAGTGAAACAACTGACTGTAGTGGATTATGCATTCCAGTTTTTACTATGGCCAAATTATGACATAGTAAACCCCTCAACAGTAAGGGCTATTGTTAAACTACAGAATGCAAGAGTGTGAGGGCCTCAGAGAAGAAAACAGAGTCCTTGTTTCAAGACAAAGGAGGAATAGGTTCATCCCAATTAGAAGTTGCCCTTAGGTCAATTTAGAACCCCCCAGGGCCCTGCACCCACAAATATGTCGTTATTTATCTGGAGCACTCCCTACAGCTACATGCCTGGTGAAAATTTATACACACAAAGGTTGAYTGCCAACTCATTCTAAATATGTCAGGCTTCCCATTTGTCATGATCCAACATTCAGGGACCACACAGACTTTGCAGCAGTCAGAGAGAAGAAGTTTGCCTCCTTTTGCTCAAAGCTCAGATTTGTCCATGTGTGTTTTTGTTCCCATTGTTGTTCCAAACTGTCCCTCCAGTGAATAAAAAGGGASAGGTATCTTCAGATCTTCAGGCTGCTGAATTGCCTTGAGAAAATCCTGCTTTCTTTCTGTTGCCTAGAGCAGGAACAGGGTAGGTCCATGACTGATTAAAAGCAGCCAGAAACTTCAGATAATGTGTCCTGTGTATCCAAAAGTGGTGCCAGGCCATTCCATCCATGTAAATAATGTTTCATATCAATTCCTCTTCTTTCTATCTCCAAATATAGYTGGTGGTAGCGGGAAAGAACACTAGATCACTTTAGATTCTAAATATTTAAATTCTACCACTCACTGGATTGATAAATTTTATGGAGGAAGTCAGTAATATGATAACATGATTTTAAAATACTGGAATCTGATAAATTTTAAGTGTATTTGTGAAATTTCTTTATTGACAGTGACTTTTGATCACATATTAAGAGGTTTTCCTCTTTAACCATTCAAAATGTGACTCTCTCACTGTTACAATTTTACTTTTTATTTACATTTCACTCATTACAATTATCCAAACTGGGATTTGGCAATACCTTAAGAAATGCACACAGACCCTTTCCCAGTTTAATCATCAGAATTCCCCCAACTCCATCTGTTAAACCTGAGGGGCTGCRCAGGTGGCACACCAGCTGAGCGTTCCACAACATCCTCCTCCCTGCACAGAGCCCTTCTCCACTGGGACTGCAAGAAAAGCCACATTACCATACTGTCTATACATCTCCACTGAGAATGTCTGGATGGTAAAGTTAACCATGTGGTTCTGCTTCTTTTTGCATCTCAGTTTCATTTTTTGGTTCTCCTTGTTTTAGCTAGCACAAGTCTTTGTGTTTCTAATTCTCCATATGTGAACAGTTGCTTTTCTGTGAAATAGATCTCTTTAGTGTAAATATTTGAAATCAGAATGTTTTCCTCCTTATTTCTACATCAGGTTTTAATGGAAAAATCAAATGACAGATCTCTTTATAGTCATACTTTCCTAGTATTTTTTTCTTAATTGCAGCAGAACACYAGCTTAGAGTGCCTATTCTTTTAGCCAAGTGATAGAACAGGTTTTCTGCTTCTTGCTTAAMTGCATTTTGTTAATTGCTTTTCTGGGCCTTTTAATTTTGAAAATATGTTTTTTCTGTTTCCTCTGTTTCCATTTTTTCCTCTTTTTTGTTTATCTGCCTATTTTATTCCTTCAATTTATTCCTTCAATATCTTTGCTTTTTTTTTTAATTACTGTTGATTTATTTTCTTTTTTTTTCATTATCTCTGGCTTTTTCTGTCTTTACTGGAATTGTATCAAAGAATATTTTGTCATAGCTTTGAAACTTTCATTTTCTCCCAGAAAACACATAAGTTAAAGTCAGTGGAACTTACTAAAAAAAGAAAACTATGTGAAGWTTTATGGCTATATGTGGCAAAGAGATTTCAGCAATTGCAGTAGACTCAAGGCAGACTTGCAAGCTTCAGACAGCTTATTCCAAAGTTTAATTTGATTTTATGATTTTTTCCTGGCATGCTTAATGTTGTCTGAAGCTAGGCAGGGTTTAGTGGGTTTGTTTGTTTATTTTTTTTTTTTGTTTCTTGGGAAAATTCGATTACCAGAAGTTGCCAATATTTTGAAATTCCTTGAAGAGTGACAGGATTAGGARAGCATTAATCCTCTTGGTTTGGAGTGAGCCTTTATTGCTGCTTATGTGCTATACACAAGTTTTGCTTTTCCTAGTGCTTTGCTTAGAATAGATAACTTCAGGCTCYTAATAAATATTGCTGCCTCCTAAAACCTCTGGGTATTTTCTCATTCTCACTTGCATTTTACATGGCTCTGCCTTAGATTACCCCTGAAATCCCTACACAACTGCATTGTCTGATCCAGCTGCAGCTCAGCTGAGTTTCCTGTGGCCTGACAGAGGATCAGTTTGCTGTTCATGAACAGATGTGTCAAGCTGTTCAAAGACAGCATCTCTGGCGATGGAAATTCCTCTTTAGGCACTGGCTGTRGTGCTCGTTACCATAGTACCTGCACCTCCAAAACATTAATAAAGCAGACACTGCTCCAAGAGAGAGAAATATCACTGCTGCAGCTTTCATGGTGCAGGAAATGGAGTTATGCTAAGCTGGGAATAGTGGGAGCCTGAAAATAGTAGCCCGAGGTTTTTCCCAGATTAAAGACTGAGGGAAGTCACCAGCGCAGCTCTGTTAAGTCCCTGCTCTGAAATTTGTCCTGGAGGAAGCTTCCACTGTTTACTGGTTAAGCACAGAGCCTAAAGAGACAACCTAAATACACTAGCATCATGCTGGTACCCTGAGCAGAGCAGGAGCCAACAGAGAGTTTTCTTGTTACAGCCRTTGAAGCCAACCTTCCCACTGAATTTAGTGCCCCAGAGCTGCTCAGCCTCTCTGCTCTCCCTCTCCCACTCCAGGAGAGCTTCTCTGCCCTGGGGTAACTCTCTGCCAGTTTTGTGATGGCCCTTCTCTCCCTCTCATGCCAGCAGGCACTGAGGGCAGCCMCTGGGGTACCTCTGGCACCCTCAGCTTGGATTTTGCTCTTCAGAGGGGCTCACCAGTGCTGTGGGTTGGAATCTTGGGGCTCTTGCTCAACCCTAGTGAGCAGCGACCGCATTCACTCTTCTGACTGAACACAGAAAAGATGTCATTTAGACCACTTGACTTTAGCCAGACCTGCAGCTGCAAATGTTTGATAGCAGTCTTTAAAATCTTCCTKCATAACCCCTACAGACAAGATGTGACTTGTGTGAATGCTAATGAAATTTAAATGTCATGAACGCACGGTGTCATTTAGAAATTGCTAAGTGTTCTGAACAGTCCAGACMCTCAAAGGCATTTTAATATTTATTACCTTGAAAACAACAGCACCCATGAAGCTAAGTCCRCTGGGACAGATGTAATCTGTGTTATTGTGGGATGTTGAAATGAATGCAGGCCACACAACTTGCTGTTAGGCCTAAGAGGAACCTTCTGTTGCTGCRTTTCCCAGTTTTCCCAAGCATTACRTTTCAGCTCACCATGCCAAGTCTAAGTTTCCAGTGAGTTTCCAGCCCTCACAAAAAGSAAAAATAAATTTTGAAAATATTAACAGACCACTCGTAATATGGGATTCAGCTCCACAAGAAAGGAAAAACCACTTTCCCTTCTCATTAGTATTTCTGCCTTTAGTGAAATGATTCTCACTGACAACTGCTTGTTCTTGCAGTTCTTCCTTTTAAGGTCTTTGCCATCTGGGATGCCTAACTCTTCCTTTTCTAGGAGAAGACATTAACATCTGCTGACATTGACCTTGACCTCCTTTACATTGTAATATTTTTGAAGCTTTGCATTCTGCATTCTTCACACACCAAATCCAAACAGTTATACAGCTTCTTCTCTTGGAATTTTTTTTTTCTATTTTTGACTAGTCATGTCCTTAGGCCTCACCATCTCGGAGGATAAAAATAAATTATCTTTATGTCACCAAACTACAATCCTGATTTTTGTAGGTTGTTCTGTGACTCCTTCATTAATTGTATTTTGGAGTTGAGTATAATATTAAATGAAAAAYAGGTATATGACAGCTTTCTTATTTAAATGCATACTGGAGGTTAATGTTCTTGTTGTRCGTCTTCACAGCTTTTTCCAGGATACAGCATCAAGATGAGCAGCCACAATGGACAAAATCTGTTTATTCTAAATTTAACTTTTATTGTGACAGCCTGAAATACTTGGCATTTCATAAAGTTTAAGACAACAACATCAAGCACATCACTGCTAAGCAAACAGAAATTAAACAAGTTTATAATTCCATAGGTCATATTCCACCATTAGTGCATTGGAGGAGCCCAAAAACTGTTGGGGTAATTGCTTTATCTCTCCAGTTCTTTGTTTATTYTTCCTGATTTTTCTCTGCCTTAGATAAATCACATCTAGGCTTTGAAGCAAGCAGTTCCTCAGCTCATCATCTGTACAATGCCCAGGGGGAATTCAGTCCTGCACTCTTCCTTTCAACTTCCACCTCCAAAGGCAACAAAAATCAGGAATGGGGGTTCATTAACCCTTAATGCCACAGCTGGCACCTAGCTTATCTTCCTTCAGACATCTCCACTGTCTGTTTGTTCATTTGAGATGGTCAGCTTGAGCTGTCTTTATAGTCAGTATGGAGAAGCAATAGGAGAAGCAATGGGATATTGATTGCTCTGTGTTGTTTTGGCTCTCAGCTTTAGGAAAAAAGGAATTGTGCCTTCAACTGTCTGTACAGTGATTGCTGGATCTTCACTGGGCACTACAGAATAGCCAGGGTARGCAGAGGTGAGTAGTTTTAGTTAAGGGAAATAGTGTCACAGCTTGGTGATCATCTTCTCTTTAGGGACTCTCCTTCGTGTGGTAAGTCAGTTTTTTACTTGCTTTTCACCCTGGGAGCAGCACAGAGGAAGTTCAGCCAAAATGTTTCACAATTACTCTAAGCCCTACAGGAAATCTCACAGAAATCAATTCAACTGGACTTTGCAAATTTGAAGGACACTGTGGTCAAAAGAAGATGAATTTGAGGACAGTAGCATCTGATTTTGTCTTTCTCTGCATTTAAACTAAAAATAGAAAGGGAAGCAGTTACAACAGAAGGTCTCATGTTAAAGTTGAGATTGATAACTCTCAGTACATGGCAAGGGCATTCCTACACAATAAATCCTTCAGAAATTGTGATTCTGGAACAGCCACAGAAGTCATGAAGGATGGAAGTGAGGTAACTCAGTCTGTCACTCTGGCTCCACTTGTCTGGGACCTGACCAAATATACAGTTGGGTTTTTTTCTTTTTTTTTTTCTTGAGACTTATTTTTGGTTCAAATGTGAAAGATATTAGAGATGTGGAAGATTTCATCAGAGCCTATCCAAGAATGGGTMTTCAGCTGGTGTTAACTGATATCACTCTTTTGAAACCATAAAAATATTATGCATCATATTCTCCTATAGTGCCTCTTTTTGCAAGCAAATAAACTTGCAGGCTAGAGGAAATGGCGGACAATGCTGCTGAATAAAAAAAATATTTAAAATACCAGCATTTTTATAGTATCATCTCTRCATTCCACAACGGCAAACAACAGTAAAGTGGGGTGTAACATTTGKATTAAAAACCTGCTTTGATAACTCCCGAATGAAGTGTCGTTGCTTTAAGGATAATTTTACTATTTAAAGCATGTGACTCAGTTTTGTTTGCAGCTTGAAGAACACAATATTGTACAATGAAATGATCTGCGATGTACAAATAAGGCTCGGTGCTATTTTGGARCTACTTATTTGAGCAAAGCTACCAAAGTAGAAATCATTTGCTGAYGATCAGCGCTGTGTGTTCACTGCACCACAGGAGGTGACTTCTTCTAATTTCATTTTAGCCAGAGTTTAATTTCCATGTCACTGTTTATTTGTAAACATCAAGATGATACAGTCCAGATCTTTTGGATGATACTGCTCCTGAAACAACAGCTATCTGCAATTACAAGATTGAATTAGCTTCAATTTCATCATCATCATCTAACTCTGCTGAAATGCATGAATATATCTCCCTTAATAACAGCTTGCAGCAGCCATTTCCAGGCATTGTATTTTTATTTCTGTGATAAGATAGAAAGTCTTCTTGCTGCTGAGCAGAGCTTACACAGAKCTGAGGCCTTTCCWGCTCCTCACTCCACCCCACCAGTGAGGAGGCTGGGKGTGCGCGAGGGGTTGGGAGGGGACACRRCAGGGACAGCAGACCCCAGCTGGCCCAAGGGAGAGGCCACACCTTTTGATGTCATGCTTAGTGTATAAACACGGGGAAGAAGCAGAAGGGGGGATGTTCAGAGTGATGGCATTTGTCCCCCCAAATCTCAATTACATGTGATGGAGCCCTGCTGTTGTGGGGGTGGTTGAACACCTGCCTGCCCATGGGAAGTACTGAGTGAGTTCCTGGATCTGCTTTGCTTCTGTGCATGGCTTTTTCTTTACCTGTTAAACTGTCTTTACTTCAACCCACGAGTTTTGTCACATTTACCCCTGTGAATCTCTCCCCATCCCAGCAGGGCAGGCTGACCAAGGGTCTGTGCGGSGCTGAGCTGCCAGCTGTGGTTAATCCACCGCAAATTGATACCTCTGAGATCACAGAAATGGAGCACAGAGTGTGCATCATGATTCCTTGAAGAAAAAATAGCTCCTGCTTGACACAAACAGCTGGCATGCAGTCTACATGTGCATGAATGCTGTCACAATGTTTCATCAACATGTGCTGAAAGTATTCATGCCACATATAGTCCTAGCCTTCATGACCTTAGGGTAGGAAAAACTCTTAAAATTTAAATTTCTTAAAATTCAAACTGAAAGAAGAAATGTTTTCACTGAGCCATGCTCCCAGTCTCATGTTGATGAGGAGCAGCAGCACGTTTGTGGTGACCAATGCTTCTGTTGAACTATGAGATCCAGGGTTCCTAACACCACCTATTAAGCCTTTTTTGTGGCTTTCAGGCTGTCTAGGTTTCCACTATGTATTTTTTTATTCCTTTGGGTCTGGCAGTGGTCAGTGTCTCCATTCTCTCCCACCTCTGAGATCATCAGGTCATTCTTTATCCCTGGGTCTGGGCCTGTTGTGAAGATGGAGGCAAAGTGCTGGGGTCTTGCTGACTGCTGTGTGCCCCAGACATGCTGAGAGCCCTGTCCCTGCTTTGTGCTCCTGCTGGTGTCTCCAAACCCAGCCATCTTCCATTTCCACCACTCTTAGTCTTGCTATCACAATCCTGCACACCCTGACTAACAGAGCTGTGTGATCAACATCGAGTTAATCCTGCCAAGGAGTCATGCTTTGTTTCTTGATCATCTTTCAGCTCCCCTAGTGCACTGCATTTCAGTCTAATACAACATGCAACACAGGATAAAATTTGATTTTTATGCCTTTTTCTACTTGTTTAAAACCCTTGAGAGCTTCTTTTCATTTGCCAGGTAAGGTTGATTTTAATTTTCTTCAGCTATTGAGAATTAAATTTGTACCTAGTCTTTGCCTACTGGATATGGTCACCACAATAAATCACATTTCTGATTAGCTGCTCCCTTCTGAAATAGATGTTTGAGGTGAAAGAAATCGTCCTCTGATGAAAAATATATTTTTTTGCCAGTGGCAGTAAGAGAACTTAGATTTGCCTACTCCAGTCAGTCGAATCTTTGTTAGTTTAGGTTGCAGAAGAACTTTGTACAGAAACACAGCTGGAACCATTTCTAAGTGCGCAGTGAACCGTAAAGACCCACAGCATGCTCTGACTGTCCGACACTTGTCAGACACCTTCTGCTGCCCTGAGGAGGTACAGGAAATCAATGGAACTTCAGCCTATAAGGCTATAAATAATCTACATAATAAACTTGAATAGTTTGAGATTTTATATGCTTAAAATGACTGATCTAAAAAACAAGATTCTTCCTGCCCTGTTCAATCTGATCTAGCACCAGAGAAGGAAGACAGTCCCCTCTCTTTTAACACTGTGGATATCCAAGGCATGGGAGATCTCAGCCAGAACCTATATTTGCCTTTGGAGTGAAACAAACTGCTACCCCAGCTCTGAAAACTTCAGGAAGATTGAGATCTGAGTTTTGTGCATCTGCATTGGAACAAAAATGAAAGTTACCTGACTATTTCAGGGTTTCTTTTTTGGTTTTGTTTTTTTTTTTTTTTTTTTGGAAGTTGAATAACTAAAAGATGATAAAAAAAAATCTGCTTTTGTTTGGGGATGAGAGGAACAAATCACTTTCTTCCTTCTGTTTTTCCTCAAAAGCCCAGACACCTTCTGCTCGAACTAAAATGGCTTGCAGTATGTTTACCACTGTCAAAGCAYAGAGGTGAGCATCAGGTATGCCACAGCTGGAATAGTTTCACTCTCTGACTTCTTTTAACATAGCAGTACTTAAAACCCTTGGAAATCAAGAATGATTTGAGTGTTGGATAAAGGATTCTRATATTGCACAGTGTATGAGCTATTACAAATCGGTGTTAAGGGATAGATGTCCCATGTGAACAGTGGGCTATGTTTGAGATATTACCTTCCAGAAGCACTGGTTTTTTTAATGTTTCCTAATCTCATGGARAGGAACCTTTTAGAAAGCTGTTGTTCCGCTGCCTGAATGAAGAGCAACAAGTAGTTTACAATGTTTATGGAAAAAAGACTCAACCTTTCATTCACAGCTGCAAGGAAACAAAAGCGCCATGGAAAAGCAGTGTCCAAAACAGAGGCAAACACTTTCTGTAGCGGTCACCACTGACTTGAAAGCCTTACAGAAGCAGCTGCTTCTGAATATCCTTTTAAGCCCACTGAGCCTGGATCCAGCTGTTAAAAATAACAATGTTTTTCATCCTCCATAATAATCGGATCTCACTGGGCAGCGCTGGAGGAGCAGTTGCATAAAAAATCTTTGGTTACATAACAGAAGTGCACTGTACCTCTGAGCCCAGGGGAGCCAGGCAGGTCTGTGTGGCAGCCTCCAACCCTCACAGCTCCCTGTGCTCACCCTGGCACTGCCCAGGGGTCTGGCAGCCTCACCCCTTTGCAGAGAGCTGCAGAGCATCCCGCCATACCCAGGGCTGGTGCTGCCTCACCCTCCTACGGAGGAAGGTCATGGGAAGAGTGTTTGCATCTCATGATCTGTGTATGATCTTAGTCCTCTGGTGACTCTGGCTTTGTACAGATATTCTGGACTTTGCAGTCCTAAGCCCCTGCTCTCTCTGCTGCAGTGTCCCAGAGGGAGGCAGGGCACAGAGAGGTCACTCACATTTCCTGATGTCACAGATGCATCCGTGGCAGWCACCTCTCAGAGCCCCTCTGTGGGTGTCTGGATCTCTGCAGCTGAGTGCCCACAGCTCCCCTGAGATGATGCACCACTTCCCTTTCTCCTGCTTCCTCAGGAGCCAGTTGACACCAACCTGGGATATGTTCTGTGGTCACATTTTTGGATTTAGAGATCAGGAGCTCCCCATCAGCAATGCACTTAAGTGCATGCACAGGTTGAAACATTCATTTCCTGTGGAAGTCAGTAGGATATTTCACACTGTTAAGTACTTCCCTGGATTGGTCTCAGCCTGAGCATGAACTTTGCTATTTCTCATACAAAAAGATTAACTAAGAATGAATGAAAGTGGAAACAGCTAAAACTTTCCTTTCAAAGAAGCTGAAAATTAAGACAAATATTTCCCTGAAGATTTACAAGCAGTAAGTTTGGAAAATTCTTGTGGAAAAAATGTGAGACATATTTCCACAGAGGTTTCCTACCTATTTTAAGCAGCAAACTTCAGCTGATATTTTTTGGATGCACAGAACTGCACTACATGCTGCAGTTGGGTTTTACAGGATGTAATAATCCAGAGGCAAATGGCAAAGTAATAACTGTCTTAACTAAGAGAAATTAATTTAGTTGGTCTTAACTGAACATGCATAGGCAAGATGGGCTTTGTTCAATTATTATCTCATGCCAGGAAAACTCCAGAGTTGAGAGAAGAGACTCATCCTGTGAAGCACCTGATAAATGCACTGCACCTCAGGGGATTTTTTTAGGTCTTTGAAGTCACATCAGCCTGGCTTGTGTGAAATGCAGTAAAGATGGGCACTGTTGGGCACTGTTAGCTGTTCTGTGTTCCATTGCTCAGAACAGCTTTCCTTTTCCAGTGCTGGCTGTGACTGAAGCCAGCCTGCTGCTATGAAAGGGTAAATTGCCTCTTTGAGGGCCCTTTAGCAGACACAGTGTGTGTAAAGAGCAYCCAGGCATTTTGGTTGCTCACCATTATACCACAGGAATGTTGAAGGGTTTCCATTTTGGAAAGTACAGCACCAGGTCCACACCCTCTGAACAGKTTAAAGGAGGACATTAATGCTGGACTACTTATTTTCCTCAAAACCTGCCTGTCCCTGATCTTCAGTGGTGCCCACCATGGGCAGAACTTGGAGGAAGATTGCCAAAATCTGTGTTGCTGAATGTGTGGTAGGTAGAAAGGCCATGCTTGGATGAATGATCAGTCTGCCTTCAGATGGATCGATGGGGCTCTGCTTGTCACCTGAAGCCTTTAGAAGAAAGAACCATTGGATGTTACTCAACTCCAGAAAGTTCAATCAAGAGCATCTCAGGACTTGCTGAGAATGTTTGATAAGTCCCAGCAGTAAATAGATTCATCTGGGAACATCACCAGACATTTCTCTTCTCTTTTCAGCTGTACATGGGCTCTGTCAGATGCTGTGGCTTCAGTGAGATCTCTGAGAAAGCAAACCCACCTCAAATAAAAGCTCATAGGTTTTGATTAAAATCATGGGAAGTTAAATTGGCATATTTCACACAGCCCTGATATTTTCCTTCCTCCTGACTGCAGTTTCTATCATTTAGGGTACCATTTGCTCAATTTATTACAACGTGTTCTTGGTTTCATTCTCCCACTTTGCAACCTTGGTGCATTTTCTTCCCGTGAAGGATCACAATATAAATCACTAGGTCAGGGAATAATGAGTTTAGTATTTTTTAAAAGCCTCCCACTGTAAGTCAGGATATCGACTCATCATTCAGCAGGGGATGGGATGTAATAAGGGGACATTTTTTCCTTTAATTGCCATTGGAAATGGAATGAGGRCACCAGAAAGACTTAGTTTTCTGAGACAAGGATTTCAGCTTCACTGGGCTTTAGTTCACTAGAATCACCTAATAGGCTTGAGCATAAAGAGCTGGACAAAGCTAAAAGGAAAAATAAACTGATGAAAGACTCCAGCAGGACTTTGCCTTCCTAGTCTGAAAAATAGATTAAATATGATTATACCATTAAGTAAATAGACAGTGAGAAAAGGCTGACCTTGTGGTCTGTGAGTTGAATGGAATGGAGCATCTCCTGCTTTCCAACCCTATCTCTTCCAAACTTGTTTGCTCATGACAGCAGGGTGAATGTTCAAAGAATCACAAACACAAAGGCCAGGAGGGACCATAAGAGTTACCACACTGAACTGCTGCAAACCTGATTATGACGTGTTTTTGCCCAGTACTTTCTGCACTGAGCCAGTTGAGTATGGTGAGGGTGATCAAGGACAAAGTTATGGGAGGCAAGGGCAGTGGGTGGATTGTAGATTTTTTCTCAGATGAGAGGTTAAAGTGGTATCATAGCTCTAAGGAAGGCAGTAGAATCTGTTGATGAATCAATATGCAGATGCAAATCCTGCCAGCAGCACCTTGTGTCTCCCTGAGAGGGGAACTCCAAGTTCCTGCCCAGGCCTCAGTGGGAACAGAGTCATCAGCTTTTAACAAGCTCATTCCTACCTGTGGCTGCTGCTGAGTCCATCCCTGGCCCAACCCAGCTGAGTCCCAGGGCCTGTGTCAATGCCACCTCCAGGTGCTCAYGCTGCAGACGTCAAGATTTGACAAAGATGTCAAGATTCAACAAAGTTTCTTGCAGGTGGATTTTGTGATGACCAATCCTTTCACTGTACTAGGGAGGAAAATCAAGGTGATGGTTCATAAATTATTATAATGAAACTATTTTTTGAGTCTTTCCATTCCTTTAAATAAAACTTAATAGATATTACACTGCCAAAAGGGCAGGGAAATACACTGTGTGGCAGGTGGGATAATCTCAGAGTTGAAAAGGTTTTGACTGACAAAAAGTAACATTTTAAAACATCTCATGCACAGATGTTAAAGTATCTGAAGGAGTTGAGTGGCCATTTCTCTAGTGAAAAGATGCTAAATTGTTGTGATCCACGGCAGCTTTATTTAACATATTGTTTATTGTACATAAATTCAAGGAATTCCCCTATTCAAATAAGTATTAGATATACTCAGAAAAACTCCTCTGTTCACCAACCACTTTATAGAAGTTCCTTTATTCCTTGAAACAAACAAAAACACACCAAAACCCACCCAAATCTAAACTAGTCACAACAACCTTCATAGAAAAATTCAACCAGTCATGCAGAAATTAAAGCTCAAGAACAAAGAAAGTGTTTTTCTTGTTTGTTTGCCCCTGGCCCTCTGCTTTCCCCCTACCTGCAGCTCTCTTATCTGTAGCTCATTCTTACTCTCTTCTGTTTGACCTGGGGTCAAATGTATCATTGTTTCCATTATATCCTTCAGTATTTTGCATTTCTGTGAAGCCCTCGCCCAGTTTGCTCTTTACTGAAGATTAAAGAAGGTTGTTTTTCATGCTGTTTGGAGGGACAGCAGCATGAATATCTGCAAATGCCTCCAGTACATTCCTGTGCCAGTCTCACTCTCTGYGCCTTCTACACTTCCAGGAGGAAAAACTGCCAGAAACTGCCCCTGGAGTGTCTATCCCTTTGTATACTGAGGGAGATGAGCACATCTGCAGAATTAATGGGCTGTGATGACATCCCAGTGACCCTGAGAAAGTTACTGATACACTTAGAGACAACAGAGCAGGATGACAGACAAGATACTTGAAATACCTGAATCCTCCTCTGGCATTTCCTGATCTGCAGCAAGGCTCAGTTCAGASGGAAACTCACATCAACCAGTCTGCAACTTCCCCTCCCAAGCTGAGCAGTAGGGGAAAACTGATATGGATCTCGTGTCAGCTGCTGTCTGCAGGTCAGTAACTTCTGCATTTACAATATAGGGAATGACACAGCTCATGGATTTGGCTTTCAGGATGGAAGGGAGATCTTTCATGGATGCTGCTTTATCCATGAAAGATCTCCCTTCCAGCAGGAGAGTAAAATCCAGCTATCTGCAGTGATGATATTGGGAGCTCCAATGGGTTTCCRTGAGGATAATATTGTGGGCAGGATTTCTGAGTTGTGCAGAGGTGTGGAGTTGAAATAGAAAATAATATTGCCTGAACTGTAGGGGAGAATGAAAAAGGGAAGTTAGACAGGGAGATGGCAGGAGTGGGGAGCKCCCCAGATGAGTGCATTGTCTGAAGAAATATCCTGCTCTGATTGCTTTGCTGTGGACTTGCAGCTGATTYATTTGATAGCCCCTAGCTGTCAACTGGCAGGGACTGTGAATAATTTTTATCTCATCACCAACTCACTGGGACTCATCATTTTATATGACTYCCATAGTTCCCCCTTCACTGTTTCTTCTACCCTTGCAGTTTGATGAACACTAATCTCCTTAGCTGCTGTTATTTCCTCAAATCAAATCTTCCTCCTCTTTGAACATTTTCCACTTTCTAGGAAAGTTTTGCACAGTCTACTCAATTGTGCAGGCTTGATCTGTGTTTTACCATAACAAAGTTCTTTGCTCTTTTCCCTATTTCWTTTCTAACAATTCAACTTTTTTTTTCCCTGTATTTATTTTTTTCTTTTTCAGGAGGGGTGAAGGGAAGAAAAGGCTGGCTCCTCAGCAGTGAGCTGCTTTTTCCACRCATTTATCTATGACATAGGGCATGAGCACAAGAGCCAGGAGGGAGAAAGAAGTGCTGGAATGAGATTTTCCAGGGTGAGACAGGTGGATCAGACATGCTGACACCAGGGAAGGGATCAGTGGATGCACAGCATGCCCAGTGATGAACCCRGATGGGAAAAAGGTTCCACTGAGACACAAGAAGAAGGGCGCCCAAGCCACCCAGGCTGGGTTTCAGGAACAACCTAATCTGATCTCCTTCCTTTCTACCTTCTATCATTTTTCCAGCATCTCCTTTTCTCCTCTGCACTCCCCTGTCCCAGGGAAGCTGGGGAAGCATGACAGCCTGTCAGTGATGGAAGGCTTATGGGAAGGGCTAATTGCTTCCTCTGCTTTGTTCACATGTACAAATAGACCATTACTTACAATCATTACCCAGTCATCATCCATCATACAGACTAGTTCTATTTTCCATGCACTAAATATGTCACAGGCCCCAAATTTGTCACTAATTGTACAAAAGGCCTGTGCAGGCCTGTGCAAAGAACCAGTCATTTGTTAATATAAGATACGGGACTTTGGCTTTATCTTGAGTTTCCAAATGTTACTGAGGCAGTTAAAATTCTTATTTGTTTAAGAGGCAGCACAATCCTCAACTTTCTGTCACTTTTATGAAACCATATATAAGTCACAGCAATTCCTGTGTTACAACATTGCTTTCTGTTATAACTATAATAATACAATAATTTATTATTTATATATATAACTGTAATATATCAATAACTATAATAACTATAAAGTGCAATGCTGAAAATTATGGCCATTTCTTCCGTTTATAGTCAAATTTTTTCACTTGCATTTTCCTAATATTTTTGGTTCCCAACCAATTTAAACTGTGTTTCTGGGTTGCTAATTTTTTCATCTTTGAAAAAGATGTGGCAGCAGAAGCACAAACAAAACAGTGAAAAACTGAAAAAAAAAGTTTGAAGGTCTTACTCTCACTCTGAGCTACATTTAGGCAATTACAACTCAACACAACAGAGCTGCAGGGCAGTATAGGGGCAGGAACTGACCTCAGGTTAATCTTTGCAGCCAGAATATCTGTAACTGTTAAATTTTTTCATTTTCRCCCTGTAGCAACACATAGAGCCAAAATTTGCTCTTCAGTCCCTGCCCTGCTCTGGGTACTGTGCAGGCTGGGGGGATGTTTCAGCTAGACAAAATGCCTTAAAAGGCATGATTCAAACTATTTATCTTTATTTTTCCATATAAAAGATACATAGCTACAATGGTTAGCCACTGGCCAGTGTGGAAAACAGGACAGCTTGACAATGTCTCTTTGCTTTAAGGATATTTTACACTTTGTCTTGAAGGTTTTGGGAAACATGGGTGTGTTGTAAGACACCAGTCGAACGTGAGAGATTTCCAAGTCTAGTTGAAATGTTAATTGGAATGTGTACATGCCAGCTATCAACATACATTCACACGTAAGAGAAAACTGAGTGTCAGCATCAGAGAAGCTCCTGATCCTTGAGCTCCTCTGGGTCTGGATGTGAGCAACCAACCGTTGAACAAAGCTCTTTCCGGACCAACTTATTCCCTCCCTGATTTCATTTCCTGCCAGTTATTTTAGGGTTGGAYTCAATGCTCTTAAAGACCTTTTCCAGCCTAAATGGTTCTATGATTCTATTGGACTCCCTGGTGATCATACCCTATTTTTGCTTGGAGCTGCACAAAAGACTTCAGTGGGAAGAGAGGCAGCACCAAGGGGCTGGGGCACGCACACAGTGCAGACTCAGCTGTGATGTGGTGTTGTATTTGTGGGGTGCCCAGARGAAGGAAGGAATGATGAATCTGATTCCATGTTCTCAGAAAGCTAATTTATTATTTTATGATACTATATTATATTAAGGAMTACTATACTAAACTACACTAAAGGATACAGAAAGGATACTTACAGAAAGCTAAAAAGATAATGATGAAACTCATGACTCCTTCCAGAGTCCCAACACAGCTTGACCCTGATTGGCCAATAAGTCAAAACAATTCACATGAAACCAATGAAACAACCACCTGTTGGGAAACAATYTCCAAAAACATTCCAAAGGAGCAAAACACATGAGAAGCAAATCAGATAATTATTTTTTTCCTTTTTCTCTGAGGCTTCTSAGCTTCYCAGGAGAAAAATCCTGGGTGAAGGGATTTTTTAGAAAATACGAATGTGACAATGTGRAGAGTGCTGTAACCTCCAAGTGCTCTCAGGCTCATAATCACCTGCCTCTCAACAGGTCCAATTTATTGGGGCAGAGATCTGCCAAGGTGATTATGAAGTGTCCTTCTTCAGCAACAGCTTGGGTGTGGTGATCTTGAGAATCTCTGCAACGACCTCTCCAATGTAAAACATGCCCTATAAACATGGATAACACGTCCAGGAACAAGAGGAGATGATGCAAAGATGCCCCAGCCAAGATGCTCATGACTGGTTTATCTTCCTCACTCACTGCAAAGTCCATGAGCTGCCAGTGAACAGACTTAAGGCMCTGATCTACAGCCAAAGCTGACAGCACGGTGGGCGGTACTGAACCTCCAAAGCTCTGTGTAATATAAATTGTCTGCCATTCCCAGAGGTCATCTTGTCACTAAACTCAGTATTTTATCTGCAGATTGCCATGGAGCACCTGAAGAGTGTTACCAACCAATTAATTGTACATTTATGTAGGTTAAAGAATGACTTTTCATGCTGAAGCTGTTCACCCACCYTGTCAGCCTGGTCATGACGTCAAGGCAATTGAAGCCAGAGCTGTCCCTCAGATCTCCAGGTTGCTGTGACAGTGACCTGAGTCAGCCAGCACAGTGCTCAGGCCCTGACTGAATTTGCCAGGCCTTTCAAATTGGATTTTCTGCCACAAATCCAGGCTATTGCAGCCAGGTTATTATTTGAATGCATTACCTAAGTTAATGTATTTAAAAGTACATTATGCCATGGTCAATGATGGAGGTACTCAGTCATGCCATGGTAAAAAGGATTAAGAAGTTAAAAAGGTAGGGCTACCAATAGAAATGGCTTTCCTTTTATCTTGTGATTTTTTTCAAAGAAATGAATTTTTGGGGGGTGCTTAGTACTGGCTTTAATCCAGTATTTTTAATGGTKAAAAATACTGGAAGTGCTACTTACAAAGGGAAGAAACCACTCATCTCTGGTTTCTAGTAAAATCCACCCTGAAACCACCAAGGTAAGAYAATAATGACAAGATTTGTATGCTCAGCACAGACTCTTCTTTCTGAGTTGGTCAGAGCAGCACAAATAGCAGTTTTGAGCACCCATATTCTGAAGGGTGAATAATTCATATCCCTCCCTGTCCCCTGCTTTCCAGATTATGCTGATATTTTTTCATCATGTTTGCTTGAGTCTGTGTATCTCTAAGTCATGTATATGCTGCCAGTTACCTTTCAGAGCCGTGTGTAACGTGGCAGAGATTTGCTGGCTGAATGAGTGCTGTCAGAGTGSACAAATTCAAACCCCCGTGTGCTGGCCTTCAGCAGTGCCATCGTGATGGATGGGAGACATCTCCTTCCTTACTCTGCAGACTGATCTGTTCCATTTAACAGTGTTTGGATAATGGTTACTTTGTGCTCCAGGGGAATGGTTTTCTACTGTGTCCTTAAAGCTAGGAGCAAAAACTATATATATATATATATAGATATATATATAGTTATAGATATAGATATAAAGGTAAAGATATATAGATAGAGATATACAGATATATAAATATATATATAGGTATACCCAAAAGTATCCCAGAAAAATAATCTGAAAATCTTCGATCTTCATGAGTGCCAACAATGTAAGAGAAACTGAAGAGACACCACAGAAGGACTTTTATAATGGAATTTCCTCCTGAAACCTGAGATCCTCTGTTCCCCTCAGTGTCACAATCACACAGAAGCTCAAGATTGAATGTTCAGAGGTGTAACTACTTGGAAGCCCTCCTCTATGTCACAACCTCCCTTAAGTGTKCCCACTTGCTTCGTCATCTAAAGTGTACACCCTCCACAGATAAAGTAATTCTATTTCAAATGCCAATATATTTCTGAATATAGAACATAGTTTTGAGCTCAGAGCTGTGTTYTTGCCTTACACCTTTGAGTTTAGCAACTTTGAGAAGATGTCTGGTGTGAAGGTTCAGGCAAGGTGTGCTTTTGCAAGGACAAGATTTACAGGACCTGAAATCTCTCCTTACTTGGTTCAGATGTCTAAACATAGGCCTCTAATGCAGTTTGGCTCCCTTCACATAACCCATCTGCCTTCCAGCTGCCTCTCCAGGAGGACACAACTTTTCCATGGGCTYCATCATGTGTGCCAGTGCTGTGTTGATATCTAGGATAGCAGAAAAAGCCTAAACCAGACACCTGAAAATTAAGTGGTTAATCCTGAATTGTATAAAAGTGGCACTAGCCACCCTCATCGGAGCAACTGGGTGTCACTGCAAGTGCCTTGCAAGGGGTGACAGAGAGGCACAGAGCACATCCCCCTCCCCAAAGCAGGGCTGCTCAGTGCAGGTGGGCTCTGCTCACCAAGGGCAGCACCATGAGGACGGTGCCCTTGTGTGATGTGTCACAACAATTCCTCATTAATTTCTGTGTCGTCCTTTCAGCATGGGAAGCAGAAAAGCTCTGCTTTTTATTTTCACAGCACAGTTGCCTGCCTTTTCCTAGCTCTGTTTTTACCATTTGAACAAAAAAAATGCATTTACAGTGATTTGTGCTTTAAGGCGAGTTGAGTTGATTAGAGCCATATTTTCTAATTGACATTTGCTTTGTCCTTGTTAGTCATCATTTGTAATGTGCTATTGTCTTTATTATAAAAAAAAAAATTGGTTATGCACTTCCAGGAGTTTTCCAACCCATTACCACTAATTGAGAACATTGCTTAGCGTAAGCTCGACAGCTGGCATACACCTAGAGAAGCTTCATTTCCCAGGCATTGCTGGTGTTCCCTGTGTAAGCTGTCCATAGGAAGCACAAGCACTTTTTATTTACAAGTTTGTTTCCAGGGTGGAGAGTCTCTTGTCACTGGTTCAACAAATCAAGCAAGGTGAACAGCAGGCAAACAGGGCAAAAAAGCAAGATGATCTTGCAGTGGATGCAGCATCCATGTAGCGTTTGCTTTTCCTTCTTTTCCAGCTGTGTTTTTTCCCCCAGATTTTAACATCTGCTTTTTTAGAAATTCAGGTTCTTTTGCTCTAAATTTCCCTGTCTTAACTCAGGTAAATTAAGCTTTCATTTCCTCAGCTGTTCTTCTGTTTCAATGGGGAGGAGCTTTGCCAGAGCAGATGTAGCAAAAATGATTTTTCCAGAGAAAAGTGCTCATTTCCTGAGGAAGTGTGCTTTGCACTCCCAGCTAATGTAGCCATTTGACAGTCTTGCTGAAGATTTCTGCCTTCTGCATGTCATGTGAGTGAGGAAGATTTAATTAACTCAAAGTACAAGGAACACATCAGATAAAGAATGTTTTTTAATAGCAAAGCCATGATATGTTACTGTTTTAATACTGTTATTATTCTTGCAATAGTTGGTGGTTCACTCCTTTTTCCTGTTGGTGTGTTAAACAAAGCTCCATTTACCATTGTTTTGCCTTGATTTCTGCCTCTTGCTCATCTCCCCCCCATTAGTAACCGTATTTAGAAATACAAGGAGATATACAGAAGGGAAACCTGTCTGAACCAAATAGTTCAGAGTCAAAAACCAAAAAAGACAAAAGAAAATAAAAGAGGCAACATAGGGAAATTCAAATATTGCTCTGGTGGGTTGAAAGCAGAAGCTTTGCCCAATTTGCTTCGCCTGTGCTGCTTCAGTTCAAGGGCTTGGATCAATAGAAAATCATTCACTGGCTCCACTGGGCTTTTGCTCAGGTCCTGTGTACAATTCCACTGCCTAATGAGCTCTGGGAAGAGCAGCAAGGCATGCAGGCAGGATCCAGGGACAGCTCTTGCAGCTCTCTAGCATGAGCACAATGAGCAAAACTTTGCAGGTTTGAATAGCCACTGGGGTCACATGAGGACATGTTCCACACATCAAGTGCATGGGCACCACGGTATAAAAGGACCCCTATTTTTAACATGGGCTTGAATTTTTAAGTGAAATGAGTCTCACAGTAACAGGCTTAACAGACCTTGAGCCAGGGCTGGCTCAAACCCTGATTTGAACACTTGTTTCTTCTGCCTTGCAGCAGGAAGCACAGGAAGAGCTGTGGTGCAAGAGCAGTGCTTGCGGCAGGATCTGCAGAACTCTTCACACTGCAAGTGAAAGCGAGAGAGGAAGAGCAGCCCTTTGAAATCCCCCACCCTTCCTCTCTCTCAGCAGCAGGTTGCACAGAGACATAGAGAAGAGAGRTCCAAATGCAATCACTTTTACCACCAGGAAGAAGAGAAAAACCGTGTCAGTACAACACCACATGTTATCAGCACCCTGTCTCCAGGWCCTACCAGGGCTCAGGTACAGTCCTGCACAGTCAGAATTAARGGGGGCTTGCAGTCTCAAACAGGGCTGTAGGCATGCCAGGGAGTTGAGATTCATGTGGCTGCAAGCACCTTGGAAAGGCTTCACAAGGCTGTGAATCGACTGCAGGTCACTTTCAGGGTCATGTTGATTATAGAAAAGATAAATGCTGGGTCACCTGTCAGAGCAGCAAGGGCAGCAGCTGTGCCAAAGGCTTTGCTGAGCTCATGCAAACCTGGCKACAGCTGCAGTGAGAAGAGAAGGTGTAAGGGAAAAAGCCTGTGATGTGGCCATGAACAAACAGCAGCTGGGGCCACCTTCTTGGAAAAAAATAATTCTCCAGTTCTTGTTTTATGTCATAAATTGCTCACAACTTTAAAGAATTTCATTAAACTTTTTAGTATACTGTCAACCTAAGCTGAAAGCTTTCTTGTGACTTAGGATTTGCCCTGAATTTACACAAAAATTCAGAATCTGGATCTTAATTGGCCTCCTCTTTCATTGCCACACTCTCAGAATGGCTGGGGCTTTGCTAACCGGGTCAGTGGGGGCTTAGGGCCCCAGCAYGGCTGGTGAAAAATGGCCAGCAGGGGGTTGACCTGGCCTTGGGCAGGATATATTTCAAGACATATTTTCATCTCTGCAAAGCTCTTTGGAATTGGAATAATCTGGTAAAACAGAATCTCTCTCATTTGTGCCAGCCTTGACCAGRTTTTGATGGCCAATTCTTGTACATGAGTGTGTGGGATTTGGTTGGGATAAAGCTGATTTTCTTCATAGTAGCTGGTGTAGAGCTGTGCTTTAGGTGCACAACCAAAATAATGATGTTTTTTTCACTGCAGAGCAGAGCTGAGACAGAGCCAAGGCCTTTTCTSTTCCTCACCTCACCCCACCAGTGAGGAGGCTGSGGGTGCACGAGGAATTGGGAGGGGACACAGCAGGGACAGCTGACCTGAGCTGACCCAGGGGATGTCCCACACCATGGCATCATGCTCAGCACAGCACTGGGGAAGGAGAAAGGGGGGGATGTTCCAAGTGATGGTGTTTGTCTTCTCCAGCAAGGTTTTAGCATGGAGAAGAGGAGGCTTAGAGGTGACCTTTTTGCTCTCTACAACTTCCTGAAGGGAGGTTGCAGAAAGGTGGGGTYGRTCTCTTCCACTGGGAAGCGAAYGACAGAACCAGAGGACACAGTCTCAAGCTATGTCAGGGAAGGTATAGGTTGGATGTTAGGAAAAAAATGTTCACCAAAAGAATAATAAAGGACTGGAATGCTCTTCTCAGGGCAGTGGTAGAATCACAATCTCTGGATGTGTTTAAAAAGAAAGGGACATTGCACTTGGTGCTATAGTCTAGTTGAGGTGTTAGGGCRTAGGTTGGACTCGATGATCTTAGAGGTCTCTTCCAATCTCATTATTCTGTGATTCTCTGGGATTCTGTGTGATGGAGCCCTGCTATCCTAGGATGGCTGAGCACCTGCCTGCCCAAGGGAAGTGGTGAATAAATTCCTTGTTTTGCTCTGCCTGCATGTGCAGCTCATGYTTTACCTCTTCACCTGTCTTTATCTCAGCCCACAAGTTTTCTCACTCTTCCTATTCTCTCTGACATCCCACCTGGAGGGAATGAGAGAGCTGCTGGATGGGCTTAACCCACGACCCCTTGGGGAGGTTTTTGGTGCTCAGCTCTTGTGCATGCACGTGTCACTTCAGGGAGTGGAGCTCAGGAAAGTGCCAGTGCAGGTCAGGAGCTCAGAGCCCCTTAGGCAGCACAGCTGCCAATTACTGGATGATGAAATTGCACAGATCATGGCCAGAATTTGTGTGCTCAGGAGTTCACCTGGCAGTCAGATCTGACTGAACACAGCTGCTCCGTCCTGAAAAACAGAGCAGGCAAATCAGGCTCTGCACACAAAGCCTGACAGCGGGTGCTCGCTTCCACAGTGAGCCAGGCTTTGAGGCAGCAGGAGGGAGCAGCTCTGAGCTCTGCCACCTGATGGGTTCATGCAGGGCTTCATCTGGCTGAGGGGATCTGTGCAGGCTTGAATCACACCTTCTGACAGCGCCTGTGTGAGCTGCCCTGGGAAGAATGAGACAGGCAGCTGATGCCTGGTCCAGAGCTGGGAATAATGGCAGGGCTCACCGTGTCCTTCCTGGTGGCAAATGACATCTGTTACCTGCTGGCAGGGCTCTGATGATGATGAGGGRCAGCTCTTCTGGTTAACTGTTTCCATGTCACAATGCAAACCACCCTGGGGGCTGCATGTGGGATGTGTGCATTGAAACAGAATGTGCAAATTTTACAGTTCTCTTGCTTCTTATTGCTCCAGCCTGCAGCCACGAAGAGACACAGATGCAGATTCTCTGGACTTAGGAGGGTCTTGAAAGGTGCATTTTCTTCCTGAAATCCTCTATCATTTTGTTCTTCTTTAAGGCATTTAGGAAAGAGTATGTGAAATCTGATTTGCCTGGCACAGTGGTGTCAGCCAGGCTGTGATTACTGAGCTGCCTGCATGTCAGAGGATGGAACAACTTTGCTTGGGATGAAGTCTTTGGGTTGTTTACAGAAGAGCTGAGCTTTTAGAAAGTTATTGATCTATTTCTACTGCAACCAAGCCAGGTGAGCTTCCCAGTTGTTTGTATCCAGACTCTGAAATAAAGACCAAAGATGTGAGCAATAATTTTAAGTGTAGTATATGAAGTTATTACTCTTTGCTAACTCCAACAATTCACTTAAATCCTGGATAAGACTGGAGCTTCAAGAACAGCAGTGTGATGCTGATGTACAATGAGAAAACTTACCAGGTCAGGGGCTTCCCTCTTTCTCCTCCTCCATGTCACCTGCAGTGGCACAGGGTGGAGATACCAGTGTATCCTTAGAAAAACAAACATCTGCACAAGCAAGAGAGCTCTGATCCTGCCCATGGACAGCAGTCYTGTAATCCTGACCAGTTTTCATCCCTCTCTTCCTTCCTGGTGTTCCCTTCTGCTCTGGTGGCTTGAAAGTGGCAACATCTGTGAGCTATAAATATGATTGTGGTTAGGTTCATCTGGCTCAAAGAAAATTGGAAATCATATCTGAAAACTGCTTTCTTGGAAAGCATAATGGGTTACAAAGTAAATAATCAATTTTCATTACAATGATTGTTTTAATAAGATGTCATGATGGTGTCCTGATGTTCTACTGATGCACACTGCATACACTTACGTGAGGGATTGCCTCCCCTTTCCCTGCTCCTCTCTTTCAAAATACAACTGCTGGCAGAATGTGACTGATTGAAAATAAAGTAGGATGTTGTGCTCTTTAATACCCACAGAGCTCAAATTGACACTGGAAAACCCTTTGCACAGCATCCAGCTGATGTGCCTTGGAGCTGATTTGGAAGGGACTCCTGTTGGATGGGAAAGAAGCCTAAATCCAAAGCACTTTGAAATCAAAGAGGATCTTAGAGTGGCTTTAATGGATTTGAACCAGGCCTCTGCCCAAGCTGAGACTGCCACAGGGAGATGGAGTTGTGCTGCAGAGGGCTGTGAGGGTGGTCACAAATCCTTGGTGTTGGCCTGGGATACTCTCACCAAGTCTTACCTGGGCTGCAAAAGGCAGGATGTGAGAGGAGAAAGATGAAATCCTGGGAGAAATAGGGMCAAATAGGGAGAATACACTTCCCTGAGTCCCAGGGGGAAAAGCAGGTGAGGTGCTCAGCTGGGGACCCCAGGAGTTCCCAAGGGGCGTCTGTGCTGGGATCAGCTCAAGTCAARGCCAAGCAATGACTGGGTCAAATCAAGAACAACCCCAAAACCTATGTGCATGCCTTCATGCAGGTATCAGCTGCCTTTAAAGGAACAGCCACCTGAAAATAGCATTGTAGGGTAAGCAAATTATTCWATTTTTGTCAGCCAGTCCTCATTAAATTCCTGTGAGTCTTTCAGCCTTTCAGGCACTTTCAGTCTTGGCTAAGGTGTGATTGGTGATCCCCTGCAATGAATGATGGCTGGCTGGCTGAGATGGGAGAGATGCTCCCTAAGGACCAACTTCAGTGCTRAATTCTTCCTCATCACCTCAGTGTAGCATGTACTCACACCTAGAGTCCAGGAATAAGATGTGAAATGCTCCTGAGAATTGTTGCTGCTCTGTGTCTATAGGGTGATGGTTGATRTATCTTCCTCTCTGAGGGTGTATGGGCAGGGTGAAATGTCCAATGTACTATGGCAGTGCTGGCTTTGTGTATAAACATGTCCTAATTAATGCACTGCAATTATTCAAAATCCATCCCCTTTGAAATTTTCAAAGTTTTCAGAATTTTCATGATTTTTCAGCTCAGAACCTGAATTTTTTCCCCATTTATTTAGGCTGATTAAAAAAAAAAAAAAAAAGCAGCTTATTTCTTTGCCCTTCTTCTTTTTTTCCTTCCATTTAATTCTTCAGTGGCAGAGGCGAGGAAGCCCCAGGCATCCCAGCTGGCCCCAGCAAGGAGATGCTTTGAGGGCTGGGAGCTGCTCAGAGCACCAGGCACATTCCATCAAGKTCCTTGTCCGAACGGAAAGCTGAAGTGGCTTCTCTGTGTAGGGAAGATTGAAACCAGATCCTGCTATTAAATTTGTTAAATGGAAATGTAATGATTTATGAGGGAGGTAGTGAACCCTCAGAAAGAATTCAGTAATAATAACACGGGGTGAACAGCACTGTGGGAAGGCTTCAGGAGGAAATGATCTGTTAAAAAAAATAAAATAAAAAAAAMCCCCACGCATTGAAAAAGCCCTAGATAAACAAAGCAACTAGATGTGAACCTGATAAAAACTTTAATTATTTCTAATGAGATCAGCAAGGCAAGCAAAGGACTGAAGTGGAACTCATCTGATATAACCAACGAGCAGCACGGGCAATATCCCTTTACAGTCACGCTTGAGGAGTTCAAAGCCATGCAATGGGTTTAGCCACACACCAGCACTGCTGGCAGATGTGGAACTAAATCCTAAGGATTTCTTTGGGAAAAAAAAGTTATTCAAATCTCTCCATATATTTATATTTTTCTGGAACACATGTCAAAATTGAAAAGGTACCGAAAGTTTTAGGTGAGTACTGTATTGARCACTGTAGGGTCACAGTGCCATTAAAAAAGTTTGGCTTATTGATGATACCAATTTTAGCCAATTTGGAAAAGCAATACCCTGACTAGAGCTTGTCTTGTAAGAAAAGGGGTGAGGATGTCTGGTCATGGCTTTGTATGTGTTTACAGCTTACTCAAGAGTCTTCACTTAATAAAAAAAGAAAAYAAAGAAGATAGAGGGGAGCCATTGTGGCTTTCCACATTACTCTGCTGTGTGTCCATGGGATCAGGGCAATGAATGCTGCAGACCAAACCAGGGCACAATGAAATGAAAGACCCAGAGCCGAAAGAGAGCTGCTTSTATGAACCTTTCCATCCCAATCCATCCTCTGATTTCCCTGGGACARCAGGTAGCTCACAAGGTCACTTCAGTCAGGTCCTCAGCCAGACAAGGAAACCCAGATCCTGAGAAAAGAAGGAATAAAAAAAGCAATAGCTCTGGAGAGTAGCCACATATTGCTCTCAACTATATTAACACATAGAAATGTGTATAAAGATCTGGCTCTGGGCTCTGTCTGACTCAGGGAGAATTGCTGTGATTAGCCAGACTCCTGGAAAATAATAATGGCCCACTRCAAAATGGAAGGAAACTTTTTTATGGGTTTTATTGCTTTTTTTAAGAGGGTAGGATACCTCCCCTTGCATTCCMTTGCCTCTGTGGTTTTTCATCACTGGACTTTTAATATTGCAACTACATCACTTCCTACACACATATGCACTTTTTTTCCCCTGTTGGTTGATTTTATTTCTCCAGCCACTCCACACTGTGCCACAGTGTGTATAAAAAGGAATATCTACTTTTGCTACTGCCCTGAGAGCAGCATGGCATCCTGCTTAACAGCTGTGGCCACTAATTCACTGCAACTGCAGTCTGTCTTCTCAGCATCAGCTACATTTCTTTTCCATATGTTAACTCCCTTTCAGCTTAATTTTCCCGTTCTCCAGCAGTAACATTGAGTAACTGTGTTGGGCTGTATTCAAATGCAAATTAATATTCCCTTCTGCCCATTAACTCTGCTGTTTCTTGTCTAGCCAAAGCAAYTGGAAACAAGCATGTATCTTGGTTCAGTGGTCGGACAGAGGGGCCCTGTCTGGGCTGGGATTGTTGTTCATCTCCAAGAGCAGGCACAAACCAGCAGGCTGCAGAAAGGAGAGGTCCTTCATCAAGATGCTTCTTGTCAATAACCCCTGAACTCCAGCCATTGAGCAAACACCATGCCTCTCTTGAACTTCAGCGTTTGACGTACGTAATTCACACAATGCCTGTGCTGTGCTCTAGATTGGAAACATCCAGGGGATTGACATCCAGAAACCTTTAGATGAGGTATGGGGAAGGGAAGATATCAAGATATGAGCAAGGCATATGACTCAAATCTTAAAAATTGTTAAGCGACAGAAACCTCTAAACAGGGCAGCCTGGCAGAAAGCAAATTCCCCAAAAGTGATATAGGCATGAATGCTGAGAGCATGAAGRGAGTGGATGGAGTAAGAGAAGAAAATATATAAAAGGAATATTTTTTTTACATTCTTGGGAACATTTGGGGTATCTTTCTTTCACAGCTCTTCTTTTTTCAGGATCGCTCAGAGTTAGAAACATCAGCACCATTCCAGGAGGAAAAAAGTGGTGTAATACCTTTGAACCCCCACCACCCAGAAAAATTGATCTCCACACATGTGAGCCACTAGCACCAAAAATTCCTACATATTTCTTCATACCTGTGCAACTCTGAGCCTCATTTGAATTTGTTTTCCATTCTGGTGCTTAACCTYCAGTAACATACTGGTCTCACCTTTCCCCCTCCAGCACAGGCATGGGCAGTCTGTGTAGAGAGCATTACTCCATGCTAAGCAAATCTTATGTTTTGCAAAGAACATATTTGTAGTTTTCTATCTCTTTCTGCATCCTATTTGGAAAAAACTTTGAGTTTAAGTTGGTTTATTCCCTTTGAAAATCCCAAAAGCAAAAGAGATACAAGAACAGGGACAATATCCATCACTTAGGGGCCCTCAATGAATAATAAACAAAGCTGTGAGGCAAATCTATGGTTCTGGAACCCATCCTGAGAGTAGGTGAAGCTCAGTTTTTGGAAGGCATGCTCTGTGGAGGGAGTGCATTGGTTAAAAAAAGATAGGCACCACTTTCCTGACCACAGGTCCAGCTGGCTGAGTTGGTAACAGSAGTTGCTCAGTCAGGAAGCAAAAAAAAGCATTCCCCCCTTCAAAGTAAGCCCTGCAACACTGATCACAAATCTCAGAATTTTGCAAAACACTTGCAAAAAGTTATGTGCAAAATGGTTTGCACCCCAAACTGAAATGAGCAAAGGTATTTACCTAATGCACAAATAATGAACAGATAAGAGATATTTGTAATCATGTCACAAAGAGGAAGGGAAGAAAATACCCCTGGCATAAATTATTTGCCATAAAAAGAAAWCACTTCTCCTTGGAAAACCCACACCTTTGAGTTCATGATGGGTAAAAAGACAGTTGTTTAAATTTCCCATTTCTGAGTTCAGAGCATTACTTCTGTTCATCTTTATGACCATTTCATGCATAAGAAGCCTGTTCTTCCTTCCAGTGCAGAGTAATGAATGTGTCAGYCCAGATAACTGCTGAAATTCAGCCATCTGCAAGATGTTGCCATGGAAAGAGCCTATTGCACAGGAGGTTTTGGCTGTGGATATTGTTCTGGAGATTGTACTTTCTGTACAGGACCTTGTGGTTTTGGTGCCCTTTRGAGAGAGTGAATTCCATGGCAAATCACTGCAGTTCTTTAACCTTAGGCACTGAGAAAAGCAAAGGCAACACTTCTTGAGTCCAAATGTGTGRTACCAGAGAAGGAAGTTTTGTTACAACATGATGAAAATGCATTTTCTGGACRAAGATGTGAGAAGCTGATCCAACAATGGCTGAAAGAAATCAAACAAGTGTTGCACAAAACAGATCACCTTTTATCTCTGACCTACCCAAAAAGGACAAGTATAAACTAAAGGCAGGAAAAACAACCCTTGTCCTGCTGGCCTTTCTTATCTTTAAAGAGGCAGCAACTGAGTTCCCAGCTTTGAAGTCAATCAAATGATGGGTCTGCTAAAACTGATTAGCACATGCCTGCATGCTGGGACATAGATGGAAAGAGAGCTGGGAACACAGCCCTCTGAAGTGGAAAGGGCTGGAAACCTCTGAGGCTGTGGGATCACAGGGGACATGTAGATCCCCTCTGTCAGCTGCAGCCAAGAGAGTGAGCAAAATGCAGGAATATTATTTCATGCTGCTGAATGTGCAGATCTCATTTGCATCTGCAGCATTCYCCATCCTCCAGCTCTGAGCCCTCAGTGCATCCTGAACCCCTGGATTCYTCTTCATCCAGAG
Source organism: Cardinalis cardinalis (assembly GCA_014549065.1). Taxonomy (NCBI): domain Eukaryota; kingdom Metazoa; phylum Chordata; class Aves; order Passeriformes; family Cardinalidae; genus Cardinalis; species Cardinalis cardinalis. The sequence goes on from JACDOX010000049.1 coordinate 3,149,740, forward strand.
ACTCATTTCTGACAGAGCCTGGCATCAAATCTGTCAGATGAAGTGAAAAAAACCCCTCATAATGAACAATAATGGAATAACAGGCCAGAGGGAAAGGTTCTTCCTAATAGCCTGTGATAGGTTCAATAAAAGCAGAGCACAAAACGAGGAAAAGAGAGAGGAAATTGGCAGCAGGATTGGCCCTGCTGTGGCTGCAGAGTCCCAGCCACCAAGAGCCAGAGAGCAGCAGTGATACCAGGGTGCTGCTCTCCCACTGCAGGATACAAATAACTCCCCCTGAAACCAATGACATTTATTCATGTCCTGTGGCAATTAAATGGAGCCTCCTGTCTGCTTTTCTCAGTRTTGCTGCTGCAGGGAGATAGTGGGGGTGCAGAATTTGTGTGTGTGTGTAATTTGTGCTCTCTGCTCGAGAACACTCCTCTGTCATGACAAACTGCACAATCCTTGTCAGCACAGGACAGGGGCTGCAGGTCCCTGTCAGAGGCAGAGCCACAGGGCTGTGTGCAGGCATTGGGATGGTTTGCTTGGCTCCATTCCCATTTTCTCTCCTGCTGGCAGCTCAGCTCATTCCATGAAGCCCTCTCAAGTGCTCTTCCTTGGTCTCCCTTGAGTTTTGAGGTAGAAAAAGCCTTTTTATTTGAGGTTGCTCTCTTGCCCTACATACCCAGCTATCAGCCCCACATTAGGATGTAGGGAATATCAGGCAGGCATCCAGACTGTGGGCTAAGAGAACCTCATACTGCTTCTATAAAGGCTGAGAGCTTCACTCTAGGGCTAAAGGATGGGTCTCCATGGCTTTGCTTGCACTTGGGAAACAGATTTTCTCTTGGAAATGAGATTTGGGAGCAAATGCTGGAGGGCAACCTCTGAATTCAAAGCCCTCTGGSCAGTAGTGGAAGAAATCCAGAATAGCACAAGTACCAGGGATATTCTGTGGTAGAGGTACAGCAGGGTAAATGATTGCTCAGGTAGTTCTTGGGAAAGGCAGCTGTCTGGTTTTAAACAGTTCACAAGGCTCATCTAAAAATCAGATCAAGATTTGGCTGAAAAATTTAAAATAGGTCAGACAAAATGTATTCAGGGAAAAACCTGAAATTCTTTGCTGTGGCAGAAAAAATTCTARAAGTTTCTGCCTGCACCAGAAAACCACTACTGGTGATTTTTTGTTTGTTTGGTTTGGTTTTTGATATTTTTTGGTTTTTGTTTGTTTGTTTGTTTTGTTTGGGGTTCTTTTGGTTTTGGTTTTTTTTAATTGTTTTTGTTCTGGGCAGTGAAGCACATGGAGATAGAGTTTATACCAGTTRTGAGTTAATTTGTCAATACCAGAGAGGCTTAGGCTGAACAAGATCAAGGCTCTCATTCCAGAAAAGCTGTACCTATACACAGATATATTTAYTCTGGTTGAAATAAATATTTAAAGGAGGAAAGCTGCTACATCATAACCAGACTCACTCCTAAGTAGATATGCTGCAAGATACAGAAAGTGGAATTTCTCTTCCTGAATTGGATCAGAAAAGTTTYCCTCCTTCTCCCTTTCCTTTTTCCTCCTCTCTGAAAATCCCAAAAATTCACCAGATAGGAGCTGTATGGTAACTGTATGGTAACTAGCTGAATTCCAAGGGGTTTAGATGATGAGGAGGGAGGGAAAGAGGGAAGTAACTGCTGAAGGGACTTAGCAAAACTCAGGAGCTTTCTCCCCACACCATTTCCCCAGCCTCTCATCTGCCTTGCTCTTTCCTGGTACTGAAATGCATCAGAAATAATAAAAATCTTGAATTAAAATAGACACAGTTGCACTTTCTCCAAATCCCTGTCTGGTCACATCTGTTCCAGAATTCATAGCAGTGCCTTGAATCAATTTAGTCAATATCAGCTGGAGAATTTCAGGGTTTTTCAGGTAGAGCAAAAAGTCCATGTGTAGAAACCCTTAAATTACTATAGCACTTTTTTATTAATTTAGCTTCACTGCACTGAAAAATAGTGAAATAAATCCCTAATGCTCTGAAAAATAAAATGAAGGCTCAGACACTCTGAAACTGTAATAGCTTAGCTGGAAGTGTGAATTTAAACCAATAGAAACCCTCTTGTAAATATTATYAGTCATCTAGAACACTGACTGATGGAGGACATTTCATTGGAAAAATTCTACTTCTTGCACATATAACATGACTTCGAACTGAATTAAATTTTTCATAATCTAGAAAATATTAAACTGCACGAAAATTTTCCTTGTTCCATCCAAGAGAGTTTTGGCTGAGGGAGTTGCCTATGAGTAATTTMCTTTAAGAGTTTTGTCCTTTATCTTGGGGCAATCCTGTTATTGTAGCTTCAGATTAACTATTAACTTCTTTCAATTTAGCTTAAAAGGAAAGAGCAGCACCCCCATGGCAGTTTGCTTGGGTTGAACTGCTGCCCCTGTGTCTCTGAGCACCACACAGGGCTTTTTCCACATTAAAATGGAAGATGTGTCTGCAGTGATGTGAGCACAGCAGACAGGAGCAGACACCTCTGTGGTCTAAAACCAGGTCAGTGTAACCATAACTTTGCAGAAGTTCCTGCAAGACCAGCTGTTGGCATTCCCATCCTGCACCAAACCTGCACCCGAGCAAGGGGGAGTGTGACAAATGTGACAAATCCTGGGGTGGGTGGGCACCTGGAGGCACCTGGAATGTCAGGGTGGCTCCTGCAACCAGGCCTGGCCAGTTGTGAGCTGCTCTGACTGGGCATCCCCCCTGCACTCACATCTCCTGGGGGGTGGAGATGATCTTTGGACAAGGGGGATTTGTTTTACTGATTTTACAGGCGCAACAGCCGGATAAATCCACTTTAATTGCCGCAGTTTGGAAAGAAATGTTTGTAGTACRAATGAGGATAAGGACCAGGCTTACACCAAAAAATAAATCCCAGCAGGTCTACTCTGAATTTTACTAAATAAATGATGACTCTAAGGACAAATCTACTTAGTAGTCTAGAGGGTGACAGATGCACAATCCTTCTTACTTTAACAAACTGTAATAATATTCCTGGTTTAATACGTTAGGTACTTTTTCCAAACATCTACTCCCATAAAACAGGAAGGAATTTCTTTTTTATTATTATTTTTCTTGAGCACTGAAATGTTACTGGAGAATTTCTGTTGGTTTAATTTAGCAGAGGGGGGAGTTGCTTTTACTTCAAAATGTTTGTACTGTTATTTCCAGAAGGAAGAAAAGAGTGCTTGATGAGCCCAAAGTGTAATCAGGACAAAATATATACTAGTATGATATATATTATGAGTCTCTCCATGCATTTGTAAAAGCCATCCATCACCAGACTGAAGGGAGAGACCAGTGGTCAGCTGGTGGCTGTAAATCTGCCCAGTTCTGTAGCTCACTCTAGTCAGATGCATTTGCAGAAAGCCCAGGAGCAAACTCTGCTCTGTGTTTAAGATTAGCAGGGTGTTGTTCATGTGTGCCTCATCAATCACACAGTCTTAAAGCAAAGGCATCCATTCTGCAGATGTAAATAAAGAAATGACCAGGCATTGCTGGGACTGTTGTTTATGCTGACAAACATGAAAAGTATTGGGAATTTTTATTCTGATGAGCACGAAGTAGCAAAAGAGTCAAACTCATTTTATTTCTATCTTTAAAGGTCAATGCCTGATTCTTGTCCAAATGCTCTGAAGAAATTTTGTTCTCTGAAGGAAAATATTCAGGATCTTGATAAGGCCTGGGGATTATTTCACCTCTCTTTAGCCACCTGTAAAGCAGGCACTTTCTGTAAGCCAATCACTTCATATTCCTCTGTAATTAACAAGAGGAGCAGTTCAGTAAAGCTGACACCTCTGGCTCCTTTTCTCTGCTGGTGGTGGAGGGAACACGTTACAAACATAGACAGCCTGCCTAACTCTCAGATGCTCAGTGCTGTCCAGTACCTGCTTTGCTGGGTTTCAGCTACCCCAAATTTACTTTTGTGACCCCTGGGGAGCCTTTGCATAACCAGCATCTGCCTCTCTGCAGCTGCAGCAGCTGGAAAGGGGCTGTGATTAGGGCWCTGTCACTCGGAGTGTGCAGGAAACAGGCAGAGAGGATGAAGTGCCTCTGCACTTGTGTCCTATTTAACTCTCATCTCACACACTGGACCTTCCCTACACTCTTTCTTACTGCAAATTTAGCAGTTTGCAAAGGGAGCTTCCTCCATGTCACAGTGAGATGCTGAGTCAAGATGTCGCTGAGAAGCCTTTCTGGAAACCAGGATGTCACATGTACCACTCACTCCCTTTGGTTCTKCAAGATAACTCCATCTCTTTATGCTCCTACAAAAGTTTAAGGGACAGAAGAAGTACTTAAAGCAACCTCTGGCAACTTGAGCCTGTTTTGAGTCTGGGCAATTTCCATCCTATGCGTGGTATCATTCAAACATTTAATATTTATATTCTGCCTCTTAGACCTCCCAAGATATTCCCTCTACCAGAACTCAAAGGGAGAAACTGCTAAAATGAAAGTGCTTTTTTCAAGTTCTCCAGAATCTCACTGGGGAAATAAAGGACAAGGTAGGTTCCTGACTTTGTTGTGTTCACATGGGGAAAAGGAATRAGGAGGGGTGAGGAGGACAGAAATATTGAACACCTCTATTCATCTCAGAGGGCCTTACTTCTGCTCCCTTATTTGCCAGACAAGTTTTACTTCTGCACTCTTGCCTTTATACATTGCAAAATTTAGTCTCTGATGCAGTTRGATTCAACATCCATCCTGCATCCGGTCCTCACTCTGCTCAGRACAAAGTGGTGGTTTATTACCATATTTACTTGTTTTTTGTGTTCCCACTCCTGAATCTTCCCTCATGCTCCAATTCCATGTGCACTTGTTGCTTTCTTGTGCTGTTGTTAATCCTTCACARTCCTTATTCACACACTTCTACCACTTACAGCTTCTGACAGGGCCACAGCCACAGCCTGAGCAAGGCATCACAAAGCCCAAGTTAAAGGTGCCTTCTATCTCCATCCATTTGTGTTTTACACATTGAACCACACAATGTGTTTTTCAAACTGCTGACAAYCAGTGACTGCATTTCCAGCATTTAGCATTTCAGAGTTTAACAAATTTCATGGATGAAAACCCTTCATGTCCAATTTGAATAAGTGGGGAGTGCAGATGCAGTTGTCCTGTGTCTTTATGAGCTCCATGAAGTGCCAGATGACCAGTCACTCTAATCACTACACGGGTTTGGCAGCACTTGCTTTCTGAGGAGTGATTATGCCCGAAGAGATTGTGCCCAAAGAAAAATGATCTGCATGAAAATGCACTCAATTATAAACTGCCACAGCAGAAATGGAACCTGACAGCCCGGCTGCCCCACAGGACTTCTGCATACATCACTGAGCAGGAGAAATGGTTCTAAGGACCAAGCTCATAAAATTCACTGACAGGTAGCAAAGCACACTCTGATTTTCAGAAACAGTTGGTTCCCAAGTAGCTTTCAAGGGGGAAAGGGGAAGTACTGGATATGCAAGGCATTGGAGAGAAGAATTTGGTGCAATCAACATTTCCAACCACTTGCAACCACCCAGAGGTCTGATGCACTTAAAGGGAAATGTGTGTGTGTCTTGAGTTCCTGTTGTAGAGAATGGAACTCTACCAAACAACAACACACATCTTCTACCATGTATGAGGGTTTTACACCTTCCTCTTATTAATTCCTTTATGCAGTGATTGAAGCAGCCACGTGTTGAGCTCCTTGTCCTTTCCTTAAGGAATGAGATGCCAGATACCAAAAACACCTGACACCACAAATGCCTGGCACCACACCATGCAAGTCAGTGGCAGATGAAGGGAGTAACTTTCTTCTGCTACAAGACCTGTGATGTGAAAAGTCATTGCCTATCATAAGGCAGCTAACTCACCATGGTAGCAAAGCACCACTCAAAARTACAGCAGAGATATTGCAAAAGTGTCTTGATCACCAGCATTCATCTGTTTCTAGAGAAAAGCTAACAAGTGTGGTWATAAGGATGGAAACCCTACAGAATGATCATGGAGAATAAAGGAAAGAAAATGGAGTTAATTATCTCTTCCAAAGAAAAATAAATGTCAAGAGATAAGTCAGATGGAAATATTGCCCAAGCTACCATCACGATAAATATTGTGTATGCATCAGGAGCAATGCTATTGGGAAATACTACTTAATTTGAAAAAATACCCAAACCAAAACCAATTAGCAAAAAGAATAGATGACTATGTTAAAGACCAAAAATACTGAAGTAAATAGGTGTCTGAACAGAACTAAATCCTAGAAGAACACCAGAAAAGATCAACTACAATAGGCAACTGCGTGGAAGACATCCATACAAGAAGAGACACTGTGCAGACTAAGAATTAAAGCAATGGGACCAAGGATGAGCCAGTGAATACATTGACAATGGCACCATGAAAGGCAGAAAGAGATTCTAGGGACCTGAGGGCCATGGAGGCTGTGGAAGAATTGGGTGCAACAGCTCGCAGAGTGTTGCACTAACATTTTTGACACCCAATCTGATCTGTTCAGAGGTAAATGAAGCCTCATGATATCTCCYATATCCCATCCCCCAAGTACTCTGGGCAGGAAAACCAGAAGATCCTATAGGCTGGTTGAGAAGATAGGGAAGTTATTCCAAAGAATAGGAAGAGACCACTGATGTGGTTATGGGACTTTCTCATGGTCTGAGTGCACAGATTCTGCTGAAGGATGCAAAACCTTCTCTTGTCACATAATCATCCAAACAAACCTGATCCCAGTGTTGCCTATGAATCAGTCATACTGAAGAGCAAAATTCTCTTGGAGACACACAGACAAGACTGAGGATCACGGCAGAGAGCCAAAATGAAAATATGGACTGTAAAAAAAAAAAATCCCCCAGGAAACAGGACATGTTGTAGCTTGTCCTTTATCCTAGTTGACATGTAAAGCTGTGAGACACCAGGGAGCATGACCAGAAATATTCTCTGTGCTAAAATAACTTCTGTCTATAAACACATTTTTCAAAGCAATGAGCATCTACAGGGCAAATTTGAGCAAGAAATAGTACAGTCTGAGCCTGGCAAATTGGCTGGATCCATTTGATTTGCTGGTCTCAACAGAAGAGCAGCACTCAGGACGACAAAGGCAAGGTAGCACTGCAGTGTGAGAAAGCAGCAGGCAACCAAACCTGAGTTGGTGGAAGCTGCTGTATGCAGGAGTGTTAATGCAGGCAGTAAACATTGCCAGGCTCTAAGAGCACACCCAGYGTGCTCAGCATGCTCTGCTGGGTGTCTTTGTTCCACTGGCTATGCCCAGGCACTCCTGTCTGTGYATGATAAGGAGGGTAGGGCCCTGTGTTGCCATGTGATCAGAMTGTTGTGTCTCCCGGCTCTCCCAAACACAAAGGTTATAGCTGGTATTATAGACCTTGGTGTTATTGAGGGAAGCAAAGTCTAGGAAACGCGTCCTAGAAACAAATCCTTAAAAAGCTCCATAAACACTTCAAGGGGAATAAAGATAAGAGAGAGGGTTTGAAACAGCAAAGCCCTCCTGGACATTTCAGGCTCTATTACTAAATTCCACAGTATCAGGGAATGTTCTTGAACACTGGGACATATTTGTCTGTGTTCTTAAATCGCCAGACTAACATCTGGCATGGTTTTGGCCAAGCAGCCGGGTGCTCTACTGAACAACTTGCATGGAGAGTTGGAAACCAGCACAGGCTGGGACCATCCCCTGTAGGCAGTTTGGATGTGGTCCAAGGATGGGGTTCAGTGGCATGGGCACGGGTTATTCTGTGTCTGCTGATCTCCACTCCAGGAACTTTCTCCAGACCTATTACACTGCCACAGATGCAACTTTGGGAATCTCCAGGCACTCCAACAAAGACAGAGTGCTGCAAACAGTAAAATTTCTCCATAGCTCTCCTCCAGAAACAAGAAGTGGCAAGTGCTTTACAGGACTCATTGCCACTGTCAAGGGAGTAGGGATACCTGAGAGACTGCCTGAGAGGAGGCATATCTCATCCTGAGGAGTCAAAGCACTAATCTGAGAAACTACAGACTTTTTATATGTGTGAGGCTCAGATTTAGAATACTTTATAGAAAACAAATGTTTGAAAGCATCATGCTGCAGAGCTGAGCGAGTCTGAGTCYAGCAGCAAAGACCTCACAACCTTATGGGAAAGAAAACACAGCAGCTCATGCAGCTGAGTGTGTGAACCATGGACTGAGGCAGCAGATGAAGCAAAACTTAAGAAGAGTGTCAGCAAACACAAAGCAGGTTGTGAAATCCAAAGTCTGAATGCTGCAAAGACCATGTGTGAGCCTGACACAGGCAAAGTGGGGCAGGGGAAAACCCAGATTTGGAAAGGAAAGGAGAACTAACAAATTTTAATACAACAGATGGAAGATGGCAACCAGGTTACATCAAGTTCATAATCAAGATACWGAGAACAGGAAGTGGGGGAACTGCTTTGAAAACCAACTCGTCRGAAAGTATATGATGTTGGAACACGAAAAAAGGGTGGTGATTAAAGCCACATCCATAGGTTCAGGAACATATACTAATACTTTCCTTAGAGGCAATAGGTCCTGTAAAGTACACTCAAGCTAAAATTGTTGAAAGTAGTGGTTTACTCATTCTTGTTTGACTTATAAGGCATGGCATATCTTTGAAGGAATTCTTTGGAGGATTACTGAGGGATCACTGTCTCTGTACATGGCTACAAACAGTCACAGGTCCTCTGTAGAAATAAAAAGTATCCATTTTATATTGCAAACATATCATGATGCTATCAAGGACTGAAAACATGAATGGCCCGATTTAATTCTGCTCAGACCCATGCTTCTTCTGCAAGCAGTCTTGAACCAGGCAAATGAGGAAAGGCAACAACAGAAACTTTCTAGGATTTATAAAGCAGTGACCATGATGGTCCTCAGCCTGCTGCAGACGACTTAATCCTTTTCTATCTATTTCAGAAAAAAATGCAAGAGCTATGAGAAAACTGAAAGAAAAGGAGGAAGAAAAAGTAAGGGAGATGGATCATGCCACAGAGCTCTCAAGTCTGCTTATGATGGAAGGAYGGAAGAGATTTCATGGTGTAGAAGAAAGCTGTGAATTCTCTGATAAAATGTCTTACTAAAAAAAGGAAAAATGTGGAAGGAATACAAAAAGAACGGCAAAAAAAATCGATTTCTACCTTGGGAAATTTGAATTGTGGCAAGGTTCAGCAAAGATCATTGMATATACTTTGGAAGAAGGTGAAACCATGTCCTCATCTCTTGATCATGCAAGGTGTGCATGTCAGGCCATCCCCAAACTGTTTCCTGCTCTGTGGCACCACCTCCTGGCACCAGTGGCAGCACAGATCCAAAAAAAGATGAAATGCAAACTTTTCATTTTTCCTTTGATCTTAGTTGTTGCTAGGGCTGCTTGTATGAAGGAAGCAGAGGATGATACCATTTTTGATCAGAGGTCTAAATACATATGATTGAAAATAATTGCACTATTAGCATTACAGAATTAAATCCGGAGTAAAAACAATGGTCTATTAACACAGTTTACACCCTGTTGTATCAGTAATGAAGTGATCTTTGGCAGCATGTACATTCCATGCCCATCCACCCACAGCTTTCTGCATCTTCCAAACTTTATAAACATAAGGAAAGCAAGAAATTGCTCAAAGGAAAAAAAAAATCACCAACTCTCATTTGTATCCAACAGAAAGCTTTGAAATAAGATCTCACCTGCAGATTGTCCAGCAGAARTGCTGTGGCACTGCAGGAAAGGTCCTGGAACCCCCAGTGGATACTCCAGGTGCACTGCACACACAGTGGCTCACCACAAACCATTAGGCAGGGGAGGATTATCGAGAATGAAAACTTGGAGGCATTTTTCAGACACAGTTCTCTGCCCACCATTCTCCCTTCTCCTCAGAGGACAGCTCTGCCTTCCTCCCATGATTTGCCAAGGGTGGTGTCCAAAGTCATGCTCATGAAAGTGGACACAAGGCTACAAGTGAAAAAGTTGTTCCTATTTTTGCCTGCTGTTGCTTTTTAATATGTCTTCACCTCAAGTCTGTAAATTGATGAAARTCAGCATTTGTGCTTTCAGCAGGCTGCAGTCTATTTTCCAGGCATGGACTGATCAGCTCCAGTCTTGCCCTTATTTCCATATTCAAAAATGCTTCACAGAAGACAAGCTAATGGATTCAGGTGGAAAAGCCACTGAATGTATTGGGCAATATTTATTGAAGGTTTAGAAGCTAGTTGGCAAAAACCTSTTCTCAGAAAAGCAGAAAAACTTAATTTAGTAATAACTGAGATGGTAAAYGCAGTAAATGGAGGGAATGCAGAATTTTATTCTATTTAAATAAGATATTCCTGCATTTAGGAGGATTAATCAAACTGGCAAATGTAAATACAATTTCCAACTCATCTTTCAAGATGGCATTTTTTCATAAACTGCTTAAATGAGCAAAGAAGAAGAGGGGAAACAAGTTGCTGATCCTGTCACTTTCAAGYTACAGAGGTATGGATCTGGAACAACAAAATAGAGATCTACAAGACTGTTACTTCACAACTTTATTCCATGTACTCAAGAAAWGGAAACAGATTCACCAACACGGTGGAAGAGGACATGCTGAGAAAATCTGAGAAGATTGTTTTCTTTTATTTAATTTACCTTGTCCTTACCACAGTAAAATTAGGCTCAATATTTCATCTTGCTCCTTCCATGACTGCTTTTTGTGAAACATCAAAACCCTCCCTACCTGATCTCAAGGGGAAATTAATGATTCTTCCTACTGATATGCCTGCAAAAATATGTTGGGAGTGGCTGTCAACACCTTCTGTTCAAAGCTGTTAGGGGTGTTTGCTAGATCTGTGTCTGAAGACCATGACTGAGTGAACTTTGCTCAGTGCAGTTTCAGTGATCTTGTAGTATAACAACAGAGCTCTTTTACAGGAAAGTGTTGAGTTTTTCTTTTAAATAAGGGACAATAAAATTACACTTAGTAATATCRTAGATGCAGCATATGGAATAGAACTCCTGTTGCAGTTACCAGAATCTAATTACCCCGGGGAGGGATGTTGGAGTCGAACTCACCTGCTGATTTCAGAACATCTCAGAAATTTACTTTTTGAGATATTAAAGAATTTGAAATCCAGCCTCTGACTTGGAGCAGYGCTTCTGTATTGCTAATAAGACAAGTTTCATGATGATGTGCCTCTTGCAGGACCTCAGGTAACCGTGGCAATGAACAAAGCAGACTTTGGAGCGCTAAAATGTCWGGCAGCTTGTTCCACAGGTATTTATATCTTCTGTCCTAGTAACAGGAAAGGTGACATTGTCTTTGAGAGGATAAAATTAAATGCTAACTCCATGCATTCACTGAAAAATTCTGCAGTAGCACATGCCAATAGCCTTTGAAGTAGAGTAGCAACARCAATACAGCAGAAAAAGAGAGGATACGATCCAGCCGTGGTTTTGCAAAAGTGTTTAGTAAGACATGCTGCCAATGCCAAGAATGTGGAGCTCTGGGAGTCTGGGACATTTTTCATTGATGGTGGGAAGGAACTGAAGCACTGTGGGTCTCAGGGAAAGAAATTATGTCAGGCAATGCCTTTGGGTCTCAAAAGTGTTTAAGAAATCACTACTCCTGTTTTCTTTCCCTTTTGTAGTATATTCCCACCCTTTTTTTCTAAGGTGACTCAGTTTTTAAGCTCACATCCTTTCCTTCCAGGTAAAAGGAAAATTTCTAGTGCCTTATTTAGCATTTTCTTCCTACCTTTCTACCTTCTTCTATGTACCTCCTTTACTTCCTTTATTCACAATAAAGAAATAATGTTATGCAGGCATAAGAGGATTTCTGGACTTAATTAAAGAACTGTTTTCATGTCTCATTCATTGACATAGTGCTTTCACATTTAAGCACCTTGCTCAGGACATTTGCATAGATACTGAAAAAAAAAATTAATTCTCTTAATTCTCACTTTGGTTTAAAAGCAAGGTACCCAGTGACACAAGAACAGATTGAAGGAAGACACCATCCCAAATAAAAAGAGATTGAAGATTTTAAATGTTTTTTTTTAGCTCACTAAAAAACATTAAAAATAATGACCTTTTTGACAGTGAATTTGGGCGAAGCTCTGTACAATGTGGTCTAGTAGGAGGTGTCCTGGTCCACAGTGTGGAGTTGGAAAAAGATGATTTTTAAGGTCTCTTCCAGCCCAGGCTATTCTTATTCTATGATTTCATGATCCCATGATCTCAAGTAGATGGAAACATCTATTCTACAGGCTTCTTTCTCTTATGAGTAGCAGCACTGAGAAAAAAATCAGATTGCAAGAAGAAGTTCAGGCTTCTCTCCAGGTTCCCAGCTCACCCCAAGATTTCATTTTCTCTTGTAAATAGTACAAAACAGATTGAAGCAAGAGACAGGATAAACCTCCTGTCAGAACAGCTGGAGTCTCTTTACTAAAAAGGGTGGCTGCATTCAACCTGCAGTCCCAGCTCCTGCTGTCCCACAAGCTGTGTCCRTGCCTTGTCTAGAAGAGGGATAGAATCTGTGCCAAGGAGCAACCCAGCAATTACCCAGTCCAAACCAGTTTAGTTTCATAGTGTAAATATCACTGAAGTTTGCACACATACCTCAACCAGTCCAATGYGTTGCCTTCAAGTACACGGAACTTGGAATTGCATCGAGTGTTTTRAAGTTTCACCAACTGGAAAATAAGATTTCTACTCCGCATGGTGCTGGAGACACTTCTCCCTATCAGAAGCACAAGGACTGAGACAGGTCTGTGGATATCTCCTGACTGCAGTACACAGTGACTAGTTAGGTTTGTGACCTGGCACAGCAGCCCAGCTATGGCACCTCCCTAAGATCCTGAGTGCACCCTGGAACCGCTGAAGAGTTAAAGATCTTGTGAACTTTGTTCAATCGTTGCCTGTGTTTCCCCCTGCTCACACACAGAACACCTTTAGGAGCAAAGACTGGCAGGAACACATTCCAGAGGCATTCCCACTCCCTGCCAGCACGGTCACATTTGGACAAGAGGCCTGTTCCACCTCCTCACCTCCAGGACAGAGGCTCAGGCAGCTCAAACACCTGGGATCATTGCACAGAGGCCTGTTGGTTCTTGTGGAGGATTTATCCCACTTTGCTACTTGATGGGCAGATTGATCAGAAGAAAAAGTAAAGGATGTTTGGGTAGGGAGAAGAGATAAGAATCAATGCAGGACTGGTGAGGAACAAAACCAGAACTGGCCAGAAACACAGGTTCTTCCACTCAGCTTTAAAATGGGGTAAATATGCCTAGAATTTACCAAGCATTTTTTAAGGCATTTGAATGCCATTGTGTCAATCATTGCAGAGCTCTCTATAAATCACTGCTGCTTGTTGTGGCTCATGGTATTCACATTCTGGATTTACCAGTTTCAGCTACCTATCTGCTGTTTGCAAATGGAATATAAGACACCTTTAGCAAATTATCGTCATTTAGCAATTGCTTAATCCTTGGCCTTTTGAAGCCAAATCAACCAGTTTCAAATAGCTTACCTAAGGACTTGTGCAGTTCATCAGCCTCCATCTCTGTGCTAATATTTTACAACCAACATCCCTCTCTTTGGATGCCTTTGTTCAATTGTCTTGCTACAAGGTAATCAAAGGATGCTTTCACACTCCATTCCACCATTAATGAGTGATGTCAGTGACTCTGAACACTTTGGCAAGAGCACTACCCTCTGTCTGTGTTTAAAATAAGCCTTCCCACAGTCAGACTTCAAAGCTATGTCCTAAAGACATTTTTATAGAGTTCCCATGTCTTCCTCTTTGGGAGGTGGCACTGGCTCCATTGTTCTTTTAGTTATGGAGGACTCAATATGACTCAAAAATTTACAGCAATGGGTTCAGTTTTGGGCTGTGATAATTTTGTTCATCCTTGTAATGGAGGTATTCAGACCATTAAAACAAATGGCATTGAGAGCCATCACCTCTCATAAATTAGAGGGAAGAGACAGTTCTGTAGGAACCTTGATCCCTGCCTCACACAGGCATCGACCACAGTTACAAAGCTGCTGGGTAACTATGGGCAGTGCATTCAGGGTGTCTTACATATCAGAATAAATGAATTCTCAATGACTGCTGTCCCATTTTCTGAATCCGATCCCAAAATCTTTTAATAACAGTGACATTACCTGATTTCCTAAAATAATACAGAGGTGAAAGATGATGGAATGGGATGTGTGCTGCTTGCCCAGCTTAGTTATGACAGGAACTTAGCAGTGAATTTTCTTTACGCACTTCTACCTTCAACTCCATTGTGTGCATCTATAAATTTCATGATGGAAAACAAACCAAATGAACACCCTAATTCAATAACTGACTTCATTTTCTTTGAAGAAATCCACACAGGCATAGGAAGAAAAGGAAGCATTAGCAGAAGGTTGAGCAGGAAGACAGATGCAAGTATGCAAGTATGCAAGTATGCAAGTATGCAAGTATGCAAGTATGACTAAAAGCTCCTAATGTTGCCAAAACTACCTTTCTCTTGGCCTGATCACAAAATAAATTACATACCACCTGAAAAGCTGTGCAGTTTCACAGCTTGAGATCCCAAGAAATATTTGTTAGAAAGGTTCTCCAGCCTAAAATACATTAATCTGTTTACTTGGCAGCATGGGTGATCTGGAAAGAGTTACCTGAGATCAGTTCTGCATTGAGATATCTGATCAGTCAGACAAGGCATGAGGCAGACCTTAGGAACAACAGCCCTTTTTGGCTCTGAGTGGTTCAAATAAAATATCTAGAGTGGAAAGAATGGGGCAACCAAATGCCTCCTGGAACATAAATCTCTTCAAGTGTAGGTAGTTATTTTGTCTGGCTGAGCAATATGGTCAGGTCAAATGGCACCAACATGATCAGAATGTGCCTCAGCTGTCAGGTCTCTTGACCACAAAACTGTTGGGTTTCTTTGAAGGAAAAAGGGGAAAAATAAACAGTCACACAAGAATCTCTCCAAGACCTGAAGGTTGAAATAGGCAGCCCAGACACTTGAAACAATGATAACTTTGCTTTAGGGGTCGGAACAAAATAATCTTGGAAAGGCAGGCACATGAAACCCCTTCAAGGACGTCGAGGGTCTGACCCCAGCCCTTCCTTCAAGTTGTCAGTGACTCAGGAGGGAGCACATAGTTAAATAGAAGTGCAATATCTAAATATAATATTTAAATAGSTGTTACTTTTTCTTGTTATTCTGCACATCACATTTCTTTATTCAGGGTCATATGAGTTCAACTACTGCAGGAGGTCCATCTGCCAGCRTAATGTGCTGTTCCTAGGATTCCCTGGACACCCTCTGACTGGCCCAGATGTATGGACACAGTTCTTATGTTGGGTAGCAAGATACTTTTCTGGATTTTTCCAACAAAAATACTGCTTTCCTCCAGCTTAGACTGTTTTAGCTGTTTCAGCTCTGCTTGACACCCTAAATTTGCATGTTCACTTTCTCACTTATGCATGCCACTTGAAAACCATCTACATRTGTTTCAGGTTTGTTTGGCACTTCAAATCTGACTCCATTGCTTGATGTCTTAAAGTGGTCTCCACACAGCATTTCAGCTTTTCTTGTCACTTAGATGTCACCTTTGATCCCTCTTAGCTCTGTCACCTGCTTTTCCCTTCAAAGCTGCCTCTTTGTATTAGTGCTTGAAGGAGGACTTATGGTACACAGGATATCAGCAGAGTCTCTGTGAAGATGCACAGTCATGACAGCTTCTTTTGTTTCCTTTGTCATATCCACCTCCAGTTCTCTTACTGTTAGTGCTCCTGGTGCTGAGGTCAGGTTCACCTCTCCCTCAGTACTTCTCACATGGTCTCTTCATCCATTCAGTGTGGCATCAAAAGCTGACACATAATTGACATGACCATAATCTGTTTAGTTAATACTTGCTTTGATAGATCCAGAGAAAGAGTCCAGGRATATGCTGGGATTGTCCTTTGTCTTCATATGCAGGAACCTTTTGTGATTTCCCTCATAGTTTACAAGATTAGACTTSTTCTTAGAGTAGATGATTGAAGCAGATTGATGATTTTGATAGTTYTTATTTAACTTGGACATAACCCATCACAAGACTGTCCATAAGGAGTGTGGGGAGTGAGGTGTTTCACATGGGAAGGCAAGTGACAGTCATTAATTCTAAGCTGCATACACAACCTATAGTGAGATCAAGCAACGGTAATGCTACAGGACTAACAAGACAAACAAAAGCTCTAGCAAATAAATGGGTTAAGCTTAGTTTATACAGCAGTAAACTCATTTCCCACTTAGGGAGTTTGAATGGAAATCAGAGACAAGATAGATAAGATGTCCTTCATTTCATCCTCTGGAAGGTCAAGGGACCAATGGTGCTGGAGAAGCTTCCTYGGGGTAAGAAATCTGCTGAAAGGGTCCAGAGCTCAACTGGAAGACCTCAGCCATCCCACCTTTTAAACTCATTACTGCAGTTCTTGTTCATAGGCAGAGCTTGAGAGAAAGGCTTAATTGGTTTATTGCTGTAAGGCTGACAACAGTTGAAAAAACTAACATCAGCAAATCTGATGAACTCACTGATGACAGACTACTCATTTCAAGGGCTCTGCAAACAAACAAGTGCAAAATATCCCATCAGTAAAACCCCCAAAGAAATACATATGCTTATAACAAGGATTCACTTTCTCCTCCCTACCTGGGGAGAAATTCTGTGAGAAAAGGCTGAACTCAAATATTTTTTCTACATCTGGTGCATCAGCAGAGTTCCAGGAAAAACAGAGTATATATTTTGAGAACACTTGTAGGCCTTTTGGGAGAAACTGTGAGCTGGACTGTGCTATGCACCTAARGTGTTTCAGAGAGACATTTGACATATTCTGACACGAAAACAGAWGCTGAGATTTTCTGAATGAACATTTGACCTGTGGAAAAATAGTGGGAAGTATTAGCAAAGACTCTGAGGAGATCAGGGGAGCCCCAGATCCACAGGTACTTCATGTCAAATGTGACTTACTGGGACAGTAATTAGCACAGCAAGATTACAGCAAACATGAAACCCTGGCTAACACACCTGCTTCTCTGAAAAGGATGGGCTCGAAGATTAAAATTAAAGAGTTAAAATTTCATAAAGAAGTTAGTAGGTGAGCGACTAGTATGAAAATGTGACTCTGCAAACCACAGACAGTGAGTGAAAATCCTGCTGAGACATGAGAATGTGATAGAGTTAGTCAGAGGCTGCCATTTGGAGATCCCCTGACAGCAGGCACAGAGCTGAACTCATCCAGGGACACCTCTCAGGAGGTACTGGCAGGGTGTCCTTACCTCAGCCATGKGCTCTGGGAGTGCCAACAAAAACAATGTCAGTACAGCTGGAATGGAGAAGGATATAAAAAATACCGTTTATTTCTAAGATGGCAGTGTTGGCTGCAACCAAACCTTTTTTTTTTTTTTTGCCATTGACAAAAAGGGGCTGGAAAATATCACCTTGCAGATAGASACATATTTTCCCAATTACAGTTTTTTCATTTGTAAACTGAAAACCTTGGAGAGATTTGGATTACAGATGTTCTAATGCCAGAATCCTTAACCTTTCCATGCCTGTAATGGCATGGAAAGGTTGTGCCTGAAATGTCATGGCAATTCACTCCATGTGTGAGGCCTTTCCTTTTTTGGCCAATTGCTTCCCAGCTGAGCTTCCACTGTCCATCAGGCAGACAGTCACATGGCAATAGATGAGTTTTGTGGTGCCCCTCTTTAGGGGACTGCTGTAACTATAGGGTCAGATGTCTTAGTTCACATTAGCTAAATCGTCACCACACTATGTCCGAATAAAGGTCATCTCACCCAACAGCCTTCCATGGAAAKGGGAAGTGCAAAGTAAAGAGGGAGGCAACTACAGAGTTAAACTCCAGTAYCCCAGTGACCTGCAGGGCAGAATTCTGGAGGCATGTCCTGGTGTGTGATAACCTTTTTCTAATTTCCTTTTGAATGTAGGTGACTTTCAGGATCCACAGTATCCCCAGTCTATTCATTAACTTGAGCAGTTAATAAGTTACTAGTTTTGAGTGAATTTGATACTTCTCATTCTATTACTGTTGATTGGTAATTTTTTTTTTTTTTTTTTTTTTTTTTTTTTTTTTTTTTTT
>JACDOX010000049.1:3168314-3263861 GCA_014549065.1 Cardinalis cardinalis
GGAAAGGAAAGGAAAGGAAAGGAAAGGAAAGGAAAGGAAAGGAAAGGAAAGGAAAGGAAAGGAAAGGAAAGGAAAGGAAAGGAAAGGAAAGGAAATACTACAGATTATGTATAAATAATCTCTTTTAAGGATTTCAAGATTTCATAGGAGTTTCTTATGGAGCTTGTTAGCAGCAATGACAGCAGTTTTACTTCAAGGAGAGATATAAAGCATTGGCCCTAAGGCACTTGTAAACCATGCATGAAAAACGAGGGCCAGTTCTCTATTTTTCAGTAAAGATTTTGGGCCTCTGAGAAGCCAAAAGGTGATACAAGTGCAGAAAACAAGCCAGAAGGAAAGCATCAGAAGTGAGAAAAAAACCCTGTGTGACTCAGAGACAGCTTGGGTAGGATGGGGTGGGGCTGGAGAGATGGGGAGAATTTGGCAAAGGAATTACTACAGACACTACAATTGTGGCATGTTTCTGTAAATAAAAGAGGTTCTGTCTCTGTCAGCAGTTTTTTCCAAACTGAAAATAACACAGAAGACCACACTGTTTTGGCTAACTGTGTCAAAAAGTGCGGCAGGAAATGTTCTGGCATTGCAGGATGCCTTTGCTGAACATACTTGACCATGGAACATGGATTGGTGAGGAAAAGAGGAACAAATTAGGAGGAAATATCTATCTAGAAAAAACTAGCTTCTCCATGATTCTTTCTCAGCAATTATACCCCCAAATATTCTTTTTTTCCCTCCAGTTTTCATTTGCCACTTCTTTAGAAATCACTGATCTGGCCCATCACCCAATTATTTCAGAGTGAAAACACTCCTCAGTGTATCTATTCTAAGCTGTTCTTGCCACAGTTTTAATCTGTAAGCAATCTGGTCATTTTATTTTCATTTCATATTTGTGTGCTGCCTGACACAAGCAAGAAAATAWAACTCTTGGAGAATGATTTTCAATTCATATTGGTGTCAATCGAATGTAACTCTGCTGGCATCAGTAGTATAATGTTGATATTTTTAAAGTGTGCAAGGCCCTCAGATGGAGAGCACCTTCTGTGGTGCTATCATCTCCCAAAGGCTTGAGAAAAGCTCAGTTAAACCTACAGACTTGTGCTCAGTTAACCTTGGTGAGGGGCCAAACTCCCACTCACTGACYGACTCTGCCTCAATAGGACAGGGGAGGAAAAAAGGATGATGGGTTCAGATAAAGATGGGGAGATCACTCACCAGTTACCATCACAGACAAATGCAGCCCATAAAGATTGTGCTCAGACCTTCTTATGGGTCTGGGCTGGATCTTTTGTGGTCTGACAGCATGAAGATATTTTTGGATGTAGAATGGTTTGAGCTGGAAGGGACCTTAAAGATCATCCAGTTCCAACTCCCAGGCACAAGCAGGGACTCCTTCCCACAATGACTGCATGCCCACACCTTTGAGGGGAGCTGGAAGTGCCATTTCCCCTGCAACAGCCAAGCTGTGATGGAAATTGCAGCCAGCCCCAGGGCTCCACTGTTTCCCACCCTGTTKCATTTCCTGCAAGCATTGCTCTCTCAGAGGGTGTCAGCTTTGGGTACCCACCTCTCCATCCTGGCAAGGGCCAAATTGCTGAGCTGTCTGKCTGGCTGTCTCCTCTGGCTGAAAGGTCCCTCAGGAGGAGGGAAGTAGGCACAAAAACCTCTCTCCTCTTCAGCTCTCACTCCCAATGATCCTTTCAGAGCAGGCACAACAAGTTCCTCCATGTTTCCCTTCAGAATGRTTTTCTCCTGCTTGAGCTGAGCAGCTCAGTCTAATAATGGTTTTCAGCGGGATATCACAGTGCAAATGGCAGGGAGGGAGAAATTTTCTAACAAGGTGGGACAACAATTTTATAACAAACTATAATATGGTAAAGGAGAGCAGATGATCAACACAGAAAAACACTGGCTGGTAGTTTCTTCCCAGGAATGTGAGACTCTCCATAGCTTAGTTAAGGGCACATCCAGTTCAATCCAGCTCCACAGATCTGTGTTTGGCAGCATTATAACTGGTTCATTGAGATGCTACATTTTTAGGGGGAAGTTTTGCTTGCTTGGTTGGTTTTCTGCTCTTATTGTGTGGGAGGCAGTTTAACCACAACTCTGACTACTTGGGAGYCACTTTCTGTGGTAAGAAACTCTATCAGAATTCTTCTACTGACTCAAGTAGGCTGATCGTAAACACAACAGTAAAAAAGAGGGGGAGATAAATTCTCCCTATCCTCCACACACATTACTGAGTGAAGCACATGATCTCAGTCACAGGAGGACACAGTTCCCCTCCTTCCTCTTCTGCTCTACAGCAAGATGTAAAAAAGCAGCACACAGGAGAAAGCAGCTCAGAATGAGACATCAGGACACAGTTACATTATGGCACTATTAAGTAGTTTCTGGTTCTGATGGTCACTGGGAATCTGACGAAAATGCCTCTGGTTGATGAGGCAAGTTTGTAGTTTGTATAGGCTTCCATTTGAAGAATTAAGGGCCACTAAGTGACATTAGGAGCTGTTCAAAACAGGTAGGTTTTGTTAACAATGGGTGGTAGAGGTGTGGAAGTAATAGTTAAAGGGTTATGCAAATGCAAAGAGCTTAGATGGGTTTAAGAGGAGACAGGACAAGGAAAATATCCTTTAGAGATTATGAGTACACAAAGCACATTAGGCTTAAACTCCCTGAAACAGGCAGTGATGGTAAAGTATTWGCTGGAACTTATACATGCTTGCCCTGTTTTCTTTTTCCCCTGGGCATATTTTTTGGTTTTTTGCACTGCTTGCCAAAGATATKGGTAGGTACAGGTGAGGCTGAACCTTAAGAGGAATGTCCATGCTCTAATGAAGTTACTCATGGTGCTTTGTGGCTGCAAACTAAACTCACTGGAAATATTCATCTTTCCACAAAATCAAGTTTTACAGACAAAATTAAGGTCCCCCAGTCTTTCTAGAGCTCCATGCAGAAATTCATGCTGGAATAGGAAGGAGGACTCAATGACATAAGCATTTTTTTAATTTGAGGTCATTCTAATCCATTACCATGGCAAGTTTGTGGTTTTCTTGGAAGCTCTAACTTCTGTTAGTTAAAAAATTTGTTTGGCTTTCCTTGAGTGAATTCGATCCTTGCAGCCTTTCAAAACTCCTTCCTGCCCACAATTCACCAGCACAAAAATGTCCTGAACCAGCTCTGGATTCTTTGGTCATCCCACATATATGCTGGCTAAGGATACAGCTCCAAATTCCTCTTCCCACAAAGAATGTGAGAGCCAAAGAAAGAAAGGTGATCATCAGTCACAGGTCTCTGTCATAGCCTTCTACTCTAGGTTCCTTTACATCTTCTCAGATCTCATACTCAATTTCCATTTTAAAACCCAGTGCAAGGAGGAAACTTAATTTTGTTTTTTTCCACTAGCACTTTGGAGTAYGTCAGAAAGCTCAGGCAGGGCCCAGGGGGACGTTTGTGTTTCACTCCTCTCCACAAGTTCATGTCCATGAGTACRAGGGCTTGAGGAGAGGGCGGGAGGTTGAAAAGTGATATCCTCAAAGAGCCAGTGTGTTGTGCTTTTCCTGCAGCAGCATGGCAAGCTACAGCCTAATAACTGCTCCTGGTCAGCTCCTTGTCTGCTATCATCTCCGTGCCTGTATTCCTGTGGTTTTGCTTGAAAGGAATACATGACATAAATCCATACAAGTGCCAAACATGGTCCCAGCTGCTGAGCTGAGTATTTCTGATTCAGAATAGCACAGAGTAACTACACAGAGCAAGTTTGGCATCGCCTCAGAAGGGAAGGGGGGAAAAAAGGCCAAAAAAGCTGAGCTTTACTGCATTCCCAGGGAAAAGCCTGTGGATGGAAGGGTGACAGTGACAAGAGCTGACATGTCTTTTAAACTGTCATTAAATTATAATTTCTAGATAGCAAAGAGTGATTCAATGTTTCTCAAGGGAACTGTCAACCCAGTACTGATTCTGAGAGAGTCTAAGCACCTTCAAGAATGGATTGTGATGTCTCTGAGCATCTTATAGGAGCATGTCTGGTCCCCCACCTTTTCTTGGAATGTGAGTGCATTTGAAAAACTCTCATGTTGGAAACAAACCATTCTTCCTTTTTATTATGATCCCAAGACTGAGGCTCCATTGTTCACGCTACCATACAAAAATACTTTGCTGCTTGTTACAGCAGCATTTGAGATTGTGGTCTGTTCTTTTACTGTCTGAAAAATTTTAATTCATTTTGTAACAGTTTTTGCCTTTTGGAGATCTCTTGAGCAGTCCCAGCCCATTGTTCATGACACATATACACAGTTCAATACAGGTCAACACTGAGATGCAGATCYAAGTGACTTGCTAATGTCTGAGAAAGTGAAATGTTTTATTAGCAATGGATTTTCTATACAGCTCTTCCTATGTAATTTCTTGTGACTCCCATTTTCTTCTACGTCATTAATAATCAAGAATTTTTACATGCAAAATTGTGCCCTAAATGAACATTATGACTGCAAATTCAAGTGCTCAGGATTTAGGGATGTTAATTTTCTTGTTTTCTTTTCATTTGTCYTCCTCATTTGTACACATGTGAACTCAGTCCTCAATGATGAATTAACATGCTATTTTTAATTTGGAAAAAAATCCCTTCAGTGACTTTATAAAGCATTGAACAAGTTGACAAAAAGTTATTTCCCCCACATTTTTTGTTAGTGACCATCTGGCCAATATTCTTTTTGCTCTTCTATGACATTTGTCACATACACTCACACCAGGAAATAAAGCAGTAATCCATGCTCTCAACATCTCTATTGCTCTGCAGAGGACTGATAACAAAACCTGGCAGCTACATTCACTCTGGGCATCCCTTATGAAGTACCACATTCCCATTTTTCTGAACATATCAGACAAACACCCCCTGTGCCTGGAGTACAGCTTACCATTGATACAACTGGACATGCTGAGCATTTCTTCTGAGTAGATCCTCAGTGCCTGAGTCAGGTATGCAGAGGATGAGGAAAACACTATTGAGAGGATTGCATTGAAGCTCAATTTTGAAACCTAATATTTTCAGCAAGCTGGAGACCTTTAATTTTTGTCAGAAAAAAGAATCTTTYACAGAAACTGTTTCCTCTGCATTAATGAGACATCCACGTAATGAAAAGCCAGATGAAAAGAAAAATATGAATTAAACCARATGTGAAAAAATGATGGGTATTCAGGTTCCCTCAGTGATTAGATGAAAATATTTCTCTTTTTTGATTAATGAAAGTTCTTTCATTGACCGTAGTGACAGGTAGATGAAACTCATGGGACATAATGCCTCATTTCTTTGCAAAGTTCATGCTCATTTACTTTAATAGTGACTTCTATTAGAAAGCAAAATCTCTTACAAAGTTTTCTTAGGAACCTCCTCACAGCCCATCCCTATCATTTCTTTAATGAAGCTTTTCAAATAGCCCTTTTCAGAACTTTTCAGACTGAGCTGTCAGTCTGCTTTGCAATAATAAATCACATTTTGCTACAATGGTTTAAGGGAAAAGCATCCACACTGCAAGGGGTATAAATTCATGGATATAATCAGCCACCCAGTATGGTGCTGCTTTACCCTCCCACTTCCTCCAGATCTGTAACTTCTTAGATGTCTTGGCCAAAAGCTAAAAGCCTTGTAAGTATTGTCTCTAATGCATGGAGAATTAGTCTTTCAAACCACATCTTTTAAGTGAACCRCTTGGTTTTTAGAGTGCTTCAAGTGTCCTTTTGAAGCCAGAATATGCTCMTTGCTTAATGCCTTGGGGCACTGTAACTTCTGCCCTGTTAATTTGGGCACAACCTTGAAGTGGGYTGCAGCCTGACAGGGGCACCCTCAGCCTTCACTGAGGGTTGCCTTTCCTCAGAGTGTCCTTTATTGCTGTATTATTTTCCTGAGTGTCCTTTATTCCTGTACTATTTGTGTGAGCCCCAAATGTATTCTGATAAGTCAAATAATTTCTTATATCATACTTGGGCAAATATAACACATGTAGCACTAAAATTAAAAATTGTTTTAAAGAATCAGARTTTTGGAAAGGAACCCTGTAGGAAACAGGAGAGGGGTGGGACAGCCTGACCTTAGTCCTTCTTGAGTCATTATCTTGCATTATAAGGAGGAGGAAAGAGGTGCTGTTGAAATGGCATTCAACAGCTTTACCAGCCTTGACTTGGCCCAGCCCTTGTGACTGCAAGAGCTCAGCTCATTTCACAGAACCACAGAATGGGCCAGGATGGAAAGAGYCACACTGGGGTCATCTGGCTCCACCTCCCTGCTCAAGCAGGACCACCCCAGAGCRCATGGAATAGGATTGTGTCCAGCTGGTTCTGGAATATCTCCACTGAGGGAGGAACTCCACAACTTCTCTGGGCAATCTGTTCCAGTGCTTGGTCACCCTCACACTAAGGAAGTTCCTCTGTGGGCGTTTACCAGGATCTACACAACAGGAAAATTTGCTGCTGCTCCAGTTTCCATTTTTGATTTCACATCAACAYTATCCTGAAGAATGCAGCAGTGTGCCAGCAAGCAGGGGAATGATTGTGTACC
Source organism: Cardinalis cardinalis (assembly GCA_014549065.1). Lineage (NCBI taxonomy): Eukaryota > Metazoa > Chordata > Aves > Passeriformes > Cardinalidae > Cardinalis > Cardinalis cardinalis. The sequence continues at coordinate 3,174,865 of JACDOX010000049.1, forward strand.
TGTATGTGAACACACAGGTGCAYGTGGGATTTTGGAGACATGCCTGTGAGCGTGCACTGGCCCAAATTTTTCTGCTAAAGTTGGCCACAGGGCAAGCAGAAGGACCTCAGCCATCTGACTGGGACAGAGACATGGATCAGTGTTCTCCTCTTTGGTTTGTCATAAAGAGTCTGTTCATTTGTGGCCTTGGATGAATCATTGAGGTCAGATTTTACTCAAACAATTATGGATGGAAAAAAAAAGAGCAATAAAAGGAGACACTTAAGGAAGGTCAAAGCAAGCAGGGAGTGACTTGAAAGGAAAGAAAGAGCAGTACCCCTTTGGAAGGGAGCAGAGTCTTATGGCATCATTTGTTTTGCACCTGGGAAAATAGCCAGCACCTTCTCTCTCCTGCTCCTGCTGCATGGAATGAATACATGCTTCTGAGACAACCTTTATCCAGGATGTATTTAAGCCARGGTTAAGTTTTAAAGAAAATAATTTGATATATGTGAGAGTGACACACAGGATATGCACAAAGTCATTCCATCTCCAAAGTTTTATTATTTTCAAAACATTGATATTATTAAAGCCACAGCTGAGTATAAAATCTATCACAAATAATAAAATTCTAAATCCTGAAAGAGTAAAATATAAATATTATTTATCTTGCAGTTGCTGCAAGAAACATGATTGGGTTCAAGGTATCACTGTATGAGGTGGCATGTAAAAAAAGAGTGATACCCAAGCAGGGAGGATGCAACCTGAATTTCAGAGATGAAGGAAAAAGACACCTGGGAATAAGATAGCTGAAGTATTCATGAAGTTTTTGTAGCTCAATTTAAAAAACTAATCACCAATTTCCACACATAAAACTTCTGGGGAAGATGCTCTATCAGCACTGACCACTGACCCCWGGCAGATCCTGSATCTGAAACAGAAATCAGCCACGARGAAAAACAAACATATGAAACGAAGTTATAACGAGCTGGAGATGACCTGTTTACTCTGGTTTCAATGGGCACATGTGTGCAAGCCCCTGAGTCAGCTGGCAGGCCAGGGGGGTGAGCCAGGAGCTTGGGAAGGGGATGAATGGTGGTGTACTGGGAGCTGGGCTCTGTAGCTGGGGGCTACCCCAGCCCTTCTGCTCTGTGGGCTGGCACAGATGGGGTGGTGTGTAGCTCACCAGTGAATTATACATCCTGTTAAATGAGCCGTGGAAAATCCCCATTTCTCTGGAAGGGCACTAAAATGAAAAAGAAACATGCCCCAATAATCCTTGATAAGGATACTGGCTTGAAGCATTTTAATCTAAATACCAGTGGTCCACATAATCTTTCCTCAAGGGTTYCCTGACTATCTTTAACCCTCATAGCAGCCAGAACCATGTAAGATTATACACACTGCACTGAAAGAAACAGCATTGGAAAGGAAAGAAAAAATTCCCAGGGATCTGCCCCAGCTGGCACAATAAGTCTGTGTCGCACGCACACACACAACAAAATTTTGTCCTCAGCACCTTTCCCAGGCACAGGTGAGCAGCCAAGCATAAGCAGATATAGAGATATAAGTTACAGGAGCAGCCTTGGATGCTGCATTTTGAAATTTCTTCCTGGGAGCCCWGGATGGTCCCTGGGATGGTTTTGTCCCATGGTTAAGTGCTACAGGCTCAAATCCCAGTGCAGGTGGGTGGTTAGCAGGGCTGGAAACTAGTCCCAGCATCACTGGTGGTGCAGACACTTTGCTTTTTAGGTGAAAAAAAATTCAGCTGAATTTGGGGCCAGTCTATGTTTGCTCACCTTGGTACCAGAAATTGGCCCTGGAAATTCTCAACTTACTAATATAGATGTGACTTAGACAGCACTATTRCTCTGGATTCAGTTTGTTTTTTCATTGTGATTCTAGGGCCAGCCCAAGCAGATAATCAGAGCCACAAACACATTATCATAAGAAGAAATGTATTAACTACGGATGGATAATATCCTCATGCCTATCCAATCCTCCTTTGAGTCCAGATTCACCCACTGAATGTAAGCCTGCCTTTGTATTTGCTTCCTTGGGTCCATATTAGCCTTTACTCTGTTATGCTTCTACAGAGGAAAAATGTAACAAAAAATGTCCTAAGAATGGAGCAGAACAAAAGGTCCCTTGTTTCTGTAGGTATGGATTAGTCTTTGCAGAAAGCAGAGAGATGAAAGCTGTTGCAGTGTTAAGAGGATTTTTTGGGTAATGCTTTAGAGATGCATGTACGTGTGCCTTGTGAAATGGAATTTAGTGTTAAGAATAAGAAGSTTCAAAACCAGAATTCTTTCATTTAWCCACAGATATTCTATTGAGTAGGTTTCCCATATGGCTTCATCAGTATTTCAGTCCTGAAGGGGGTTAAAAGTCCATCCACACTTTCCATTCCATTCTTCTTAAAAGAAATAGATAAAACACTTTGCACACCTTTGTTTCCAAAGGATGTTTGCAGAACATTTTATCCCCTCTAAGTATTATAGTTGGTTCATGAAAAGATATTTTCAGAAAATGAAACCAGTSCTAAACAATTTTTTCAGATATATAATGAAAGTTGTGGATAAAAACAAAAAGCAAACTAATTTTTTTTTTTAAAAACTGAACTCCCACAAGGAGAGATAAATGTTTACCAGTGGGCTCCCAGATGGACAAGATGTGGTGTTGCACAGGTTATTTGTGATTCGGTCTCAGTACTGAGCCTCTCTCCCTATTCTGCAATGTCCTGAAGGTCTCTGATCCTTGTTTGGTACTCTCTGCAGCTTTTGACAGGCTGAAGCCCCCAGAACCTTTCTTGAAGCAGCCTGTAAGTCCCAAGTTCTGACCACAGCATCAGSTCTTATCAGCTTGTTTTGTGACACAAAATCATCAGTGCTGTTTGTGTGACAGGCCTGAAATATGGCTTTGGAACACACCATTTCTAGGGGCTCAGGCTGGACATTGCAGTCTAAGATTTAAGAGACTACAGAAGTTCAGGGCAGTCAGGGAAGTGTTCAAACCAAGAGCTCCTAAGTCTTGCAAATACATCCCCAGCCAGAGGGACTCTGGGTACCCTGCCTGGGTTTATCCCCAAGCCATTTTTTGCAAAGCCTTTCTATTACAGGTGGGATTTCATCCTTAATCCTGCTCTTTTGACATCTGCCCAGGTCCTCTGGGATGYGACAGGAATTCTGTGTGAGCCCAGGAACACAGATTCTGCGTGTTGTCCAGGAACAAGGGAGCTCCCCACACGTGAGGGGCACTCTAAGGCATGAACCTGCCCCCCAGGCAGACCTGCTCTGTGCCACCATGCACAGGGGAGCTCTGGGGTGTCACTGTCACATTTTCTGGAAARATCCCTGTGCCAGGATTTCTTCTCATGGAAAGCTGAGAAGCCTCAGAGAAGAATGAGAACAATAATTATCKGATTGCCTCTCCCTGTTTTGCTGATTTGGAATATGGTCTGGGGATTGTTTATCCAACAGGTGGGTGTTTGATTGGTTTCATGTAAATTGTTTTTACTTAATGACCAATCACSGTCCAGCTGTGTCTGGATTCTGGAAGCAGTCTTGAGTTTTCATTATTCATCTCTGTAACTTTCTCTCTGTATCATTTCTGTATTCTTTAGTACAGTTTTAGTATAGCATTCTTTAATATAATATCATAAAATAATAAATTAGCCTTCTAAGAACATGGAGTCAGATTCTCAATTCTTCCTTCGTCATGGGGACCCAGCAAATACCACACCAGGGTGACACAGAGATGGGGACAGGGCTGCAGACACTCACAGAGATGGGGACAGGGCTGCAGACACCCAGAGAGCTGAGGGCACTGCTGCAGACACTCACAGAGATGGGGACAGGGCTGCAGACACCCAGGCTGCTGCACTCACTGAACCTCAGTGCCCTACTGACACCAGATTAAGGATATTCCTTCCTTGCAAGGGAAKGATTCAAGCTCTTGCATGGGAAGCCTAATGGAAGCCCCATAAATACCCTAACTAGATAATTTGCTTGTTAAGTCTCCCAATGTAATTTGCTTAGCCCTGAGAAGGAAAGAGAAGCTACTACAGCACAGAAAATGTCAGCTCCATCCACTCAGATGGATAATAGTCCTTCCTTTTATTCAGCTGGCTGTGACTTACCTGAGCAAAAATGCTGGAATCCAATTCTGCAGAAAAGAAACACATATGAGGTTGTCTGCAGCAGGTGAGGTAGTTACACAAGAAGAGATTTCACAAAGAGATTCCTCAGAGACACGAGGAGCCCAACAGGCCTTTCTCATCTGCCCTTTGCAGGATACCCAGACAGGCTCTCATCATGACAAAGTGATGCTTTTAGAGACTTCTGCCCCTTCCCWGATGCCTTCTGCCATCCTCACTCAGCAATCCACAAGCTTTGTCTTCAGTAATGGAAAACAATTTTCCTCCAGTCGCTTTTAGGAACATTTCAAGACGGTTAAAAGACATGTTTATAATTTTATTTCCTGGAAGGTGGAACTGTGATTTAAACTAGGCTAACTTGCAAATCTCTAGCTGTTTTGATTTATGTRGAAACTCTTCCAGCTTACTGCACCATATATCATAATAACACATGATTTTRATAGCTGCATTCAGACAGCAGGTGACTTCAACAGCACAGGAAGGATGTGGTGTATTTGCAGCAGTGATGAATAATGTGTGAATAATAATTTAGTCAATACAGTGGCTGGAAACCCAGCTTTGCTCTTTCTTATAAACCATATTCATCTTGGATGTAAGCTCATCAAAATGATTAAATTAGTCCAAGCCTTACTGCCCTGTGATCATGTACCAGCTGAAATTAGATTAATTATCTTCCCTTTTGTTTTAAATTACTATTTYTCAAAATGACTATGCAAGGAGTATTAGTGTATTCCGAACCAAAATTTGTGGTTCTGCAAATCCTTATTTGAAGGGACAATTCCAGGTCAAATCCTTAAGCAGTCACAGGAATTAAAAGCACAATCCTATCATAACATCACAGTTTAAAGTTTTCTAATAAAATCTTCTTTTTGTAATGGACTAAAAAATAACAGCATCTTTCATAATTATTTCAGCCAAAAAAAAAAAGAAAGCTTTTACACTAGAAGAAAGTTTCCATTGTCCCTGGGAGCAAGGAAGGAGGAGAGGATATAATCTCACCAGTCCAGCAATTTGGTTGCATTTTATSTGGGTTTGGCAAAGAAAAAATGCCTTGTTCCTCTCCCTCAGCTAACAAATGTATTTCTATTCATAGCACACTGCAAGACTTCTTGAAATCTGTTCAAGTACCATCAAAACTGTTTTTTGGTTGTTTCTTCTGCACATAATATTGCAGAAGAGAAAAATTAGAGCATTTTCCGTGTATGAGAAGTAACAGAATCCTTTTCAGAAGGAAAAGCAAGAGGAAGTGTCTTTTGAATAGACCCTTCATTCCCTTCTAGTAGTTCATTCATTTCTCCTATCTTTGTAATTTTATACTGTTAGTCCTTATAATCTTTCAGCCTGCAAGAATAAAGAAAAKAACATAATTTTTTTTTTTGGATAAGCTTTTGAAATTGTGTTAAACCAGCTTCTTCCTGTATCTCTAGAGCTGGTCTTATTTCCTTCATGCAAGTTTTAATTTGCAATTTCTGATCTGCAACTGTGTTTATTCAYAGAGACTTGAACATTCCATCTATAACTACAAGTTTGAATAAACTATACTGAACTTTCAAGTTAAACTAAGCTTGTTCCTGAAGTTATAATGCAATTAGTTATTAATTCAGCAAGGTGCTTAAGCACCTTTTAATTCCTTTGAAGTCAATTAGACTATTCCCAAGCTCAGAGCTATGCCTGCATTTAAAAGTTTCTCATTGAACAAAGTGTTATTGATTTAATTTTAAAAGTTAGGATCACAAATTAAATGTAAGAAACTTTTACCAGGGTTCACATAGATCAAAAGAATGATTAAATCATTGTATGAGTTGAGGTAAACTGTAGAAACTCAGCTGTAGCTTAAATAAAAAGGTGGCTGTGTGGAAAATTTTTCAATGCCATTGCTGATTATTGTCTGTGAACCGGATTCTGCACTACAACAGTTTTGCAAGTTGTCTGACAGAATCCTTCCAGAAAATAAGATTATTGTCCAGGCACTCTGAAACATGGAGATGAACAATCTCACATTGCTCTGAATGACATAAAAGTTAGGGTGCAGCTGCTGTAACTATTGACTTTGGAGCTTTCTTGCAGATAGAAAAGGCTCACACAGAGAAAAAGCAAATCTAAAATCAATCAGTCAACTACAAAAATAAAAAAWTATCCAAGAGCCAGTGGGCTTAGTGGGAGAAGACAGGGATAAGGATGGGAAAGGGTAAGGATAAAAAGGAATAAGGAAGACTTTCCTGTTGATACAAAAGGTTCAGAATAGACCTCCTTGCTAAACTGAGACCCAGTCTTGGTTGACAGCTAATGCCTAAATGTTAAACAACATTAGTTTAAGTCAAATGATTTAATGAAGGATTCTGATAGACTTCACTACACCACAAGAGTAACTCTCTTACAGGCCTATCTTATAAGTCTAAAGTGMTTGAGAATCTAGGAGAGCGACATCCACAGCCCATTTGCAACAGCATAACTGCTTGCAGGCAYAGAGACCAAAAGGAATCTGCAAGGTATCTGTGAAAAATTCGCTTGGAATTCAGTGAAGTTCCCATTCTGGATGAATTTGCATCTTCTATATGGGCAGAGGGGTGAGCCTGGAGGAGTGTGGGGGTCAGTGCAGGATCTGTTGATGTTGTTTGCCAGTCTGAAAAACGCCAATCACTTGTTTTTAAAATTTTAAAAGTTTAATAGTAATAAAATGGTTATAAAAATAGCAATATAATTAGAGCAATAATAATTTGGACAATTTGGATTAGGATGATATGAGAGAAGAGAAACAAAGAGTTATGGACGTCCGAGTACCTTTTTCTGGGCAGCATAAGCCCAAAAAAGGACCCACGTTAACAGAGGATTAACCCTTAAAAACAACAGCCTGCTGCATATTCATRCACCTCATACATGATGCATAAATTCCATTCAAACACAGGATTCTGTCTGGTCAGTGTCAGCTTCTTCCTCTTAATCCTAATGGTGTCTTCATGGCTGAGTGAGGCAGGAAGAAGTTTGTTTCTTCCGATAATGGGACAATAAATTCTCTTTCTCAGAAAGATTTAGGTGTCCTGTGGCTGCTATCGCACTGTGAGTCCTTTCTTTAAAAAAAAGTATCTTACATAGCATAGTTTTTATTTTAACATTATGTTAAAACCTAAAACTATATTTAACACACTACTAAAAAAATTAATACCAGCATAATTTTCTAAAATAACACATATAACATTCATTTTAATATTTGTGAAAAGCCAATCATAAAATACRCATTTTAGAGGYACCAGTCCTCTAAACTAACTAACTCTAACTAACTTTAGAGTTTGCTGGCTCTGAGAGGCCCCACTCAGAGGGATCTGCCAGTCACTGCTCTCTGYAGTCCAGGAGAACTCAAAGGGTCTCACTCTGGACTGCTGTTYACGGGCTTGCAAGAGAATTGGCTTTAGTCACAGTAATTTTCCATCTGGCCACAATTTGGGTCGGTACGTTTCTTTGAAGGCTCAATAACAAACATATTATTGCACTTGTGTTGTTATTCAGGCAAGAGAAATAATTTTCCAAGGCTGTTCATTAAAAACCAGGAGCTCATTAGACAGGACTGGCTCYTGGGAACTGTGTTTCTGATAAGCTGAGCCCAGGTGCAGTTCATCAAGGCCTAAAAAGCATTTCTTAGGTTATAGAGTAATCTAGGGGAGTGCACCATCACAGGAAGTCATACATGGAACTGGGAATGGGATAAAGAAAAATGGAAATGCTGTATAAAATTGCACACACTGTGGCTGGAAGTCACTGATGTTAGTTATCAGAGTGAATTCTCTACTGGATTATGCACAAACCAGACTCTTTCTGAGATTAACCAGAAAAAAGCCTGTGGCCAGGTCRGATCTCTGTCTCTCTCAGAGTTATTCACAGAGTTAACCATAGCACAGGGAAACTCTGGGGCAGCTTCAGCTAGGATGCTCTGAGTGACTGRGAGGACATTGCACATCCTTCTCAGTACAGATCTGGCCTGTCTTCCAATTCTGACCAAAGTCCATGGCCATGAGCCAGGCATAAATGTTAATTAGCAAGAATAAAATCCACATAACCACAATCATAACCACATGTGCTAATTACAGCATGTGAAATTTTAACACAACACTTTGTTAGATTGACCCACAAGTGTTGCTGTCTCATGGCTTGCTGGTTTCTGGGCCTACCAAGAGTTACAGGTTTGAAACAAGTGCTGATAAATCTGATGCAGTTTGTGGTATCAGAGCTGCAATGTGCACTCACAGAAGGCTCCTTGATGGAAACAACAAAACAAGTGGCATGAGGTCAGTGGCAGGAAGAAAAGGTTACCCCAAAATCCTGGCAGATGTTGCCCAGCAGAGGCTTTTGCAGGAGAGTTGTGTGTGAAACCTAAGCAGTGAACTTTCTGTACCTGAAAAAATTGTAATGGCAGAGAAGATGATAGGCATCCTGCAAAGATGAAAATGCAGGCAGATGTTAGACTTGCTGGCAGGAGTCCCCTGTGYCATCAAAGGGCTAAATCAGAGCTGTACAGAACTCCTGCGGCAATCCAGGAAGGAGAATAGGAAGTATTTCCACAGAGTATTTCAGGCTACAAAAAATAAACCAAATACGTGTTTCTCATAATGATCTGAGCYTGCCACCATGTTCAGTGTATCAACAAAGTAATTAATCAGCTGGAGAGCTCTTGAGAGACACACAATAGAAGGTGGTATCAGCAAGGAGACTGTGCAATACACTGTGCAAGGATCTGGCTAAATTCAGGCAATGAGGTGTGTGGGATTATAACCTTTTGTCTCAGACTTTGAGAGGTTCTGGATGCAAGGGGGCTTCTACCACTACTGACATGAATCCAGTGGTCAATCCTGTTCCAAATGGTGGGGTGTGGATGGATAAAGCAGAGACAGCTGGACTGCAGGAGGTGGGACCCTCCTGAAGCCCTTATGTGTAAGAGCTGAAATGAAGGATGCAGGACTCCAGGTGGCTCTCCAAAATGCAGTTTATTCCATCCAAGGTGTTACAGCAGTCCAGGGTCATGGGCGACGGAGCCTGTGCCTACAGCTGTCAGCTCCAGCTGCAGGCAGGCCTGGAGACCCTTTGGTTTTGGTTACATTGCATTATATACTTTTCTTTGCTGAGCATCTTAATACAGTAGAACCAACCTATACCTTAACTATTATCTATAGCCTATCATAACTACTATAATTACCATATTCATGTTACTATTCTCCAAGCACTATAAGTTAGTACATTACAGTTTAAGCTAGAAGTTGTCATTCAATTTTCTTGCAGTGGAAAATTCTGAGACCTTTTTTCTACTTGCGACTTTGCTGACTTGTTTGCCTGTGCTATCTCTCTGCTTGTTAAAAACATCTTCTTGTTTGAGGTGGGTTTATCCTTTGCTCTAAGTCATAAAAACCTCTTCTAACTAGCACACCCTTTGCCTCCTTGGTTATCCAGTAAGACTGGCTCAGCAATTCTTTTCTTCTATATCAAAACTTGCTTGCATCTCTATTCCTTCTTCAGACTCTACATTTAAAAATTTTTCTGCTAAGCATACATATCTGTGAGACTTTCTTGTCAAACTTTCATCCTTCCCAACACTTATGTGGGTGACTGTACCCTGGAGGGCTGGAAGAGAGGAGTCAGAAGATGCGCACAGTCTCTGAAACACCAGGAAAGGTGTGGCCCACTGGAATGTAGATAGTGTCCACTGAATAGCATGGGATATTGACAGAGAAAGACCTGGGAAGGAAAAAACCTAATTCCCCAGTTGTGGAAACCCAGGGCACCAGGAATATTTCTCTGTCTGCTCTGGGGTGTCCTGACCCCCAGGAGAGCACTGACTTTGACCCTCATTCATGAAGAAAGTTTCCTAGACTTCAAGATAGACTAGAATCCACAAAAGTGTGCAATGGATTACAGAGAGTAGTGTAGGTGTATCACTTGGTGAGAAATTGAGGTTTTGGGATTTTTAGTATGTTGTGGATGGAAGCAAGATGGAGGGCACAGGGTGTTGTCCTGGGTTTCTTCTTCATGCTTCTTCTTCCTTCTTCATGGGTTTGGATGGCATTTTGTAATTGGGCAGAAAAGTCTACATTGCAGCTCTTTGGGATCAGTTCTTGGGTTAAAAGGRAAAATAATCTAGGTGTCAGTTCTTAACTGGATAGTTTAGTCTTAAAAGACCTTGTACCAAGAGATTGTTGGCCATTTTGTGCCTTGCTAATGAAAAGCTGCTGAACTCACAGTAGTGAGACGGTTTTACTGATAAGAAATTATAAACACTTGAGTCTGAACACAAATTACTGTCTCAAGTGCCTTCAATCCAGACCCAGAGAAACCAATGACTGGTACCACCGCACCCAATCTACCCTCTGTCCTTTCCAGTTTGTCCTAGTGCCCTCTCACCTAACTATTTTGTAATCCCACCAGTGAAATTAGTCTCATCTTTGAKGCAGAGGAAAAATTTCTGCGACTGTGTTTTTTTATGATGGCTATGAACCTGAACCAGGGGGAGTACAGCGCTGCTCAAAAGGCATTGGATGAGTGTCAGAGTGGCCTAATGAAGATATGGAGGAGTCCCCATTTACCTAAAACATTGATGCTGAAGGAAATCAGGAGGTAAATAGCTTTGTATGCTACATACTTAATGAAATAATGAAATATTTGGCAACCTGGGGTCTTACAGTCAGAATAGTGTAAATATTTGTACTCTTTAACTGGGTGGTGTTGATTCTTCATCACTGCTGAGAGTGACAAACAGAAAGCATACTCCCAGAGAATTTTGGGATCACTCCAGCCTRTTTTCTGGCTGTTCACAGGAGTGAGCCAGCAGAGTTAATCTTGGAGGGTCATGGAAGGGTTTATCAGAGCAGAAGGGAAGCACAAGACAGAATAAATCTTGTCTTCATAGAAATAGCTGGGAAGGCATCCAGCAGTTTAGTGCAGACGATGCTAACCAGACCTCCCRGAGGAGAAAGGGACATTAATTGATGGAGCAACAAGAGATTCTGGCAGCCCCAACAGGACTGTCCCCAGGACTTCACAGGCCAAGACAAAACAACACCTCTCTTTCCCTTCCTAATCACCTCTGCTTTCATCCTGCAGTGGTTGCTCTTTCCCATTGCTCTCACTCAGTGGCAGATGCATTTCTGTCTCAAATACAAAGGAAAGGAGGATTGACTGATGTGGTTGAGGAGTTTATACCATATAAGCTGACATTATAAATGGGGAAGGAGTCCTCCCTTCTGTGGGKTGACTCTCAGCCAGAGCACAGACCTGTGAGCTCTGATGGGTGTCCTGTCAGTCACACGGGAGGGCAGGACTGAGAACCAAATCTCTGTCACCTGCACTCTGCCGTGTGCTCACCCCAACTCCYGTTCACCAAGAGACCTCAGAAAAATCAGTCAGGCTCTAGGCTACTCTCAAAAACTATTTTGTATTTCCTGCACCCTTTGTATTCATATTTAACTATTCATTTTCTTATATTCCTTTTTGTCCTAGCACTAAACCCTATCTTTTTTCACAATATTAGCATTCTGAGAGTCAATGACCAAATCTGCTGCCAAAAGAAGACGACAWCTAGATTAATTCCTTCAKATGTATTGTTTATGGGAAGGAACTATTTTCAAATTAAGATTACTTSTGAAAGGTTATGGGAAACTTCCTGGGTGTTTTTATGGTCTTTTTTTTCCCCATTCTTTAACCACATAAGTACATTTTCCTCAGAAAATAGAGATAAGGGMAAATACAAAGGCATTAAACCCCTTAAAAGAAAACGTCATCCTTTCTTTGTTGTTTTGTTCTTCTTCTGGTTCTTCTAAATATTGGAATGCTTTTGGACCCTGAAGAACCTTCATTTAGTTTCATGGGCCTATCCTTAAAGCTTATAAATGATGTTACTTCTATATTTGTTTTATATATCCTAAATTCTCCTAGTCTYATCCTTGACCCCAAATCTTGGCCTCAAATGGAGCATAGCAGTCCACACTGGTCAAGACTAGGCCTATGTGGTGGTTCTGCATGGGAGGCAGCTTGGACTCCTTCATAGGCTGCTAAAAATTGGCTGGGAAATCTTAAATTGGTCAACCAAAACCACTACATCCTGCTGGAGTGGTTTGGCTGCGGTGGCACCACACACAACACTTGGCCCTCCCTCTCCCCTGAGTCCTTTATAGTGCTCCTTAGATGCTACTGAGACTTTATTTGAAGACTTCAGGAGTTCAAACACCTGTTCTGAATCTCACCAGAATAATATTTTTGTGATAAGAAGTCACGGCAGGTGCATGAGCCCCGAGATGGTATGAGAACATACTGAACTTTGCAAACAGTGAAAAACTAGTTGGAGTAATGTTGGATATAGAACAGAGGGACCCAAAACTCATCGGAATTCCACAAGGAACTGAGATTTAATTAGTCCCAGAACTGCTTAAACTTGGTTTTAGAGGGAACTGGTCAGACAATGGATTTACATTTCTCATCCAGAAACAAGAGGGAACTGTTCAGACAATGGATTTACATTTCTCATCCAGAAACAATCTCCACCGTATTTCTTTCAGGCCACCATCTTTCCCTACTCCCAAAGGGGCAGAGCAGGAGAAAGTCAAGTTTCAAAACTCACAATCAGTTTTGAGGGCAGTGGACACCCAGGAAGGGGAGACTGGCTCCCATTTCTGAGCACAGCTTTCTGTATAACTCTCTGGACTAGCCCTAGCCATGGAAACAGGAGCACCCTGCCACCGGCATGCAGGTCATCAGCTCTGGCAAAGGACTTCTCTGCCCATAGAGCCAGTTTTGTTTTTACAACAGGAAGTCTTGATTTTGGTGACRGGAATCAGACGTGAATGTAGAGAGGCAGAAATCCCTGCCAAAAAAAAAAAAGAAATTTTGCAGGTAGATCTTTTTAGTGTATCTCATGATTTTCATGCCCTCTCTCCCACATACACCATTTAGTCAGTAGGATTTTTAGTGCTTGCCTAATGTCAGGTAAAAAGGAGGACCCTGTATCCTCATTAGGACGACATTAATAAGCATGATTAATGTGCACAATTGACTCAGTTTACCTCACCTTAATGGAGTTCCTGGAGGTCCTCAAATGGCACTATTAAGGCTCAGGAGAAGTGATGAGGACTTTTCCTCCCATTTCTTTGTGCCAGCTGGATGGCAGTCAGCTCTGATCCACAGCAGCTGTACCCATCCAGGGAGCACAAACCCTCCTAATGCAGTCAGACAGCCCTGGGGGAAGCTTCCCCACGTCCTGTAACCTTCCAGGGAGTGTGGCTCTGTCTGCAGTGGGCTGGGCAGGTGCACAGCACTCCAAAAGAGAGATTATCGGTGGGTGCMAGGCTGAGGAAATGGCTGTGCTGGTAAATTGGAAGACGAAATTGAGGGAGGAAAAAGTATTCCTGTTTAGCAAATGCAGTCTGTCTTCAGAGTGGGACTGAAGCCATGGAACTGAGTTACCACATTCTCAGAGATATCTCATCTTCAGGGATATCTGCACTCCACACAGGAGATCATGACAGCCTTCAGTGGGATCTGAGTCACCCATACCCCTCTAATGAGGCCAGAGTTCTGCTGTACCCTCTCTCATGATCCAGTAGCTGTCTATACATCCAGAAGGAATATATTTGATAAATTGGCCTAAATATTTGCAGCACATTGCTTTTTTTCTGTGACTTTTAGGGCCTTGGTAGGCAACCCTTCCCACCTCTTGCATGGATTTCAGGAACCTCCCAGGCTGGGACCCACTTTCTTTGAAGCTAGGAGTGCTATGCATTCTCTCAGCCTCCTCTTCTTCCTTGGATGTGCAGTGTCTTTTCTGAAATTTCAGGGGAACTGAAAAATCCTTCCAATAAACTAAAAGATTGGGAAATACATATTTAAAGGACCACAGAAGCAATACTGCAGAATTGGTGAGGTACAGAGCTACTTCTGTATGACCCCTTGCAATGTACAGAGCTGTTAACCCTGCCCAAACAGGAGAAGGTCATTGGCTGATCTCTGAAACTGAAGTCCTTGGGAAATGTCCATTCASAGCTGGAGCACTTGTTGGCAGCTCCTGGGCAGAAAAAGCCTCCTGACCTGCATGAGTCCAGAGCATCAGCTTTCCTGACAGGCAGGAATTTCATCCTTACAGCTTTTAGCCCAGCACTTGTTTTTTTAAGCTATCCATCTATGTCTCAACTGTAAAACTAAGGTGCTTTTTCTGATGTGACCCATAAAGGAGGGTCCAAGCTGGACAACTCCTGGAGCTGGTGCTCTCTGTTGTGTACCCAGGCTCTGGCATTGCTCAGACAGCCCTYGTACTTAGCGATGGCTCCCACTGCTTGAAGTCTGGCATTCTAAATTATGTTARAAACAATTTCATCCCTGTTCTTCCAATAGGTCCAAACTAATTTTTATTTAAGGGTAAAGACATGCCTAAAATGCCAGCTCTTTGCTGGTGTGTATATTGTCYTATAGTTCCTTAAATATTATTCACTTGAAAGCAAAAAGGCCAATACAGTAGAAGTTAAGTTATCATGGCCCATGCAGTCATTATATGTAAGTGTTGTCATTATGTAAAACTGCAGTGATTACATAYAATTACTAAGAAAGTTGTGTAACTAAGGAAAAGATCTTTCTTACAGAAATAAAAATGTTATCTTGGAGATCACTATTGACACACAGCCTTCTCTGACCAGCAACTAGACCATGCTTCTTTCCTCTCATTTCTCTAACAAGCTATCTCTCAGACAGCCAAGATGTAAATGATAAACACTYTTCTCTAATTAAAGGCATTGGTAATGCTAGTGAGGGAAAAACCATCATTTATATGCAAAATCAAAATCAGCTTATGGATCCCATCCTTCCTCCTGCCTCAACTCTTCAGGTGCAKTGAAGATGCCATTTTCTGTTCTCTGGGTTCCTATTCTTAGCACAATAAAAATGAAATTACTGTTATTTGCCACTGTTTTGTTAAAATGTCAAACTGTGTTGCAAACAAATTGATTTCAGTCCAGTTCAGCTGAGTTCAGCTCAGCAGCATGTGAGCCTTCTTCCTGCCTCTGCTACTTTGTAAAGCCACAGCAAGAACTGCTGGGGAATGCCAGACTCACCCCAATTAAAAATAATACAGCCATGRGCAGCACATTTAAATAGGAATCGTGAAAAAATACTGTAGCCAGAAGTGAAGCCACCAGCACCCAAACACTGCCATGGAAACAGSAGTGCAAGAGAAACTAAAGCCAATGGGAATCTCTTCATCTCCAACTGAGCCTCTTATGCTGAGCTTTATTCCCATCCTGGTTTCTGCTGAAGGAGTTTTCACTCACCAGGCCCATGGTTGGGGAAATCTGCCTTGTAGGGCCCAACAAAACAACACCTGGTTCTCCTCATGGAGTTTCTTAATATGACAAAGACAGGGCTCAAGTTCTCTCCAAAGGAGCCACTCCTTGCTTCTCTTTTAAGGAGTCCTGGATATAAAACTGCCTCACACAGCATTCCTCTCCATCCGGCCAAGACATTTCAATTTGAAYTGTCAAATGGACTGCAAGGATGCTGAAACACAGAGCACTGCAAAAACCTGGGACATAAATCCTCAAAGTTGTGGTCTCTTTATGCTCCAGTGTGAGCCAAATGTTACAAATCACATTGGATGTGAAAAGCCCTTAATTTCCTTTAAGTAGGCTTTAAAGTAAGGTTTGTCAACACCCAGTAACTCCTTCAACCTTATTTGTGAAGATGTAGAGTCAAACACTCAGAGAACTGTTGAAGTTGGAAAGACCTCTAAGATCATCGAGTTGAACCATTAAGGCCTCAATGCAAAAAAGATGAACCCAAAATTAAGATATTTCATTGCTGAGATGTGTTTCCTCTTGAGGCTGTCTGAGGCTCAGCTGACATGCTGGATGCCTGCTGGTGTGACACAGGCTGTCATTATTCCCTTGAACTCTGTGGCAGCATCCTGGCTCTGGGAAGCAAGTGCTAATTGGTGTGAACAAAATTTAAGGTTTCTGACTTTTTATGAACAGCAGACAAAGGGCTTTGCAATGGCACATCAGTCCAGAACAGAGGTCTCTGTTATGAATTTTATATCATTAGAAATGTTTTCAGCTTGGGAACTTTGGGCAGGCTCAGGAGTTTAGAATGAAACCTTTATATTTGCCCAGTGTTGCAGATGGCTGTGTTCTCTGGTAAGGAGGGTCTTCCAAAGGACACAGGGAGGTGTGGAGTCCCAGCTCTACACAGAAAAAATCACTTCATGTTTATRAAGCTTGTGCCTATTTTTAAGTCTTCTCCTTGTTACATTCCTATGATCAATGATTTTTACTGGATTTTTGTTGTGCTTGTACTACAGAGCACCCATTTCTGCTGGACCTTTACAGATGATACTTTAATGCAGAGCAGTGTTTTAGCAAACTTTATATATTTGAGCATGTGGTGTCTTCACCACCAGTCTGGGTGCCAGTAGAGTAAGACTCACACCTTATTAATCATACATTTAGCTTGTGTCAGAAARAACACCTTAACAAACTTAAGCCATCATTTTGTGAAGAGAAACAGTTTGGGACTTTCCACATGGCAGAAATGCATAAACCTTGTTATTTCTTTTCYCTCCCAGGCTACTGTTGCCTTACACTTACACCTTGACATTAAAATCAATTGATGTATTTAGCTAGCATTTACTTTTGCTCCAGCAGTAGCTGTGGGGGAAAATAAAATGAGGTACCAAGAGTAGACATTTTTATAAATTGACAGCTTGGAGCAATTTGTGTCTGAGTATTTAAAAGAACAAATAAGATTCCACCTAGTAATTCCTAGAAAGCAGAGGCTCACCTACATCTGCAGCAGGCTGGATTCTGATCTCACTGATGTGAAGACTTGTCAGGAATCTCCTCAGGCAATCATCCAASAGCAGTGGCCATCAAAACTGACCTTCCCTACTCTGTGAGAGCTTGTCCTGAGCATCCACTTTGGCAGCAAAAAGCTGCTCTCCACCAATAAAGCAGATTCAGCTATGACAACAAAAAGGGACCTTTATTCCTGAGATATTGAGGAATACAGAGCAGGACAAATCAGTAATTCCTTCTCTGACTTGCTCACCAAAGCACAAAGATATGCAATCTCTCTACAAAAAGAAAACAGTCTGAGAAGGGCTTGCTGAGCTTATGTCATGGTTTGACACTGGCACAATGCCAGTGCTCCCATGAAAATACCCTCTCCCTGCTGTCTGCTGTGAGATGTGACCAGGAATAAGCAAAGCAGGCCTTCCCTTAGAAATAAAGAAGACTTTATTAGCTAAACTACAAAAAAAACCTAAACTACAAAGAGAAAAAAAACCACAAGGAAAATGAAAACTGCACAGAAGCATTTTCCTCCTCCCCCCACCAAATCTCCAATACATCTTCCAAATCACCAACTCTCGGTCCAGCACCACCCTTCAGAACACCCAATCCTCAGTTCATCAAGAGGAGAAGGAGTCCTTCTTTGTGCCATGGTGACCTCTTCCTTCATGTCAAGTGCTCTCACCACCGAACACGGACCAGGGCTGCTTCCAGGGTCGTCTTTTAAGGGTGCCTTGTCCCGTTCCAAAAAGAGCACAGTCTCACCTTTGGGACGCCTGTCCCCCCATATTTTTCACCCCCTGGGGCCGAGGGGTCTCAACACTGAAAACTCATCTTGGCTCTGAGCCACTGCCCCCCTGGATGCAGTCTCTGTGTCACAAGGAACATGGCTCTGTCCATGGCTACACAAAAGAGTCCAGTAAAAATGCCACTCCAACTTCTCCATTCCTCCAACATCTCTCTCCCTCTGGCACAGACCTTCATCTCGCTTACTCAATTCCTTCTTCATCTTCTGCTCCATTGCAGGAATGGTGAGTGCTCTGCAGAATTTTCATTGTCCACAAAAGGGTTAAAACTCGGGCTCTGCCTGCTCAGGAACTCCCACAGCAGCCGGACACCTTCTCGCTGCATCCCCCCCTTCTTCTCCTTCTCAGCCGTGCTGCTGGCACATGTTATCAAGTTTCAAAGTAACACAGTCACAAGCACAGGCTGTACTCTCTCTCTCTCTCTCTCTCTCCTGGGGGGGCTGCCCGATGCCTCCTGGTGCTGCTCCCACCCTTCCATGCCGAGGCCTCTTCAGCTCCCATCTCTGTCCACAGCCCCGGCCTACCTCACCCGGCCACATGGCTTCCCCTCCCTCGCCCAGCAGCAGCAGCTGGACAGGGGAGAGACCCAAACTCTTTCCCCGCTGGAACCCAAGAGAGCTTCCCAGGGGGAGAGCCCTGCTTTAACCCTGTGTTCTCAGAGGTGGATCCAGTGTCCCARTGGCCGAATCAGCTGCCAATATTAAAATCTGAACATCCATTGGCTTGACCACAGGATCCCAGAAATCCTGTTTCCTGTCAAACCGCCACAGCTTACAAGATATTTGGTCTGAARCAAATTAGTTCAGCTGCCATTTACCAGCCAGGTGAAGGTAAACCTGGTGCTAGTCAGGGAAAGGAAGGCAGTGGAGCTCTCTGGAGCCTAAAAGAAAATAATGTCTCTGCTCTTGAGGTGATTAATGGGTGAAATAGACAGTGGAGGAAACTGAGCAATGAGCACAATCATAAAAGAAATCAAAGTRGGTCCCCATTGTTTTAGGAGACAAAAATGGGCCAAATAAGAAGAATCTGTCTTACTGATTTACAGTGAATTACAGAGCATCACAAATGTTGTTTTCTCATGTCTGTGTACACAACTGATCTCATTTGGTTTACAGAGCTGGTGATGTTTTCAAGACAGGAAATCAGTCAAAATGTAGACAGCAAATTAAATCCTGTTGGAGGAACAAGTGAAAATGGAATTTAGGGCCAATGAACTCTTAGTGATTTACAGAGATCCTACACCAAATCCCTCACCCTAACTTCAGGACAGCCCCACCACAGGTGTCCTGACACTGCCAAACCATTTGCTAGTGAGCCCTTTGACTCAAATTTCTATCTCATTTTTCACTTGTTGCAACCCTACAATAACTCCTCTAACAGCTGCACCTCCTCATAATCTTCATTTCACTTTGCCCTCTGCCATGCACACATATATGGATATATTCCACTCTAAACTAAATTAGTTACCACCTTCCTTTTTCACTTTTTGAGTCTGAGTGAAACCCCTTTACCTGTGGGCATACCCGGATGGACTTTAAAGTATCTCTCTGTATTAAGGGAGAGATACTTTAAAGCCAGATGCGCCCCAGCTCTGTAGCTCATCAAGAGATGTTTTTATTCCATTGTATTGCTTATTCCCATTTGGAATGAGATCCAGGCATTATTAAGTGACAGAATTAAACTAAAATATTTCAATTACTGTGGGTTCTTTTTGTTTGTTTACACTGTATCTGTTATTGTAATCCTACCCACAGTCATTTAACCTGGTTTTAGATGATTAAGTTAATGGGATGTCTTGATTCRATTACTGCTGGAATAGAATTATTATTGAAACTATAGATGTTTGGAGATTTCAGTCTAGGAAAAGCTGCCAAGTTTTCAGACTGCTTTCAGCCCCAACCTCACCAATTTTACTTATATAAACCTTCACTATAASAGCATTAAGCTCTTGGACAAAAGTCTTCCAGAAGTGAAGTGCAACCCAGCCATTTTTGTGACAAAATGGGGCAAGAAATAACAGAGGGTAATCTAATTTAAAATYATCTATACATTTTGTGAACAATAAGGGAATATAAGATAACCAGGAATTCTTAGTGTTCATCTACTTATTTTCTTATTGTATCCAGGCAGGTTTTTTTTAAAAAAATAATTTAATATTGAGTTCTGTGATATTGAAACTAGGTAAGACTGAAAATTGCAGCCCTCTGGTGAGGATCACTCCAGCTGTCAGCCCAGGACTCCCGATTGTGGGGCTGGTCCTGGCTCCCCTCAGTGCCTTGCAGCTCAGACATCTGCACCTGACAGACTGCCAAGCTCCTCTCAGCAGCCAATGAAGAATGATTTACAGAAGGGGATATGTTTTACTCTCCTCCTTTAGCTTGGAGTGAGTGATGCTGCCTCTAAACTGGCTATGTGGGATGCACAATTAGCTTAAASTGGATGCACAGTCTGAGATGGTGAAGTGAAATGTGTCTCTGATAGAAATATACCAAATACTGACTTTTAGAGATTTCTTATAGCTTATGGAGGGCAGATTTGAGGCTGCTCTAGATCATTTTGGGTGACCTTCTTTTCATACTTCTTCTACATTTTGCAAACCTTTTTCCTCTGTTTATCTAAGATGGGSAAATGTTGCCAGTAATTCCCTCAAAAAGATCTTTCTCTTTTAATGCTCTTTACCATACAGCATTCTCCAGATTAAGGCATTTGGGTTTGCTTGTTTGATTGACTGATTGTTTTTGTTTCAGAAGCTACCAACATTTTTTTTCAGAGAAGGTAAATATTAGTGTACCTTACCTACAAAAGCTCCTTTATGAGACTCTGCTCTAGGATGAGCACAGGCCTYTGACCTTTAATAGGCTCAAAAGTAAATCTAGAGTCCAACATGCTTTAAGCAGCAAGCTTAGCTGGTGTTTCTCTCTTTCCTAAAAGAAACACTGTCTTTTCCAGGGTTAAACATGTAACCAGAAAAATTATGAAGGGAGTATGATTCTTACTTGAGGTAATTTCTTTGAGCCAGCTGGTGATAGCAGCTAGTCTTGATGAAGGTCACAAGCTCCTCGTGACTGAGAATAATCAAGGATTTCCTTACACAGGACTTCAGTGGATTAACAAATACAGCTGGATAAACAAATACCACTGGCACCAAGTGTCGAAGAACCAGAGGTGGGTGCTACATCAGCAATACTTATCATAGGCTCAGAACACAGAGGATAGAAGTCTAGAGATAAATTGCTTTATTAGAATAAAGTCACTTTCTTTTATTTGTCTGCTGTGCATTAGTTTATTACTTTCCCCATTAGCACTTTGGGCATGCTGTAAGTAACTATGAGATTTAACTTGGGATTTATTATCCACTTCCTTTTAAGATTAGAATTTGTAATGAAAACTGGATCAAGCTACAACATCTCATTTTAATATAAATGCATATTAAAAATGAGCCTATAAAGCAGAAGATGTCTTCTGGTAATGAGCTACAGTCATGAAACCATTTGTAAGTATCTTAACTGAGCAGCTTACACACTAAGGAATAGCAGGTTGGTTCTTTTCACAACATGTTGCTCCAGCTGTGCAGGAAAAGATGGTGGGGTCATCAGCACATTAATTTACAAACAGAACCAGTTACACATCAACATTTCCTCAACAAAGAGCCTTTTCCCCAACAGTCCCTCCTCTCCAAATACTCCATGAAATGCTGTGTTGGAAGGTCAGCCTGGACTCTCTCCACTGCCAGAATATCAAGCAGTCAGAGCTTGTGCTGCATCAATCCACCTCCAGCCCATGTCCTGCCACACTTGGGCCATTTATCCCACAAGCAGCCTCACTCCACACTCCTCACTCATGCAAAGTGCCCTGGAAGYGTCAGAGATTTTGCCAAAAAATACTCCCAAATGTGGCAGGAGGTGAGAGGTTGGTGAGAGAAATAGGAGATTTTTTGGCAAAACTTTTTAAAGTTTTCCTTGCTGTGACTGTCTCTATTTGATGTAATTAACCAATTCAGGAGCTGTGTCCTGCAGCACAAATGTTGCACTCACACTTGAGTGTAAGTCTGGACCATGGAGCTCCATCCCAACTTATCTCTGTGTTCAAAGCTCCTGTAGAACCTCTGGCATGGGGAGGAGAGAGCTCTGAGCAGGAGAGGTGAGCACTCCAGGATATTTCCATCCCCTGCTCTGCTCTAATATTTGCTCTGTGACTTTTGACAAGCCACATTTCCATCTTCTTCTGCTGCAGCTAACAGCCAGTTAGCAAACCAGGAGGCTGGCCAAAGCTTAATTCAGCCCTTCTTTAGGTGTTTGGGTAGAAAGTAGATGAGAAATGCAAAGTCCATTGAAGCACCATCCATCACATTGTCCCCATGACTGGGACATTCACTTCTTTCTTTGAGGAGCAAAGGCAGCAGTGTAAGAGCAGGGCTGCTCTGAACTACCATCTCTCRGATGCCAAGCTGTCACTGTGTGTGGCAACCTGAGAAGGTATGACAAATGTTCAACAAGACCTTTAATGTCTGTTAAATCAGAGTTCTGGATATATTCCAGCTCAGGTAATTGCATTCATCCTGCTTAAAGACACTTTAACAGGATGGATCATCCTTCACAGAGCCTCCAGTATGGGGAGAAGGAAAGAACCACACAGTTCTTCTGGCAGCAAGGAGAGGCAGGCAAGTGAGGGTGTTCCCAAAGCAGGGCAGCAAGGAGAGTCATCAGTTTTTATGTCTTTGTGTGTGGTGCCTGAGAACAAGAGGGCTTTGGTATGGCAAATAAACCTACCTTAGAAAAGGAATCTACCTTAGAACAGGAAAACTGTTTACTGTGCTGAATTCTTAGAAAGTGAATCAAATTATAGATGCAAAGCCAGGGAGAGGTGCTAAACTCAGGCATTAGTTGATGCCAAGTTCCTTGTTTGTTCTTAAAGTATAAAAATGTAGTATTTTGAAAACTGCCATTTCAAACACCAAACTCCAGCCTAAGAAGCTTTAGGGTGTTTTCTGAAGAAGTAAGAAATCAGGTTTGACAAAAGCTATCTTCTGTTTTTCAACTCAAAAGCCRTTTCTGAATTTTGCTTTCATAAAAGGAGATATTGTCTCACATTTTGGCTGGTGCCAGCCTTTTAAATTTGGTAAACATGATAGCCCTAAAGGGCCCTTTGCATAGCTATCAGCTAGCTCTTTTCTTACAGCTGGTCTATCTTCCTGACTTGATTTCATTTTCTTTTCTTACTGAGGAAATTAAGATGCACTCACAGATCTACAGCCCCAAATTAATCTGCACATGGAGATTGATTTCAGTAAATTGGATAACACGGATTTTTCTGAAATAGGCAGACATTGCTGGCCCTTTAGGCARTGCTGTAGATAACATCTGTTTTGACAGAATTTTGAGGGGACAGAGGATATGAAACTTTGTGAAGGTTTTCAGTGTTGCTCATTGATTATTACTTGTATAAGTGGTTAATAAATTTTTTCTTGTAGTAGGCAGAGACACAGTGTATACTACTAGTCAATCATCCCTCTCTATTTTAAAGATTCCAGAGTAATTTTGTTTCTGTCAGCTGTGATTACTGCTGCTGATTGGCTTTGAGCAGTACCTCCACCTGGGATACCCACATTTTTATTCCCATTTGCTTATTTTCTGTCTTTTCCATTGCCCATCTGCTTTGCCAACAGTTTACAGCCTGGGCTATTTCATACAATTAGCTATTTATTTTAGACTATARTCTATAGTCCTGATTTGATTTGAAATAGTAAATCTAATTGTACTAGAAGTGATAAATTATTTAAAGTAGCTGGGAGAAATGGAAGTTCRGCTCTTACACTCATTTTCTCAGGCYAGCTTTATCTCATGCACTCTGGATACATTTGTTGTTGTAGGATCTGAGAGAAATTAAGAATCTCTGAGAAGTCTCTCTCAGCCAAACAAGTGCTGGAGTTGCTGAAGTCTCATAATGGCTCTTTTCCTAAACTGTCCCTCTGGTGACAATCTTGGAGAGCTCCAGCCTCACAACTGATATGATTTAGATAAAAAAGGGGGGTAGATGTGTTATATTGCCTTCAATGGAAGGTGCTGTTTTACTTAATTAAAACAATAGCTGGGTCAGGCAGGGCTGTCAGCCCTAAAACTTGCTGAACACCAATTATTTGCAGATAWTACAAACCCTCCTCACAGGCTTTTTTTTCTATTCACTTTGCAATTGTTCTCAATGCTATTGCTTACTGTYGGAAATACAATGCACTCTCTGGGGACAGAGCTGAGAATATTGTTCARAATTGATTATATCTTACCTTTATTTTAAATGTGAAAATAAATTGAGAAGCCAGGATTACAGTGCACAATTCAAGCTTATTACATCARCATCAGGCATGAGGGAAATCATGGCTTTATTCTCTGTTAACATGCAGGATACAAACTGAACTCTAGGCTGGAATGTGTTTTTGTATTCCTTACCAGAATAAAGTACCAAAGGGCATCAGAAAGTGCCAATTGTGTTAACTACAGGTCTTTTCTCAGGCCTTGCTCCCTTGATCATGAGGGTAGGCTTGCTGGTTTTTTATCTTTCCTGACTGGCTGACAGATTGTGCCCTACAGGAATGGACTGGCTCTGGGGATAACTCACTCCAAGGATGACTCTGCTCTGAAGGAATTCCTCCCTCTGCACCTGGGTTTCATCCAGCACTGGGACCTCCTGTATCCCTTAGCCTGGTTCCTGCTCTGGAAGTACACACGCTGTTCTTCCACTCCTGCAGCCCTGCTCCAAGTATTGGCAGCCAGAACACAGCAAAGGTGCATCCTTATCTCTGTTACCACCAATATATAATGTTGTTATTAAAAGATRTGGAATGTGATGTGGGGAGAGCTGGAGATGGTTGTCTTTTAAAGCCTGAATAAARAGTGTGAGGTGGAGAAAATATTACTTTAGAGGTAAGTCTGGAAGACGGGGGAGTAAGAGTTCATTTCCTCACATTGTTTATTCTATACCTAACCTGGWGTCCCATCCCAACCACTACATCCCAAACAAGATATAGTACTTCCAATCCTTCTGAGAAGGAAGAGAAAATGTGAACAGGAGCCACAGGAGTTCTGAAACTATAATGGTAAATACCTAGATTTTTTATCTGTTTTTATCTGGTAACTCCTGTTCACATAGGTTAAGAACCAGTTTATGGAAGATTGAAAGCAGCGTTTCTTAGCAATTATTGTAGAAAATGATTGAATTGCAAAGATCTTTAAGAGATGTTTCATGAGTATCTTCTCTGTAATGTCAGAGTGAGTTTATGAAAATAATAAGCTACAAAAATCCCAAAAAGCCAACAGACAAGGTAGAATCAGTCGTTGGCAGATGTGATTATTAATTTCCAGGTGGTGGGAGAAGACAGGAGGATGCAACATCTCAGCAATTACATCCAAGACTGAAAAGATATTTCTGTCTAGTTTTTGTCAATAGTGATGATGTTTCTTCTGCTCCATGAGTCAAATATCATTGCTTGGGAGAAATAATGATCTGCCATCAAAAGTGTGAGCTTATTTCTACCACTAAGAGAAAATAAGAACTTCAGGCTTCTGGCACTATCTCCTTGAATTTTCCTTTTGATTYCTGTCCTGGAGTTTTGGGCTTCTCCTTATGAGAACCTCTCCTAAATGCTGCCATGGTGAGATAATGCCATCAGCTACACACAGCAGCTCTTCCTCCTGCTGCCTCCCAGCTCAGGAATCACCTGAGGCAAGCAGTAATAGCTCATTATCCCACAGTCTGAGCATGAGCAATAATGAGCTGGCTGCTCAATTGAAATCCTGTGTTCTGTAATATAAACACAGTGCACAGCTTAGAGAATTTAAGAATCTCAGGGCTTAATTAGTACCATAAGAAATTCTAGTAGCAGTGACTAATATGGAACAGCAAATTGCAGCTTGGAATTAATGTGTCTCATAAGTTAAGATCAGGGTCTGGAATATGATGAATGACTTGTATAGCTGAGAGGTTGAAGAAAAGGATTATATTCCTTTCTGCCAATTAATTTAGTATTTTGGTTATTGGAGGCCTGCTACTCACTTTTGTGCTGACCAAAAGTGTCATGCCTGCATCCCCAGCTGATACCTGCATCCAGCTGATGACTCTTGTTTTGTTGGCTGATGTAGGAGGTGGAATTTTCTTCGATTTTCACATAACACCTAATGCATGGTTTGACTTCCTGGGTACTGGACGAAGGTGGATGGTGGGGTACTCCTCAAAAAGCAGTGTAGCCATTGAGAGGGTTTGGTGTCCAGAATAGCAGCAAAACTGCTGTTAATGCTCTTCTAGAACTTCTTCTCCCAAATTAAAAGGCCTTAGAGGATATGGAGATAATTGGAGGCGAGGGAGGGCTCAGATAAAGCGTCCAACCGCTCAAAGACGACAACAAGGAAGGAGTTGGTATTGTGATGATTAATTATGATCCTTAGAAGGTTGAACTGTCCTTGGGAGAGGAAGGTGGGTTAGAGTGCAAGTGTGCTGAAAAGATCAGACTCTAGCCAGTGGGATGAGTTGTTTCTAGCACAGGCTGARCAAAGGAGCAAGCTGTTATGTGGTATATTAATATCTGTGTCAAAATAATCTGTGCATGCTCTTCTGCCCCTTGCCTCTTGTCCTACTGCTCAATACCACAGAGCAGAGCCTGGCTSCATCCTCTAAACCCTTCCCTTCAGATATTCATAAATATTGATGGGGTTGAGGTTAATGTGCCACCAACTTCGGCTGCTCCTTCTTGTCCCACCAGAGAAGCCTCAATCTCCTCATGGGTGTGAATGGACACCTCACCCCTCCTCAGCCACTGCTGCCCAAAGCTAGTAGTGAAACAAACATACCTAAACCCAGCATTTTTTGTCTTTTGGTTGGTTTGGTTCTGGTTTGTTTTTTTTGTTAACACTGGTGTTTTTGACAGAAAGGGGCAATGAAATAGCTAAAGGAACTGTCATACTTCATGGGGGGACACCTGCCTCCAGTGCGAGGCTGGAGGAGGTCAGAGTCATGGTTTAGTGATGGACCTGACAGATTTAGGTTAATGCTGGACTCAATGGTCTGAGATGTCTTTCCCAACCTAAATTATTCTGARATTCTGTGAGACTCTCTGGAAAAAGGTGACCTCAGCTCCAGATTGACCAGATCATTGTGCCTTGACATGTTTAAGTTTCTACAGAGAGATTGCTGGCTTTTCTGCTCAACAGCTTTGTTTTATGCCCTTCTACCCATTCAGTCTATTGTGTTTGGTCTGGGAGGTTTCAAACMTCTCAGTTCAAGATAAACAAGCTGAAATCCTTCTTTCATTGAAACAGTTTCATAGCAAAAATACATCATCAATGTAGTTTACAGAATGTTTTTTTCTTTTAGAAAATTTCCTAAAGAGAAGGGTTAGGTGTTTTTTAAGTTTTATGGGGAAAAAAAAATAATTCTATTTGTTATTCTATGTTTGTATTTGGGGGTTTTTTCTCCTTTCCTTTCCCTTTCCTTTCCCTTTCCTTTCCCTTTCCTTCTCTCTTTTTTTCTCTCTTTTTTTCTCTTTTTTTTCTCTTTTTTTTCTCTTTTTTTCTCTTTTTTTTCTCTTCTTCTCTCTTTTTTTCCTCTTCTCTCTTTTTTCTCTCTTTTTTCTCTCTTTTCTATTTCTTTTTGCACTCACATTTCACTTTCAGATCTTCTGGGGTAAAAAAATGAATAGTTGGAAAAGAATATGCATCAAGTTCTACAGGAGTGAAAGTTCGGGGGAAGATTTCTCTGTGACAAACCCATTCCTCCTCTAAGCAAGTCACTGACATGAGGCTGGGGGAAAAGCCTCCAATTCCCATCTCTATTATAGAAATGGAAGATGGGAGAGAGTGAGTTCCTTCATGTGGCAAATTTGAAATGCTTTTCATCAGCTCTCCCAGGGACTGACGGAGCCTGTCTCTCCATCTCTCTCTGGTTCTCAGGTGGAGCTGCAGGCACAATGCCAGGGAAAGAGCTTCCCACCACCTGACTCCAGCTGAGCTTATTGCAGCTTTTCTCCCATCTACTGAGCCAATAAAATTACTTGTGCAGASAGGAAATAAATCCAATTACCTCTGTGGCAAACAGATCCCTGTAACTTGCAGCTGTTGCCTGAATATTTTGCCCCAGCTCCAGAGGAAGATGTTCTCCTGTCAGTCACTGATGGAAGCACCAGGACTGGTTCTTCACCTCCAGATCTCTCACACAGCTCCCTCTTCTCCCTCCATTTTTTCACTCTGCAGAAAACATTGTACATGTAAATTTTATTTTATAGGCGGTGTTACAGTCCTCAAAAATGTAATAACTCTCCATCTTTAACTGAGGGAAATGGAAGCTATTAAATGCCTAAAGCAGATACATAAAGCAGCTTCTAAATGTCTTCCTTTCCCTGGCACCATTTGCAGATACACAGCATGTATCATCAMAAATGTTCAAATTCTCCTTGTTTCTGTTTTTTGCATCCTCAAATCCTCAGCCTCTGAAACAGATTTTAACTGCCTTATTCTTCTTGGTAATGTATTTTTTAATTTGACAGCCTGTGTTCAAGAAATAAGACCCCCTATTTCCAGAGAGTCTTCCTGGAGCCATTCTTTAAGGACATTCTCCTTACTTGTCCTGGGCAGGGTCAGAGAACATTTCAGGGAACAGCTTCTGGGCAGGTCTCTGGAGGCACAATGAGCCTTKTCTTGAAGGTGAGCAATCACTAAACAGCACAGGCTGTTCTAAGCTAGAAATAGCCTCCTCAAAAAATAAGATTTATCATAGAACTAGCTGTAATAGTCTGAAAATCATTACATTAATTGTAGGKAGTAAAGGCTCAATGCTTGAAATCTCTCTTTGTTCTCTTCTTTTAATTGGTAGTACAGGCATTCCTGGTCCTGTGCTGCAGAGAATGAGCCTTAAGCAGCAAAGCAAGAGCCCTAGAAAGTTCACATCTCTGTTGTTAACAGCCCACAAAGGCCTCACAGGCATTTAATTACTGGCACTGGGGCTGTGCTTCACTGTACCCTCTTGCAGGTACTCTCCTGCTGTGCTTCATGTGCTCCTTTCTCTGTGTCTCTGCCAGATCATGGTGATAATAGGTTTTTTGTATATTCTGAAGTTTCTTTTCCCACTATGGTTCTTTCTGTAAGGAACTGGCCTAGATGTGATCAAAGGTACCCCATCTTGTCTGCTGTTGGGGAAAGGGTTGTCTTAAAGTTATGGCACATGGTGAAAATTGTTATAATGGGTAGCTGCAGTTCTGCTCATCCAGTAATGAATTCTGACTTCTCAGTATCAGAGGCTGAAAGATTTCATTTTCAATGAGGTCAGATATTTCTAATGTAGATTCTACAGAATTTAGATGATTCACAAGGTATGCAAACCATTTTTACTGCATGGAAATAAGTAGGGCATAAGAGAGGGCAATTGCTCCACTGCTCTGCCTTCAGTAGTGAAGTTTCTGAACACAAGGGGTCCAATTTTTGAGCCRGCTACAGCTCAGCACAATTCAAGATCTGCAGAGTAGGAGTTTGAAAGGAGTATGGGTGAAGGTTTCCTGATGAAAAGAGGATGAGAAGACAAAAAGCATTGCAATGAACTAATTAAAATCTATGCCAGGAGAGATCTCTCTGATGCCTGGGTGGTGAACAACCAGCAGGTGTCTTCATTACTTAGACTGCTGGTGGCAAGTTACATGTAAAATTAYGGGGTAGCTCATTTAATTTCAACTGCAAAGTCTTAGCAGGTCTCTGGAGAAATGGAGTGGGAGGAAAGCCCATAGATACTCTGTCAGCTTGGTGTTTGGACAAGGAGGAGTGTTCCAGAACCTGGACTCCYGTGAGCTTGAAATCCTGTTCTTTAAGAGCAAAGCGAATGAACAAAACAGAGTGAACTTTGGTTTAACAGAAAAACAATCACCRTGGCTGCCCAGAGCTGTCATGAAGGGTTTGACTTGTATCCCAGTGGAGTGTGGTTGATTTCACAGTTTCAGGCTTATTTTCTGCCCAGAAATGTGGGATCTCTTCTCTGGCRGCCACAGCATGCATGAAGCCATGGGATGGATGGAAAGCAAAGTTATTGGTGTTAATGGATGCACTGCAATTTTCTCCCTTAAAGGAATTGCTTGCAAGGTGGAAAAAAAAATGTTTCAGCAGTAACTGTGAGCTGTTATCAGACTTGTGCAGGTTGCAGCTTTTATAGTTAAGGATGCAAAGCAGCCTTCATTCAAGGGCTGGCTTCGCATCAGAGCTGGGCAAAATTTGTGGACCTATTTCAATGCAAAAATATATGACATACTCATTGCTTTTTCATGTTGACTCACATAGGTGACTTCTGTCAATGAGATTCTGATAGCCCCTGCTTTGGTGGCAAAAAAATGGGTAAGTCTGACATGAGATTGCAACTCCTCATTTCAGGGGGGAGATAAATTGGAGGGCTGTGTATTAACAGAATGTCTCTTCGTCACATAATTTGGAGACAAGGTCTACAGATTTTTTCCCCTTCCCGGTGCTCTTTTAAATGTTCACTCAGCTGTGAGAATGAAGGAATTATAGGAAAAAAGGAGAGCAGCAACAAAAAATGGCAGGAGTTAAGGAAATATCATTTCAGTTCTGCAGGGATGGCCTTTTACAAAGGTCAAACTAATAATTGTTGTCCAGATGCTTAAATATGATATGAAATATTTTTCTATACATAAAAACTTGTCCTTTTGTTACAAATAAGCCACCCAGTAAATTGTGCTTGAAAGCCATTACAAAATATAATTTAAAAATACCAAGGTACTCCCTTTTATTAACTTGCCAAGACTGGAATTTGAAATTATGCTTATTTTAATATTCTCACCGCAGTTAGTAGGAGAGTTTGAAAGATGGCTCTAATGCAATGTGATGTGTCTCACCACAAGGAAGTGGGAAGCCTTTGATTTATTTTGAAAATCTGTTTGCTGACTCAGAGTAAAAGAAGGGTGAGATGGGAGATATAAAGCACTGGTTTGTGTTTGCAGTTACTTTCCTGTTGGCATCTTAATGGATAGGAAAATATGAGTAGTGTGGAATAGGTACATAAAAATGAGTTTAATTAATTTTGAAGGAAAAAGAAATATATGGAATTGAACTTAGCTAGATTTTGACCAACTGAAATACAGCTGATGATAAGATCTTTAAAAATATGCATATTTGCTGCATCAGAAATCAACATTAAATAATTCACATTTCATCTTTATCTTTTTAGAACTATATGAAAGCTATGTTCCTTTTCTGGGCAGAGTGATGGTAGAACTGWAAGACAAAGTGTAATTGACAATAATAATTAACCAATTAAGCCCTCTTCCTTATACTAAGAATAGTAAAGTATCTCTCAGCTAAGACCAAAGCAAAGTTGAGCTTTCGTTGGCAAGAGGGACAGAAAAAGTTTTGGAATCTGGAGCAACAGAGATAGTTCTGCATCYTTATTTCACCTCAGCGAACTGCAGGGGAAGATGATGGTTTTGCAAAGCTGAGATTGCTGCTGAGGCTTTCTGCATGGCAATCGGGGGAGCAATTACAGTCAAACTAAACCTGGTGCCTGACACATGGTAAGGGACTCTGGTTGTTTGTATTTTCACCTAGCTCATGCAGACAGCAGGAGATGGCCAGCTGCTCCYGTGCTCATTTTCTTTCTACTTAGCACAACATGTTTGTATAGTGCCTAATAAAACAAAATAATTAAAAAAAAAAGTCCTAGCAACCTTTGCAATAATCTTAATGTTTGGAAAGGAGTGCAAAAACAACAGGGAATGAAGAATCCTGAAACATTATAGCAGTTTGCCATGCTGTTATCTCTAACAAGAGATAGAGCTTTTATTCCTGGGATTTTCCTAGCTGAAATTGTTGGGCTTCTCTATCAAGAGGGTAAAACTGGGCAAATTATACTYGCTGTCGAAGAAGCAGCTTTCCCTCTCGCAATCTACTAAGCATAACCATGGGTCTATTAAACTGAAACTTTTAAATATGCAGCAGAGCATGTCATTACAGGTAAAGAGCCCTGAATAAAGAGAGTAAGGCATCTTCAGGAGAGGGAGAATGTGTGCCAGACTTTGCTAAATTACATTGAGGGCAACTTATTAGCACCTCAGAAATGCAGATATGTATGTGAAAATTAGTGCTAGGCAGGTGTTTCCAGAAAGTAATCCCTTGTTACTTTTATAAAGACCTGACATGGAATCAGGACTGCCTTTCCCATTTGTCACACTGAGCAGGTTTCATTGTTTTTGTGTATGTATCCAAGAAACCAAATGTGCAGCCAGCAGAGGGAGGGGAAGATGTACAGACCTGTGTATCACAGACTCCTAAAGCCCTGTCCCAAAGAGGAGCCTCTGTCTCTTGACTGAGCAGGGAGGGAGCATTAGGAGAAACCCTGGTCTGGCTTCTGGGGTTGGAGGTGGTCTGACTCCYCATGACCTGCATCCAACATGTTTTCCTGGTCTTCTCTGCAGCACTGGAGAAGACCCAGTGAACAAAGCTGTAGACATTTGGTTTATGCCTGGGTACATCCAGTCTCATGCCCAGGAACAGCCTGAGCTCCACCAGCTCTGCTGGCTGGTTCCACCTGACAGCAGTAGGATTCTAGATGGTAGGTCAGGCGTCTGCAATACAAACTGCTGCTGAATTTAGGCATGGTGATAGTAACAGCTCTGATTTCAAGCAGGTGAGGTCAGGTACTGTGGTGTTTTTGGGGTCCCCTGTCRTGGGGAGGAAAGATGAATCTGACTCCATGTTCTTGRAAGGCTTATTTATTATTTTATGATATTACATTACATTAAAAAATACTATACTAAAAYGATGCTAAAGAATAGAGAAAGGATACAGACAGAAGGCTAAAAGMTACCAATGAAAAACTCGTGACTTGCCAGAGTCCCAACACAGCTGGACCCTGATTGGTCATTAAGTCAAAACAATTCACATGAAACCAATCAAACCACTTGTTGGATAAACAATTTCCAAACCACATTCCAAAGCAGCAAAACACAGGAGAAGCAAAMAAGATAATATGGTTTTCCTTTTTCTCTGAGGCTTCTCAGCTTCCCAGGAGAAGAAATCCTGGCGAAGGGATTTTTCCAGAAAATATGACAGTTACAAGGTAGCTTAAACCTGAGTTTAGCAGAGATGAGTTATGTATTTGTCTTTGGTAGGTGCACAGTTCCCAGGATGTAGAACATGAAACTACTCCAARGTCTGTTAATAATCTCCTCATTACATCCATCTGGGCTAGAGTAGAGAGTTTRGAACTTTAGTGCTTCCATAGAATCAGGATTCAGTTCTGGAACCAAAAGCAATCAGGATTTTGATAATTTTCCTGAGTGACAGACAGAATATACCTTTCACATGTGTGTAGATGAAACCAAACTAGGGAGAATGGTTGACATGGTGGAAGGTAGATTCATATGGGTCTGCAAGCTGAAGAAATGGGCTGGTAGGAACCTCAAGAAGCTCAATGAAGAAAAAGGTAAAGCCCTGCACAGTCTGCCTAAGCAAGAGAAAAGGATCCTGGGGTTCCAGTGGATGACAAATTGAACATAAGTGAATAATGTATCCTTGAGTCCCARAGCACCAGCCACAGTCTGGTTTCGTTAGCAAGAGGGAAGAGCTCTAGGGAAGGAATTATCACAGTTCCAGGACACTCCTGGAAGCTTAGTCCATCAGAGTTCTGTTTCCTGAGGACACTATAGGCACTCTCATTTGGGTACTCACTAAAATAGTACAGATAGAATAGATGAAGAAAACTCCCAACATCCCATGGCCTGAGTGTGTTTTCTGGAGGCTTAGGGCTCAGACCCTCATTTAACTGTAGCGCATTGGTTCATGACTTATCATGGCAGTTATTTGTCTAATTTAAACATCTGAGCAGCTTTATTACTGCTGAAGTTAAGGATGCCCTTAAGCACTCTCCAGGCTAGAGCTTTAAAAGCCCGTGCCAATGCAGCAGTGATCACGGGATCCAGAAGTGTCCCAGGCAATGTGTGCTGTTGGAATACCATTACCATAGCTATCTGTTAAGCCCTGGAGTGTCCAGGTGGCTGGTTCTCCCTGTGTGGGATTGCTCAGAAGCTATTAGAATTGTTAAAGGGTAGTTTTCTTCCTGCCACTGGCTCAATTATGTGTCTGTTTTATAGCCTTCATTAAAAGAGAATGATGAAGATGCCAAAAGAGAGTAGACAAGTTTAGTGGTGGTACAAACAGATACCTGAATATATATCCCTTGAAAAATTTGGTCTGTACTTGATTTATTTTCCACTAAAACTCTCTCCAGGTAATAGGTATTAATTAGCACTGCGAGGTAGTATACTAGCAAGGTCATGTGTGCTTRTCTTAGATGTTTTTCGAAAATTAGGTTTGGGGCTGCATCACMAAAGAAATTTCATTTCCCCTTGAAACTTCAGCTGCAAGTAGTAATGGTGGGTGCATATAAAATGTTATTGCCTTTGYAGGTTGTGGAGCTGAGTTTTCAGTTACCTGATGATGCTTCAKTGTTGCTGAAATTTCAGTTTGCAAGATTTTTCGAGGAGGCTATGTAATTTGTTTGCATTATGAATTCATTTATTGTTAGTGGAGRAAAAATGCTTTTCCCCCAAAAATCCCCATGCTGATGACAGATGATGTTCATGAACCTGATTTCTATGCCATGCACTACTGAACATTCTCCTTCTGTTTTGTTTCCACTCTGCAGAAGCCTGGAAACAGGAGTGGCAAAGGGAAGGTTTATGAATGTGAATAAGAAAAGTTCAGTAGGAGAGGGAGTAACTTTTATTAAACCAATATTCATGCCCCCAGAACCTGATCTGGTTTTGGCRTTTGACTTTTGCTTGTTTGTGTGTTCCATCTGTGTTATCTGGCTTAGTGAGAGGCATGACCTTGCTTGAGAATGGGAAGGAAATATCAGAGAATTTTCTGTAGCATGGACCTTGTGCAATTTGGCAGGAGCAATAATGTTTGGTTAAATTTATRTAAAGCCTGTGGCATAGGCAAAACAGCAATATTTGGATATCCAGGTCTGTGTCTCCAGTGCTGCTCTTCTTTCACTGTAGCCTATGATACATCACTGTTAAGCAAAAATTGAAAAGATGAAATATTTGCCTGACATCCTTGAAAAGCTGTTCAAATTCTGACTTGTCCRAAGGACATAAATTTGTCTGTAAAACAGATTTTATAAAACCTTGTACCTGCACACAGAGAGGTACTATTCAGAAATTGCCAGGAATTGGCACTAACAATCTACCTCYACTACAATTCCACCTGAAAGGGGACTCCTCCACCCCTCCACTGCACCTTCTTCCACTACTCTGTGAGCAGCAGGCTTTGAACACAAGACTTCAAGAACCAGGTGTGTCCTAGGCAGGTCCAGAGCTGTGTCATCATTGTAAAATTTTGTCATCAACACTGATCCTGGCATAAAATCCAAAGGTCCTCAGGAAGAAAAAGAAGGAAGAATTTTCTTGCCACTTACAATGCAAAGACTCAATGAAATTGTCATTTCTGTGTTCTGAAATATATCCAGAAGATATCACTATTGCAATCACTGCAATAATGTAGGAAGATTTTTGTTTGTTGTAAAACAAGCAAAAAAAAATTGGAGAATGTGTGAAAAAGTCCAATTTTTTTTTTTAATTAAGAAAGTAGTTCACTGTTGACAATGATATTAGGTTAAAAACAATGTTGTTTGTCATATAATTTTTCTTTGCAGAATAGGAAATCAGGGTTGGTTTTTTGCTCAGATTTATTTTTAATTTCAGTTTAAAATAAATTCATTTCAAAGTGCTTCATTTTGCATTTGAAAGAATGTTCAAGTTTCCTCTGCCTCAATAAGCTATCCTTAAAATGTATTTTGCCAGATGCATAGGAATACKATGGCAAAAAAATGAACATAAACAGTGCATAAAATTGACACATCAATATGAATTTAAGTAGCAGGGTGACTTGTATTGGATTTTTTCTCAGTSCAAGGATCAATAATTTGCCTGTTAACAAATTTTAAATTACTGTACATGGCAAACAAACTCATTTTTGGTTCTTTGAAAGATGATACTTTCAGAGCCCCATGACTCCAGGTCAGGAGTGTGTGCGTGTTGCATGACCCTTYCATTCAGCTCTGCATGATTTGGGTGTATTTGGGGTGGGTTTACATTGCCACTGCATTTGTAAAGAGTGTGGTCCATGATGCAGTGCTGGAATCCTTTCATTCAATTTTACATCAGGACTTAACATCATGAAAATATATTGGGGCTGCACATAAATCCATCTATTCCTTCAAATCCTAAATTAATCTCTAACGAGACTGGTGGCAGTGGTAGAAACTGCAATACAATTAGCATGACATTTCTCATAAGCAGTGGGCTGTGTCAACACTGGTCAGGCTGAAAACATTTAAAAAGCTTTTATTTTCTCTAGAACATACTAAGGGAAAGTACACAGTAATTTATTTTCCACTGTTCCTTGGTTTGTCTTGATGTCAACCTTAACTTTACCAAATGCAGAACCTGCTAGGAGTGATTTTCATTCTGAGATTGTCCTCAATCTGCTAAGTACTGATGACAATACACAAGTGGTTACTGTCTTAATATCCAAGCAGCCTGAATTAGATACAGAGCAGGGTAGCAAYGCATTATGTATTGCTGGGATGGAATTTAAACTATTCAAGCGTGCAAATTGAAAACTCATTCTGAAGAATTGCTTTGCTTTCCTAAACTGARTGTATATTAAAAACAACCAAGACATTTCAGAGACTTATTGCTGGAAATGAATGTAATAATATAATTCATGCTGTGTAAGGCAGACTTTAGTCTTGATAGATGATGTTTGGTTGGTGCTAAACTCTGATTCGCAGAATAGGAAATTCCTTAAGGAAGCAAAATCTCTTGCCAAAGCTGGCATTGTGAGTGCACAGTGATTACCAGTGTGCCAAATCWTTCACTACTAACTCAGATAGTCAGCCAACACAGCCACCAGCTGGTTTGAAAACACCATGAGAGCAATTTACAGACCTCTTAGAAATTTAAAGTGGGACTATGTAATTGCCAGAATAATAACACTATCTTTAATTCAAACTGTTTTTTTTAAAGAAAAAGCTAGAAAACTCTCACCTGAGCTGAGAAAAGCCAGTCTACCTCCTCTGTTCCCCAAGGAAACAGTCATGTCCATTTTCTCTTGAYGCAGAACAACACTATTCAGAGACCAGTTGCCCAATGCTAACTAACCTTTCATACAATACCTCTTTGAGCAATTGACTGGAGTTTTTCTTGGGTGAAGATGATGAGATTTTCCTGACAAGAAAGAAAATTTACTGAATATTCTGCCCAAGAGATCCTGTATTTCTGTGAACTCAGTCTGCCAGCATGTTGGGGMAGACATGTCTCAGATAAGTTCATCATCCCATCTGCAGCAATGCCCTCTGCAGAGCTGGAGGTGTGAGAGGGGCTTGTGCAGCCCATGGGGCTGTTTGACAGTGTCTGTGTGCTGGGGATTGCTCTATTCTTGCCAAAAAACCAAGCGTACACAAGGACTGGGTTGTTCCTGGCCCATCTCAGGGTTGGAAGGGTGTAGACAGCTGCAATTTGTATAAGGGTTTAGGAAGTCCTGTGCTGTGTCTGGTCATGTTCAGCACGTGGTGTTGGCACAGAAAAATAACATATCTGCAGTTTCTGTATGCCCACAGGCACCCCCCAGAACARCTCAGCTGGTTTTTATACACTCTTTATTCAAGACTGTTGGAGAATTGTGCATGGTGGGAARGGAATGAGATTGAGGAAGAGCTGAGTGGTCCAGCAGGGTAAGTTATGGGCTTGGAAGCAATTTTTCCTCTCTTCTGGTTTCTAAATGACTTCTGGCCAGACCTCTTCAGGCTCATGGGCTGTGCTTTTCAAGGCACACTAATGATTTGATCACTACTGATGTGTAGTCCCAGCTCATTTGCTTTTCCCTTTCCTAGTCCMAAAGAAGAAGGAAAATCTGTGACCAAGGTTGGATGGCAGTGGAATAGAGTTAGAAAAGACAAGGATTACCTAAATATCCGTATCCAGCTTCTACCAAGGCAGAAGCCTTTACAGGAGCTAGAAGAAGCCATAATGGCACTTTCAGGTTTAGTGAGCAATGGGAAAGTGTGTGCACCTCTGGAAGTCAGTGTGGCATTCTCTGATAGCCACAAYCACAAAATAAATTGGAGAAAGCAAATATATTGAAGGGATGAGCCTCAGACATAGCTCCTTTTGTGCGTCTTTCCAGGAATTTACATGAGGAAGCCTTTCTGTCTGGGAAAGTTAGATGTCTTAATTTTAGAGCCTGTGAAGGAATTGGGACCTCCAATGATTCCTTTGAGGTGAAAACCAAATAATGCATCTTTCTATCAGAAATACAAGTTCAGTTGTTGTTTTTTTTGGTCTATAGTTTTCAGCTTTAGTGTTTTTCCCCTTCCCATAMTTATAGAATATTTCAGTGCAGCTATCCAATATTTCTTTCTGATCTTAACMCAAATATATTTAGCAAAATTTAACAAGTTTCATTTCAGAAATGTTGAAATGTCACGATTAAAATATGGCAATCAAAAATGTTAAAATAGACATTTTCTAAATGCTTCACCCTTTAGTTTAATTTCTAAAATCTAGTTGAGCTTGACACTCTTCAAAATATTTATGGGAAAATATTTGACTGAAAAGGGAAGATACACKATTGTGCCAACATCAATCTTCTGAATTCATGAGCTTTCAGTCAGAGACAATATTGGGCACTGAGCCTTTCAAAGCYTTAGTGAGATAATGATAAATTATCCTCATTTTTATAGAGAGAAAGTACAGTCAGGCATTTGGTCAAAAAAAGAACAGAGCTGTCTGAGACAGTTCTGAGCCAGGAGGCAAAACAAAGGCAACCTTCAAGCTGAGCGTGGGCTGTGGTCCCTTCTGAGGCTGTKGGAGTCTTCCAGGACTGAGCTGAAGCCTATGAGGTTTTTCTTTGCTGTTTCAGTTGATTTAAATACATATGCTGTAGGGTTTTAGCTGCTTAATTCTCTATTGTGGTGGGGCAGAGAGCAACCGAAATCAAAGCAYTGTAAGGATTATTGTTTTCATTCTCTCTTAAACGGTGACACTTTAAAAACAGAATTCCTCAACAAGGGTGTGGCCTTCACTCAGGTTAAATGTAACTGTCCAGTGTAATACAGGAATCACCTCTTCTACCTCCAAAGTTGCAGAATACAGAGTCATAGAGCCATAGAATCATAGAACCATAGAATGGTTTGGGTTGGAAGAGATTTTAAAGACAATTTAGTTCCAACCTCCTGCCATGTGCAGGGACATCTTCCACACAACCAGGTTTCTTAAAGCCCCATGCAGCCTGGCCATGACCATTTCCAGGGATGGGGCAGCTTCTCTGTGTTACATGTTCCTGTGCCTCATCACTCTTACAGGAAAGAATTTCTTCCTAATATCTAATCTAAACCTCCCCTAAGTYTGAAGCCATTGCCTCTTGTCCTGCCACTTCATTTTCATGCAAAAAGTTCCTCTCCATCTTTCCTCTAGGGTCCCCTCAGATACTGGAAGGCCACTATTAGGTCACCCCTAAGCCTTCTGTTTTGCAGGCTGAATAATCCCAATTCTCTCAGCCTTTCATTGTAGGAGAGGGGCTCCATCCCTCTAATCAGCTTGGTGGACCAAGTTGGTTATAGGGTTTTGAGCTGAAATAACTTTTGGTTGCACAGTCCTAAAATGGTAAAAGGGGTGTAAAGTGCTGTTCTCATGACTTAGGCTTAAATATCACAGTGGTTTTGTGCATCAATGAACTAGGGAAAAGTATTGCTTAGGACGACCTTCACTTCCATGGAAGAGATGAGCATTCCCAGGAAACATTTATCACCTATCTATCATCAATCATCTATCTATCTATCAGTTGAGATAGACTCCAGAAACAGAGCTTTATTTGAGAGCTCAGTAACAGATTAATAGATCTGACTGTCAGAAAGATTCCCCTGAAACTTTTCTGATTGGATCACACTGATGCTGTATGTGCCTTTCTTGCCTCACTGTGTATAATTCTTCTTTCTTCACTCCACATACTTATTGCCAGTTCCTCATTATTCATTACCACCAGGATCATACGAAGAATTCAGTTCCTAATTCCTTCTGAATTTATTTTGACATCCATTTYTGGTTTTCAATGATTTTTCTTCCCCCTAAAAAAACCTCAATGTCTTTGCTTCAAATTATGGATGGAACCCGTCATTGCAATACTTCTGTTAACACAGTTTTTTTAGTTTGGGGCAGTTTGTGTAGTGCAATGTAACCTTGTACAGATTTTCTCAGCAAAGAGCAGACCTGGTGTGTCAATTCAGATAAAATACCCTTAGCTACTGACCAAAGTTTTCATGTCTTTAACTTCTTCAAGTGATATTCTTCACTTAAAGAGAGCATTTCACACTTTTGAATTTTTTTTTTTTTACATTTAAAACTTTACAAAACATAATGATTTATGTGCAAGGAAAATATCTGGGTTTTGCAGAATATTCTCCTTTGGGCAAGCACAAAAATGCTGAAGGTTTTTGGCTCTATAAGTGAAGTTTTTCATTATTTTTGAAACAGGGATTAACAGACATGAGGGGGAAAGAGCATCCTCCAATCAGTTCTAAGCCTCACTTTCATCTGTTTCTAATCTTTGTGAATTATCTTTCCATTACCTCAGATATACCCAAGAAGGATTTAGAGTTCTGTGATTATATCCCTACTTATGTGATTTTCTTGATTATTAATGACAGCACTGTCTTACAAAAGGATTTAACAAACCAAATGAAGGAACACTTAAACTTCTGGGGTTTGGAGGACATCTTCAAACCTGGATATTCAGATTCTACCACCTCGGAGTCTCATAACACCTGGGATGTAAGAGTTTTTCTTTTTAACAACAGCAGTGCCCCATACATCTCAGGACACATGGATTGGGAAAACTCCCAGGCTTTCATTTTTCTCTTACCTCCCTCTTCAACTTGTCACTATAGTAACTCTTGCTCCTCTCTGTAGGCAGATCTCAAGTTAATCTCCTACCTGCAAAGGATCTCACAATGAAGAGATGCMATTTGTGCTGTTGGCAACTCAATGGAAGTAAATAAACCTGTGTGTCCTTATGTACCAATCTGTAAAAAATGTATTTAAAGTTTCCGTTGTCCCCAGAGAAAGCTGGTTTCTCAGATCTCCAATTTCCCTGATTCAGGTCTGTTTTGCCCATGATGGTAATGGCTGAGTKACTTTCCTTGTCTCAGCTCATGAACCTTTTGTTRTATTGGAGGGGAATGATAGAGRAGTTTTGTGGGCACCTGTCCCTCAGCCAAGGTGAATCCACCACAGAGACCAGCAAAAAAAAAGTGGAGCATAACTTTTATAGGCAGTAGTTTTCATTCCGTTTCACCGGAATTCTTGTAATTTTCATTTTCCTTCCTTATATTTCTAGATAGAAGTTATGATAAGAAATGTAGACCTAGACACAACCTGCCAAGTGATTTGCATTGATTTAAGACCCAAACCCAGCTTGTGTTATTCCTGTGGATAAAGAACTAGACTCTCATCTCCAGGGCAGGCCAAAAAGAAAGCTTATCTGCTTGCATGSCAGACTGAGAGTTTGATTTAAACAGGTTGTCAAGTTTGAATCCTGAGGATTGGATCTGCTCTCTAAGAAGCCTTGAAACCTCAGTATTAGTTAATGTATGTTGAAACTGTGAGATTTTTAGTACTGCTGCTGTGTTGCCTCRGTATAAGTAAAAACTCATTAATTTTGCAATACAAGTAAATCCTACTCATGCCAGTGCAGTTGATCAAAGACCCTGACATCCATAGAGCAATGAGGGAGAGCAGAACAAGCCATACATTTTAAAAATCATTTATAAAGGAGCTGGGGAACAAAGTGGGTGCTAATCTTAGAGCTTCAGGATTCTGCCTTGCCCAGGTAAGGGGTTGGGTAACACCCAGGTTAATATTGTTGAACCTGGGAGAATCTGTGACTCAAAAGTTATTTTTGTCAAAATTGACAGTGTGGCAGTGGACTATTCCATGGATTCCCTGMTCATTCCAGTCCAGGGTGGGTTGACACCTACAGCACACACAAACTTTATTTAAGCACAGTGAATAGAGATGCTGAGTACAAAGGATTTCAGGAACAGATTTTCTTGAACTTTAAATTTTAATGTGGGKTTTTTTCCTACAAATTTTTCCTTCTACAGTTTTCGTAGTAAGATATAATTTTATTACTAAACAGAAGTTTTATGTTTTTATATACCTCCTTAAAACCCTCAAATCCACAGATTYCTCTAGCAAGTAATATATATGTTATTCTCCTGCCTGCCAGTGTGATCAGCCTACCAAATATGAACACAGTCTGCTTCTAAATCATAGCCAAGGCCTGCACAGCCTTCAAGATCTTTAATTAGCATAATGAGAAATAGATGACATTAAATAAAGGCTTGTCTCTCCTTGTTGTAGTGCTGGTATTATTCAACTGTGCAATCTATGGAAGGACATGGTTAACTYAGTGCTGAAAATTTTGAGTCACATTCTCACATGATTTGCGTGGGATCTGAGAGAGCCACATCAACACCTTAAGCACCCTTTTTCGTGC
Organism: Cardinalis cardinalis; assembly: GCA_014549065.1. Taxonomy (NCBI): domain Eukaryota; kingdom Metazoa; phylum Chordata; class Aves; order Passeriformes; family Cardinalidae; genus Cardinalis; species Cardinalis cardinalis. The sequence continues at coordinate 3,217,205 of JACDOX010000049.1, forward strand.
TTGTAGAACAGAAGTTAGATACAATGATGTTAAACTCTTTTATAAAGTGCTTTGGACAAGATTCATCTCAACATTATGTACTTAGAACATACCTGTCCTAGTGGAGCCTCCCAGGACAGACAGGCAGTGCTCTGGTCACTGCAGTCAGTGAAGTTTAGAATGGTTCACCTGGAAAAAAAAAATAAGGCCATAGAATGAGAAGAGTCCCCCATTAAACTCTTTTAGCTTCAGCAATCAGRTGCTGCTCACACTGCAAAATCGAAGGTTACTTGAAGACATTTACAGATGAAGACATTTATGTGGCATGTCCCCACATTCAATGAAAGATCACTCTGTAAGTGGGTGTATTAGTTTGAGAGAGTGACAACTTGTGAGTTTGGAGCACAGACCATCCTTGAGTGCCTGCACAGTTAGTACCACACTGGAGGTATAAGTAGAGCTCTCAGACTTCTAGAATATTTACTGCTTTGTTTTATGGAGAATTTTCATWTTAACTTTTTATAAATTTGTTCTAATCACAGCTTGAAATTAGTGTATTTTTGGATTTTTGGATCAAAAACCATAGATAAAATTTTTTGGAATGGATTTTGGGAGCTCATTGAATTTAATACCCTATGCAGACTAGTGCCAACTCCGAAATTACATTWGTTTTCCCTGGACCTTCTCCAGTCAAGTTTTTAATATCACCAAGGAGAGATATGCCACAACCAGCAATTCTCCAGATAATTATTATATCCATATTTGACCATGTTAATTTTGATTTTTTTTTTCCCTAATTGCACTCAGAATTTCTCTTAGTGCAATCTGTGACCACTGTCTCATCTTTTACTGAGTCCCTCTGAGAAAGAGTCTGGCTCCATCTCCCCTACATGTAATCATTKTGCACTTGGTCTTTCAATATCAATTGTATGCAGTCACACTGTGAGACAGGCTTTAATTTCATTCATGTCACAGGCACATTCTTAGTTCATATTGCTCATATTTTCAAAGAAATAAAACAATATGGTGATTGAAAATAACCAGAAATTTTTGACTGAAAAATGCATCTGAATACTTATCAGTGAGTTTCAGGTTTCTGTTGAAAAGGCTTTTTCCATCAAGACATTTTATAAAGACTCTCTGTGGCACCTTCTACAGGAGGAGTTGCTGATGATAATCATCATCTATGCATTTTCAGCATGGATACTTCAGAAATTACCGAGCACTCCTTAATAATTTTGTTCCTTTTGATATTTATGAAAATTAGTAAACTGTGAAATTAGGAAAGGACTGGTAAAAAGGGTCACAGTGTATTTTCCTGTGATCTGCAGAGCTAGGCTCAGATGAATCAAATAACAAAGAAAAAGAACTCATGTAATTCTTTGTCATTATGAATCCTTAGTGCCTGTCAATGAAAGAAGCAATCTAAATCACCAGTTCATGCTRCCCTGAAAGCATCTTCATTATGGAATGGAAGACAGATAAAATAATAAGGCAAAAAACATCCTTTTTCCACTATATGTAGATGTATTGTGATGTTGAAATACATTTCCAAGACAGTCCGAGTCTTTACCTAATCTCTTGGTTGTTGAGGTATTTAAATAAATAAATAGTAAATAAAAAATATTACAACCTTCTTCTATGGCAAACCTTTCTCTCAAAAAGGAGGCGGCTATAACCAGTCTGTCTTCTGGGAATGGTCCCATGTACATCCTGTTTTTCACATTGTTCCAGGCATTTCTGGTTGACCCTGAGGAGATACAGCCCAGGGAGCATGCTAACTAAACAGGATGAATAATCATGGCCCAGTTYTTGAACCTGACACCTGGTCCTGTTTATTTGCTATTGTACACGTCTTTGGGTATTCAGAGAGCTGCCCTTGTCTTCTGACCTGTCAGGACACATTCTTTTCATTYCCAAGGCTTTCAGTACTGTTCATTCTGATAGACAATCATAGTGCAATGAATCATTTGCTTTCTGTGGCTTTCTTTGTCATCACATAAATTGAAAACCTGTGGTTTAATACRCATCCCCCCATTTTGCTGAGGCAGCAGACAGGAGGATTTAGAACATGTCAGAGCTTCATCACAGCATTACCTGTCAGATGAGTCTTTCTGCCAAGACACACAAGTGACTTTAAACCTAAAACTGAAATAAACCAGTATTTTTCTTCCCAGAGGGAGTGCMATGTGTTGCCTTATTTGGGTGAAGTAAAAATGAAATTTCTCCTTACCCACTTCCTGTGAACTCTGCAAACAAGTCTGTTTCAGCTCTGGTAAAATGGCAGAAGTGGATGACAAGCAGATTCTCAACTCCATTGAGATGTGCATTCAAATACCAAAGCTTAAAATGTGCACTGTCAGTAATTCTCYACAATTTTATATCACATAAAAAAATTTGGAGTCATTGAAAACATATGTGTGATGGGTGGGAGCAAGAGGTACAGTTCTCAGCTGATGGAATTTATTATGTAGATCTTTGCTCTCCTGAAAAATGTTAGCAACTTAGGCTTGATTTCTACTTCCCTACTTGAAAGATTTGTTTTCCTCTGAGCTTTACATGTTTCATATAAGTATTTCTAGAATTAATTCAATTTGTTAGGAGTTTTACACTTTAAAAAAGCTAAAATGAAGGTAATTGCTCTGAGAATTTGGGGTTTTGGCTTGGATTTATTTTCAGATTGCAAAGCAGTCTCCAGAGATTATTTAGTGCTTATACTGACCTGTGTGTGACTGCAGTTTATTTRAAATAGTGCTCTGACTGCAACATTTCTGTACAGTCACAGCATTGTTTTAAATTCCAAGGTCTTTCCAGTAGCTTTATTATCAGTTCCAATAGTTTTTCTAGAAATTCAAGCTAGCCTGACTGGTCTTTAATTCTCTGGCTCAGTTATTTTCAGCCATTTCAAGAAACTTTCTGCCTGAACTGGGTCACTATGTTCAAATTCCCTGTCACTGAGGCATGATCACACCTGTGCTCTCTGCTCTGCTGGGAGGTGGGAGCACAATTGCAAATGGCAAGGAGGGACCTGCAAGAAGAGAAAACAAGCCTGAAAGACATTGGATTATGAGTGAGCTCCTATCTCTGCAGACAATCCTGATTACTCATGGTGCTGTCTGGAGTAGAAATCTACATCTGCTGCTGACGTCTTTCTGCAAAGGAAAATTACCTAAAGAAACTACCCCAGGACCACTTTTTTTTTTTGAGTTAACTTGTGTAAATAAAGGGAATTTATGATAAAACATTGAAGTCGATGTCCAGATGTCAGTAGAGGGGTAGAACTAAAGGTCCTGCTTTGAGGATGGGCTGGCTCAGCTGCAGAAGTGTGAACTAGTCATCAAAACAGGATTTGTAATTTAGGGACAAGAGATAAGAAGATATGCCCAAGTCCTTCACCAAGGTCAAGGGAACTCTTCCAATCCACAAAAGCTCAAAGATGATCCCTACTGACTTTAAAATTGCCCATGCCAGTGCCACCTGTCTGGATCTATAGCAGAGATTTTTTTGAGATTCTGTTCATCTGAAAAAGCTTCTGCTATGTAGGAAGCATTAAAGCTGCATTTACCTCCACATGACCTGTATGGTTTCTTTCTTGATGCTCTTAATGTAGTAATCATCTTGTCACAGCCTAGAGGACAGAAGCAGAGGTCTTCCATCACACAATGTTAATCCTCAAATAGGAATGACTAGGACATAAGAGAACTACAGTGATGTCATATGGTCAATCTTTTATAGACTTAAATATATTTATTRACTATAAAATTTTTGAATGAAAAAAATTGTACTGGAACACACAAAATCTTTTATTCTAGGCTAATTTCCTGCTTTCTTATTATTCAGTTTCTATACCTATGAAATGGAAGGTGGATGCTCTTTTGTATGTGAGCTGGTGCCCAAAACAAAAACATATTTTAAAGCATCCCGTCCAGAGGCAAAGGAGTTTCTTCAGATTGCCAACCTGGATTTACAACTGTTGTGGACTGAATGGAAAACTGGGATAAAAAGAWGTCCCAAAGCTCTACTATTATTGTTCAGATTTTGTTGAACAAAGTGTTTAATGCAGCCTGGTTTTCAGAGAAACTCCTAATTAAGAGTCTGAGATTCAGTACTTCATTTTACCCAGCTGATCAAAGCCAATTAGGGATAGTGCCCAAAATCTGGATAAGCAGAAAGGAACACAGATCTCTGTCACTGTGCACAAGGCCATCCATCCTTCCCCAGGCTCCAGTGGCTTTTGCTGCTYTCTGACACACACTCTGCTGGGTCAGGTGAGCACAGACAGCGGGGCTGGGACGGAAATTCMCAAAAACAAACACGATGCACCCAGCTGGGATGGAGGCAAAGAGAAAGCTGGGGAAGGTGTAAGGCCTCTTAGTGTCCTCACCCCTGTATGCATTTAGCACCTACCTCAGATTGGATCCTGCATCTCAACAGAGCCGTGTCCCAGGTCACTGTGACCTCCTGCAAAGGAAGGGTTGTAGATCATACCCATGTAACACAGGGCTGAGGCATGGGAGCCAAGTCAATTATAACTGAGCAGCTTGACTAWGGTTCAGAAACATAAAAAATCCTTGCATTTGCTTTTTTCTGCACAATTCCTCATCTTTGAAACTGGGATAATGCTGACCTTCCTCACAGAGGGGTTAAGAGAAACCCATTAATGTTTGTGACCAGAAATAAAAGTTAGAAGGTTAAGTATTGCTGTCCATGCCAATAATTCATCATGCTGGGCATAAAAGTAGAGTTCACAGTGACCTTTCCTTTCCTAAAATAYTTTTTTGGGCCAGACTCTGGTATGTCCTCTAAATCCAGAATACACACATCCAGGACAGCAGATCTGTTGTTGGTTTGCTGTGGTAAGAGCTAATCAGAACATTTTGCTCTCATTTTAATAGTAACCAACTCTTGCTATTAATCAGATATCAAAGTTCATGTAAATCCTTCCAGGCAGATAAATATTTTTTATCACTACCATAAAACTGATGATAAATTAATTGTTCCTCATTTCCATAAACATTTCCAACAGTAGAATGTCTTTCCTAGGTAATGCCATTACCTATTAATTATTTTCTTGTCTTCATAAAAATGGACAGATATGTGAGAGAGAGAAACAGAGAAATTTATGTATACACTAGGATGGATGTAGAAAAAAGCTCCCCTTGCATGGTGTAAGCTTTTGYGTAGGGCTTCATTAATGGTTTCTGTATCAGCTACAAATTTTCAGGTTCGTCAGCTTAATTATGATTCCTGGCTCCAGCTCATAAATGAACCCTCATTTTTATGTATGCTTCTGCTGAGAAAATTATGGCTATTCCTAAAGTCATTGGGTTCCCAAGTTACTTGGAAACACTGGATACTTTCATTTGTATGCATACACAGCTTTRCCAAATATTGTAGATTATATTTTTTCCCAGGGACCAGGGCAGGGGAAGATCATTGAAACTTCTGCAAAAAAAAGCTGTGATACCTCTCTGTGTTCTTTAGTCATTGTCAGCATTCTCCCTCCMCTTTTAGAAGGAAGGAAGCAATTGTCTGTAGCTGTGAAAGTCATTGAACAGGCTGAGCTCTCCTGGCCCTTCTGAGCAATATCCAGACAYAGCCAAAAGTTCAAGATAACAATAAAGGCAGAGTCTAGCATGTTGACAGAGACAGGAGACAGGACTGGGAGCAAAGCAGATGGTGACATTTCCTCTCTCTTTCTTTTGCTACAACAAGCCCTAAGGAGCTGAGATGGAAGGGAARTGCCGTCTTGTACTCTCTCTGCAGCCAGACTTAACATGAAGATGTGCTTTGATGCAGCTTTATTGAGAGAAGGGGAAAAACTCCTGAAAATTATGGAAGATCAGAGGTTCTGAATAGAGAAAAAATTCCCAGTTGTGCTTGTGGCTCCACAGGGCTCTGATATGCAGGGATGTGCTCTGTCCCTGACAGCTTTACAGGGGTTGCAGGGTGCTTGTTTTTGGGAATTTCTGTCCCAGCCCTGCATATGAGGAAACCCTACAGGGGTTCCCTGGCTGGAAGCTCTGGACATGCACATGCACTGGAAGAAGGGTGTTCATACACACTAGAGTGGTGTGTATGTACCATGGTGGGATCATTCCTGTTTCTGCCTGTGGATATATGCCAAACAATGCCAAAAATTGTGTTGAAACCTATCCTSAGTACCAGAAACAGCTCACTGGTAGTCACAAAAATATTTGCTGGTGAGTAGAATCCATCTGAAATCTCTGTATGCTCTCTCTTAGATGAAAGTAGGCAAACAAAATGTTCATTTTGTGRCTACAAAGTGACTACACTGGATTARCAATATCAGTAGTTACCAATAGAGCTTCTGCCTGTGGAGAGCATCTACAGCCACCAGAAAGCCTTTTTTCTTCTCGTATTTGTTTGAAACTTGAGGCTGTGTCTCTATATTAAATTCAGTGGTAGGGAGTTTTTGTAGGTAATGAAAGTCRTTGTCTCTGCTGCTCAATTGCCAGAATGGCCCCCAAATTGGCTGCACTCAGGGCTGGGGACACAGACCAGCAGGTAGATCAGGCCCATTCCCACCAGGAACCTTGGATGTCACTGCCCTGATTTGAATGTTAGTAGAATACAATGATATGAACCCACTTCTATCCCATACACAGAAGTTCGCGGCCAGCAAGAGATTCCCAGAGCCTGGAGAGGGATCACAGGGCAGCAGAAGAGCACCTGGAGGGCAGCACAAAGGAATTTTGGATACTCCAACCAGTAATTTGGCTTCACTGAGAGCCCAGCTTGAATGCCTCTGTCACACACACACACACTCCCACCATGGGGAACAAAAAAAGCATTTAGAGGTGTGCACCTGCCTGGATGGCTGTAATGATTTCTGGGCATCACAAAGGTGCGGGGGGATGGCTCCTGTGACTGGAGGGTTGGAGTGGAAGGCTCCAGGCTCTTTGGGAAGGACAGGCAGGGACACAAGGAGTGGTGACACCTTCTACATTAATGACCAATCAGAGTGCACAGGGCTCCACCTGGGCATGGAGGAGGAACTGACAGAACTACTGGATCAGGATTAAAGGTAGGGCAGGGACAGTGACACCATAACCTAGGCCTGCTGCAGGTCACCCAGCCAGGAAGACTGAGGGGATGAGACCCTGTGCAGACAGATGGGAGTGACCACACATTTCCAAGCCCCTGCCCTCCTGGGGGACTTCAACCACAACAATCTTTTGGAGGGACAGCACAGCAGGCCATAAGCAATCCAGGAGGTTCCCAGGAAACCTTGGTGACAATTTCCTTTGSCAAGTAATAGAGGAGCTATGAGGAGAGGTGCTATGCTGGACCTTGTTCTCACTGAAAAGTAGGGACTGATGGGGAATGTGAAGCCCCTGGGCAGCCTTGGCTGCASTGACCCTGAAATGGTGGAGTGCAGATCCTTGGGGCAGCAAGGCAGGTGCACAATAAGCTCAGARGAGTAGACTTTGGCCTCTATAGGGATCTGGGATCAGGGATCTCAGGGAAGAGAGGGCCAAAGAAAGTTGGTTAATATTGAAGGATCTCCTCCTCCAGTACCTAGAGGGGCTTACAAGAAGGCTGGAGAGCAGCTTTTGAGAAGGGYRGGTATAGGACAGGAGGGGTTGAATKTAAACTGAAAGAGAGTAGGTTTAGATTAGACATTAGAAAGMAATCCTTTCCTGTGAGAATAGCGAGACACTGGAGTGAGAAACTGTGGATGTCCCATCCCTAAAGGTATTCCAGGCCAGGCTGGATGGGGCTCTGAGGAACCTGGTCTAGTGGAAGGTGTCCCTGCCCATGGCAGGGGGTTGGAATGAGATGATCTTTAGATCCCTTCCAACACAAATCATTCTATGATTCTGCTAATGTAGTTTTTTCCATGCTTCAATTCTAGAGAGCAATCCAGGTATATTTAACTTCTTGGAATAGATGTAGTTTAAACTTTTGGGGGATGAAATGATAATCACAAAGGAGATCAAGAATTTGTTTTGCATAATATGTCAGCAGAGTATGTTGTGCATGATCTTATAATGTGCACTTCAGTACTGGCAATTATGTATCTCATTGTAGAAATCTCACTTTTGTAATTAATGTTGCTTCATTTTCTACTGGGAAATATAATTCRTGAGTGGAATGGGAAAAAACCTTAATGAATCAATGTCAGTGTTCAAAGGCTTGAAAAGCCTCTGGCAGAAATTAGAGTTGTTTAAATGATACAAGCAGGTAATCCTATCACAACCTAACAAGACCCTGTTTATCTTCAAGGCTGAGGTAACTGATACTCAGTCTTTCAATATAAGCCGCATTGGTTTAAAATCCCTTTTCACACACTGATTTGATGAGACTAATTCTGCCTCTGCAGTGATTATTTTTTTAATGTAAAACCAGGAACCAGCATGAAAAAAAACTTCAAATCTTCAAAGAGAGTTAAAATGTTTATTCTCTTGACCAGTATGCTTAAAGGTGCTACATGTGATTCATATTCTGCTAAGAAGTGGGAGATCATTAAAGTAATCCTGCTCTTTATAGTTGTCTGTCCATCTYGGGTGAGCAGTCATTCTGTTCCTCATGTGTTCAGCTGTTTAAACCTTAAGGAGTCAGAGGAAAACTTTATCACTGGCAAAATATGTGGGCAATCAGAGAAGCTGCCTCGAGGCAGTCTGAAATCTGAGAGTGTGCAAGGTCYCCCTTTTCAACTACTGACCATTGTCTTTCTTGTGAAATGTGAGATTGCTTAGCTCACATTGTGTCTGAGGGGTGACACAGGACAGCACCTCGCATGTGACACAAAAGTGGGGAACCCATGAAGGATGGAGACCCAAGAGAAGCTAAAATCTGGCTAAGTCACCTCATTGATTCATTGTTTATTTCAAAGATGATGCAAGATAAATTGTGTACCTCTGAGCTATACACAATGCTGAAGAAAATGAGACAAATTGAAAAACGTAGTGGAAGAAATGTTCTGGTAGGTAGCATTTGGATTGCAAGGCACATTGAGATCACTGAAGATGCTGGCACCTGAAGGTTTACCTTGGGGTAATGAAAAACATGCCAGCTTGAGCACAAAACAGGAGCTTAGGGCTTTACTAAGCGTTCTGATATCATCAGGTTTTGTTTTATCTGTTAAATAAAATTTCAGGGGCTTTGTGAATYAGGAAAACCTCAGTCATTTTACACATCTGTTAATGGAAATCTTGTTCATTCCTCACTTCTACGCTACTTTTTTCCTCTTTTTGTCACTCCTGATTTGYTGGGATGTGGCCTGGCTTTTGAAATACTCTTATATGGACTTAAAAAAAACTCATCTTCTACCAAGTCAAAGGCAAATCCTTCCATTACTTTAGTGAAGCTGATCCTCAGTTGTCATCTGGAGGTGAAAGCCCCTCTCCACTGCAAGCCTGGGAAGAAATGAGAATGAAAATATGAATGAATTTCTCTGTTTCTGTCATGAAAGTCACATCTGAGTGCTCAGCACTACATTTTATCTGGCAGTAAGAAAGAGACATTAGCACTGTTGAAGTCCAGCCCTTAAGGATTACTTATTATAAAAATGTCAYCATCATATTTTCTGAAAAATCCTCTTTGCCCAGGATTCTTCTGGGAAGCTGAGAGGCCTCAGAGAAAAAGGAAAACTATATCATCTCRTTTGCTTCTCTTGTGTTTTGCTGCTTTGGAATGTGGTTTGGAGATTGTTTACCCAACAGGTGGTTGTTTGATTGGTTTMGTGTGAATWGTTTTGACTTAATGACCAATCAGGGTCAGGCTGTGTCGGACTCTGGAGAGAGTCACAAGTTTTTATTATCTTTTTAGCCTTCTGTAAGTATCCTTTCTCTATTCTTTAGTATAGTTTTAGTATAGTATTYTTTAATGTAATATAAYATCATAAAATAGTAAATTAGCCTTCTAAGAACATGTAGTTAGATTCATTCCTTCCTGCCATGGGGGACCCCAGAAAATACCACATAAAAATACCATTCCAAGGGTGAAGTTTCAAAATGATTAGAAATCTCCCTAATTTCCAGTTTATTCTCTTAAAAAACAGTTTCCTTGCCTTCTGAAACATGATGGGGGGAATGGCTTAACATTTCYAATCCCAGATTTGGAAATTTGAAGCAAAATGTGATTTTTCTGACAATGTTGGACTCGGTCACTTTTTATCTCCATCAAATCTTCTTTTAAAGTGACTGCTCTTCATTCTGCTGTAAAWCTGTGTCTCACAGGCAAAATATGATTCGTCTCACTACGAGTTAATCTTGCATCCCTGAAGAACCATCAGTGCTTCTTGTGGGAATGGGGTTTCCTTTGTTCCAGAAGGAAGAGGTTAAGGTGTATAAGCACAGGTCATAAAGGCATATTAATCACGGAGTGTGTACTAATGAGGCAGCTGCTCCAGCTCGATCAGAACTGCAGTCATTACCTCCCTGCTTTGCCTTTRCAGGAGTGTTATTTTTAATTGGAAGCAGCACTTGCAAATCCCCTCATCCAGTTCATTATGGAAGAGCATTGTCAGGAGTGGATGGCAGCAGGATGCATTAGCAGGGCTTTGTGTGTGCTCTCCCTCCAGACAGAGCAGACAGTTTATTGAGCACCCTGCTCAGYCAAAAGGATAAAGTGTGTAAATGATGAGCAAAGAACCCTTATGTGTCACATCAGTGCTGACCCTTTGCAGGAAAACTGATTATTGCTCTTGAAATGCTCTTGAGGATGGTACCTGCCTCTGGCTGCTGATTCTGTGTCGAAGAGGAAAGGAAACCAAGGGGAGGGATTAGAGCATGAGCATGAGCTGAGCTGGATGAGTGTGGCTCTGTGGATGTGTGGTGGAGTCTGATACAAGGACTCCAGAAATACATGAATTCTGTGTTACCATCTATTAGTTTGTAAGTGATGAGGCTTGTAACTGCTGTGATTGAAATTTGCACTTTTAATTGGCTTTTGTRGATATATAGATTATACMAGATTTATAGCTTTACTGGTATGAATATTAAGGGCACACATTGAAAAGTATGGACTTAACTCTAATTATTTTTTGACATCTCTCTAAAAGCTAARGACTGTTTTATAAATAAAACAACCAACACTAGTATTGCTCAATTCTGTACCAAATTAAGTTTAAGAAGTTTATACATAGTAAATACTGTTATGAGATGATGAACAGCTGCTGAAATGGGACCCAGTGTGCACTCCTCCCACTGCAGATACAGAAACTGATTGTGTTTGTGCCATCACAAAGGGGAGTTTTGTCCTGTCTGAGATTCCCAGTCCTAAGGAGGTCAGTTTTGTGGGGAAGACACACAAGGCTTTGTGCTGTGGGAGGAGTGCACCARGCTGTCTCTGTGGTGCACGTTCTGTGGGTAAGCAGGCAGGACAGCCAGGTGAAATCAATGCAGACACTGYCCTGAAGAGAAGAACCTTGCTTTTGCAACTCTCAGAAGAAACACTTTGAACTCTGAAGAATCCCTTCAGTGACAGTCAGTGCTCCAGCACCTGAGAGCTCAGTTTTGCATTTTTCAGTCTTACATTAATGATATGTATTTCCTAGGTCTGCCTCATATTACCCAACACTGTCAGGCTTTCTGGGCCATCAATTAAATATGCACAGCATTCGTTCACTTTATTGATTTTAAATTTGAGTGTTTGACCCCTGAAAAGGAAACCTGGCAGCCTCAAAAGCTTCTCCAGAAAAGGCCATGCTGCAAAGTACTGAATCCCACAGTCATGCTGAATCTCACTTAATTTRCTTGCCTCATATCTCCAGCAAATCTTCTTACAAGACTAGAATATCTCATCCCTTACCTCCTGCTCTACCTGAGGGATCTACTTCAGATGTTAGTACRCCTAAATATCTAAATATATGTTTAGAAAATAAGCTTACAGCTTAATATCCTTGTTTTTGTTGTCAAACAATTGCTAACACCATCTTTGCTGTAACTTTGAAAATTGCTTGCCTTCTTCCAAATTAATTTTCTTTACTTTTTTATTATTATTTTTATTTTTCTCTTTCTTTTTATTTGTCCTTTTGTTGTTTTTCCCCATTCCCTATAGAAGGCTGCTTAATCTTCCATTAAGGAAGGATCCAGAACCCACTAAGTCAATAGAAAGTTCAGCAAAGATTGAATTAAAATATTCAAATCTTCCTGAAAGTTCATCTACCTAGAGACCCCCTAACAAAGGGATCAAGATGGAACCTTGCATATTTTCTGAGACTTCTATAAAATCTACAAGCAGGTACAATGGTATATATTTTATTTATGTGATATGTATGTATTATATCAACTATGATAAACACATTCATCAACATCTCTTCTTGCTGYTCTTTTTCACATAGTTATGGCACATTCAGAGCATAAATATACCTTTAATTTTAAGATAATACAAAGTAAACAGTTTAGATTCCAAGTAAACAATTAAAAATAGATAATCTTAGAAAGTAAAGGTAACTTCAGAGGGCTTTCTCTTAAACTAGGACATGGGATGAATCTTTTCTTTGGACAATCAGATCTTTTTCTCCAAGTCTGAAGAGATTGTCTTTTTTTCTTTTCCACTCCTGATTAGAAACTCCTGATTAGACTGGGGTCAATGCCTGTCTGAGATGATAGAATTTATGTAAATATATATATGTTCACACACAAGCAGCTACTTGAGGGGTGGGATTTTAAGTTAATTTTATAGCTAACAGAGGTCTCACCTAGATTCCACTGTGACAGAGGTGTCCCATTCCACGACTGATATCCTACCTGGCTTCCTCTTACCAACTGGAGCAATCCCAGGTACTGCCAATCACACAAATCTGCCTCAGAGATCTTACAGCATTAGGAATGACTCGGTGCAGGTTAGATGGAATATCTAGAGATCAGAAAATAGCCCCAGGCCTTTACCTTTAGGACAAGTACAGCATTGAGTGTTAGAGGAGCTGTGTCTGGATCATGAGTGATAGGACTCAGCTGGCAAATTATTACTTGTCATGTCTTAGGTGACTGGAATGCCTTTCCCACCCCTCAGTTTCTACAGAAAGGCATAGTTCTCCTCAGGAGTCAGTATCTAGAGACATTTTAGTTTGATATCTGAAATAACCAGATAAGGTCTGAGTGAGTTCTACATGATCCTGCCATGSCCCTGGATGGGTACATTCAGACCAATTAATCTGCTTTTTAGGTTTAAATATCTCAAATCAGATCTGAGTCCCATYTCTGTGTGCTGTCTAGATTTCAAAAGCTAAAATAGAAGGAAATTGATTCCTGCCGTCGGTATAGATTCCTGTTCTGGAAATATTAYGGAAAAGGTATCAAAATAGAAATAATTACCTTTGTGCTGGCTTCAAGRTGACAGGAGGTGGAATTCTTACCTGCATATTAATTTCTGTCAGATCACTCCTAACAGAGGAGCCTACACCACTACAGAGACCTTTCATGTACCRAAGTTGGATAAACCCAGGCTCACAGGTCTATTAAAAAGTCATTCCTACTTGAGGAGTGTCCTAATCACCCCTTGGAAGCATTGTGCAGGCTCTGTGTCTAACAAATATACATCAGTAGAACAGAGCACAAATACCCCTTGAAGTCTGGCTCTGCTAAATTATTTTAATTACATTTTCAAACACATGTATTGGGAAGTGAATGCCTGCCAACTGATAATTCAATTGTGGTTCTGAGATTTTCGTGCTGTCCTGGTGTGTCTTCCTTGCCCAGCACCTTTGCTYGATGACCTAAAAATATGTAAAACCTTTTTTTCATAACTAATAGTCTTGTTTTGGTGTAATTTAAAAGAGTAATTCTTCACCCAGGAGTTAATCTCTTCCAAACACTGGGTAATTCTGTGTTGRTAAWGAGGGGAGGGTAATCTGTCATCTGYGTAGTGCTGGTGTGCAAGTTTTTGCTTAGTCTGTGAGTCATTTATCCATTACTAGTTGAAAGCAAATGTAGGAAGGGGCTYGAGGAATGTAATGATTCTTCTAGGATCCCAGGAATAGAGAAAATGCAGAGGCAAGCCCATTCCTGAAAGTTTTAACTCTTTTGATTCMTTATTTGCAAATAACTGACACACTTCTCTGGAAAAAAGGGTAGCAATATATGGTCAAGAATGATCAAAGAATTCTAAGATCAGTATTTCCTTGCATTTGCCCAGAGGACAATTATATCCCCTAATAACATGTCCTGATCCAAAACCAGAGCAGGCTAAAATATGAAATATTACTTGAATCAGCTGCATTTGTAGATGACCTTTGGCAAAATCATCCAGGAAAGGTGGGCTTAACTTTGGAGTATTTTCTATATGAGATCAGCAGAATGGGTCTCTAAAAAGTTGGAGAGACTCTGTAGTGTGTAAGATGGTAAGAAATTTACCTTTTCTGTGGAATACTTGGTAATTTGAGTCTAGAGGGACCCACCAGCAAGGGCATGCATTGTAATCTCAGTTCTGGGGCTGACATTCCCAAAGGGAACCCAGAATTTTGTAACTTCCATAAAAACACCCAAAAAAACTGCAATAAAAAATGTGTCAGGAAGGATTTTGCATTGCCTGATAGTGGGAGCAGACTATTTAGTCTATACAGTTGGGTTCAAGTATTTAAAGAAGCACCAAAAACTTGTCCCAAAATTTTCCTTTTAGCCAAATACAATAGAAGTTCTTTGTCATTCTTGCTACTGTCATTCTGCTGCACATCAGGTCCCACATTCCTGCAGGAAATGACAAATCTACTTGAATATTCTGTATCAATATTTTCCAACCTGAACAATGCAATTAGGCTTATTAGTGTATAAAAAAAACCCCCTGTTTTATCCTAAATAGGGATAGCCCACACCAAAGGGTTGTGCCAGAGGTCCACAGACTGGTAACAAGACCTGTTGATAATTAAAATTAAATGATTTGTTCATTTTTACCCAGCTTGTACTGGGGTACCTGGGCAAGCCTAGTTCTTATCCATGTGTGCAAGAAAGAGATTTTTCTTTTCTCTAATTGTTTTTTCTTGAAGCTGATGCAAAAGCATTGGAGAACACAGGAATACCCYGTAAACTAGGACTTGATCTTGGCCCAGACTCAGTTCATTTCAGTAGCATAAAAGTTTMGTTTCTCTCATGGGTTTTTGACTCACAACATGAAGGTGCCAACTGATACTCATTGACTAGGAAGGTAATTCAGAGAACTAATTTTGACCTGACATCTAATCCTGGGRATTGATGCTTGTAGAACCCAGTTAATCTATTAATTTAAAAAATATTGTCTAAGAAGTTTCACAGCTCTCTCACCCACCAGCAAAGACAGATTATCTAGGGGTTAGTAAACAAGCACAAATATCAGTGGAGCAATTMTTTAGTGAATTTTTACTAGAGGAAAATTTATTTTCTTCACAGCTGTCATAGAACATAATTTATTTTTTATGAAAGAAATAATCTATTTTAAAATAGCACTAAATCCAGGCATAGTTGAGCACTTTTTTGCATTGTTCTAGTGAATTACAACTTCACCTGTTTCTTCACCAAAGAAGACACCTTGCAAAAAAGACAGGTGTTTCTTCTCAGTAAGACTTCTGTGAAAAAGGGTAAAATGCTTCTTGACAGAGGGACAGACATCTTCACTCTGGGTRTGGTTGGTAACATCCATTTTGTCTTGGTCACACTATGCAGGAATTTGTCAGACTTCAATAATTTCCTTGAACCACTCATTTATTTCAATAAAAAGGTAACTTGAAATGATAAAATATTTTGGTTTTATACCACAGAATCTTTAATGGCTGGGTGATCTATCCTTAAACCCCTTCATGGTGTACCTCAGGGTTGTCTTTAGTGGGATGAACAAGTTCTTCCCTTGCTTTAGCATCACTCAATGCAATCAACTCCACCATTTTAACAAGAATGGCTATGAAGCTGCAGAGATATTTCCTCAATCACTTAGTGATAATTAATCTCAGAGGCATGTATTGCACCTCTGGAACCTTTGAGAGCACACTAGTTATAGTTATTTAACATTGTAGCCAAACAACCAAAACATATA
This sequence comes from Cardinalis cardinalis, assembly GCA_014549065.1. Lineage (NCBI taxonomy): Eukaryota > Metazoa > Chordata > Aves > Passeriformes > Cardinalidae > Cardinalis > Cardinalis cardinalis. The sequence continues at coordinate 3,233,156 of JACDOX010000049.1, forward strand.
TCTTTCCTTCTCTTTGGAACATTTTCCTCTAATCATGAATTAAATGGTTTATTATTAATAATTTATGATATTCCCAAGCTCAAATCTAACTCCCTATAGATGCTATAGCTCATCATCCCTGCATCCAACCCTGTATTTCTGAGGATTTCAGGCTGGAAAATCAGAGAGGCTGAGAAAGAGAGAGATTCTCTGGATAGATAGATAGATAGATAGATAGATAGATAGATAGATAGATAGATAGATGATACATAGATAGATAGATAGATGGATGGATGATAAATATAAAAATATGTGTCTTTGTATGTAGAAGTAAATGCATCTACATAAATAAGTAATAATTTAAAAAATTGAATTTCAAAAAGCACTACCTTCTTTAAATGCTTAAATAATTAATGTTATCTGTGAACAATGGCACCAGTTTTTAATTATTCTCTTGTTAAATGTAACTGAGGGCATGTGAACACACAAAGGCCATTTTTTCTGCATCTGAACATCTGCTGTTGCACCAGCTTTCGGGTGTCAATAATTTCCAGCTTAGAGATTGCAAAAAATTAWATTTCTTATAATACCTCATCAAAATTATAAGCAATTGTTGTAGCCATACCAGCACTCCCAGGAGTTCAAGCACATCATGGTTTACATAATCACCAAGGTAACAGAGGGCTGCCAAAGTTTTGAAGGAGAATCAGGTTGATCTCTATATACCAGAAGAGATTTTATCATGTGGAGAGGAAAAGCATGGAAGAAAGATGTTTTAAGTCTATCCCCTTTGACCAGGTTATTTTATTCATCACCCTTTTAGGCTSTGTTGTAAATTAGATGTATTTAACAATGACAAAATTGTCTTCATTAATTTGATTTTCCCACATTMAACTTGGCCTCTGAACTATTAATGAAATCTAAGAAACCTATAAAATTTGCACAAAGCTGCCTAAATTGAGGTGAATCTTACGCACACATAAYGATGTTGGCCTTGTGAATCTAAGACACAACTTTTAAAGCTTACTTTACTTACAGATGTATACAAATTCTATAGCATTTATATACAGCCTATAAGAATCATTACATTACCATACTATGTTACATTTTAAACCCTAAAAAACTCCTCTTTGGGCCCCTTCTGCTATGCTAGTAGGGTCTGCTCTGACCCTCGGACCTGCCTGCAAGCAGAGGGTATTGTTTCATCAAAAGGGGATTACCTTCAGCTGGCCACACCATTGTTTTCCAGTTGTTCAGTAACTAAGGGATCTCAAAGCTTGCTTTCATTTCAATCTTGCTTATAGTTTCTATTTTTTCAAAATCTTTTGCCAAGCAATCATATCTATAAGGCTTTCCTGTTTCATCTTCCCCAAGAGRATGGCTTGAACAAAACCCTCTCAGGACTCATCATGTTTACAGCCACAACTCATGAATTTCACAAGCCAAGTGCAAAGTCCTGMACCTTGATTTGGGCAATTCCAAGCACAGGCACAGGGTGGGCAGAGAATGGGTTAAGAGCAGCCCTGAGGAARAGAACTTGGGGGTGTTGGTGGATGAGAAGCTGACCATGAGCTGAGGTGGCCAAGGGCATCCAGGCTTGAGCCAGGCTCAGTGTAAGCAGCAGGACCAGGGCAGTGATTCTTCCCTGTGCTGGGCACTGGTGACACCTTGAATCCTTGTCCAGTTCTGGGCCACTCACTGCAGGAAAGACATTGAGGGGCTGGAGCATGTCCAGAGAAGGGAAATGGAGCTGGGGAAGGGTCTGGAGCACAAGTCTGATGAGGAGCAGCTGAGGGAGCTGGGGGTGCTCAGCCTGGAGAAAAGGAGGCTCAGGAGAGACCTGTTCACTCTCTCCAACTCCTGAAAGGAGACAGATGGGGCTCAGTCTCTTCTCCCAAGGAACAAGTGATAAGACAAGGGGAAAAGGTCTCAGACTGCACTCAGGGAGGTTTAGATTGAATATTGGGAAAAGTCTATTCACCTTTAAAAAAGAAGTGCTTTTGGTCATTGGWAAAGGCTGCCCAGGAAAGTGGTGGAATCACCATCCCAGGAAGTATTAAAAAAAAATTTAGGGACATGTTTTTGGTAGTGGTTGGACTCATCTATCTTAAAGGTCTTTCCCAACTTTAACAATTCTGTGTTTCTATGATTCTGGGTGAGCTCCAAGCAATAGGAATATGTTTTGCATTATTGGGTTGAACATGAGACGTCAGTGTCAGGCTGTGAAATCATGTAAGGCATCCATCCATTATTTCTTGAATTTCAAAGTAGAAAAAAAGCACAGAGATGAATCATATCTTTGCCTCAAGGCAAAAGTAGTCACATTGGATGCAGAGATGACATTGACAGAATGCTCTGCAGCTGTGCATGAGCTGCCCTGCACCATTCAGGACTGGGGCTCTCACTCAGGGGCTACCCACAAAACCAAAATATGCACAGGTCATCTTCTCTACTTTTAAATAATTTCTGTGGTTCTTCTTTCCATCCCCTTTATGTTTGCTAATCTTCTCTCTGCCTATCTTCAGCGCAGACAGAAGGACAGCATTTCTCCCTGTCATTGTGTACCATGCAGGCTCCTCACCTGCATTCCTCTGTCTATCCCCTGCATTTCTGAACGGGGAAATTGTAGTACATCTCTTTCTATTATTTTCAGAGAAACAAGACCTTAAAGGTTTTTCTATGAGCAATTAGATTACACTGACAAGAAGATGAATTTCTGTACTTGTTTCCTCAAAAAAACAAAATTTAAGACTCCTGAAAATGGCAAACATTTCAGATTAAAGAGGTCAACTWAAACCCAGTACTACAACTATCTGTAGGAAACCCCAAGATACTCTCAGTCTCCTAAGGTAAGGCCACTTGAACATCAAAGAGAAAGAAARTGGGGTAATGGGTTTATATCCTAATTTATTCAGGGTTTTTTTTGACAATTCCTCCTGTTCCTCTGTAGGGTCTAAAAGATTTATCATGGAATCATAGAATACCGAATGGTTTGAGTAAGAAGGGATGTTCAAGATCATCTAGCTCCAGCCCCCTGCCATGAACAGGGGCACCATCCAATAGACTGAGTTGCTCAGAGCCCCATCAATCTGGCCCTGGGATTTCTGTCGCTGGTAAAATCATGACTTTTCTCAATGCTTGTAGCTACATTTTCCTTTTGCTGCTTGTTCGACTGCTGTACTGGACAAGCTCCTGTGCCTCTGAAGTGTCCTGRCTGGGGCTTGCTTGCCTTGCTGTAAATTAGAATTGAATTTAGCTTCTGCTGAGCTGAGCTTGCATAGAGCCAAGGGCTTTTCTGCTTATCTCTGGGCTCCACCTCTGAGGACACAGTGGGGGGACAAGAAAATGTGAGGAGACRCAGCTGGGACAGCTGACCCCAGCTGACCCAGGGACATCCCACACTGTGTGGCATCAAACTCAACATATAAAGCTGGGGAAGAAGGAAGAGGGGGACATTCAGAGTGGTGGAGTTTGTCTTCCCAAGTCACCATGAGGTGTGAGGGAACCCTGCTGTCCTGGAGATAGCTGAAGAGGGGGCATCGAGAGGGGGAATTGTGGGAATCCATAAATCAGAGGGTTTTGGGAAAGCTGCAAAAGGCAGGCCTCAGAGGCAATAGAACTGTGATTAGAGCTAAGCAGTAGCTATGAGATAGGTCAGCAGAAAAATTATGTAAAATGTAGAAAGGTAAGGACAAATAGAACAATGGTCTGTGTATTAACGCTTGCCTAGAATAACTCCCTAAGCTACAGAAAAGTTTRTCTAGCAAGATATTAGGAAGTTCTAAGCTAAATAATGGAGCTCTGTGCATTGTGTTTTAAGGCTTACAAGCAGGTATTGTGTTCAGAATAAGCAAACATTATTTTAACCAAAGGTACGTGTGCTTATAGTGGTTGGATGAAACTTCTGTCARTGTGCTTTTGCTTTGTGTGATTGGTCAAAAAACYTATAAAGTAAGCTGTAACATTAAGTTCTTGATCTGCTGCCTGGGATGTGAGCTGATGGCATCTTCCCATTGTCATAACCATGTAATGAGACTGATGCTGGAAAATAAAACAGCTCAAGGCACGTTCCTAGCAGTCCTGTCCTGTTCGTGACTTGTACATAGAACCCTGGCTGGTGATAGTGAATGAATTCCTTGGTTTGTTTTGCTTGTGTGCAAACCTTTTKCTTTACCTATTAAACTGCCTTTATATCAACTAACAAGGTTTTTCATTGTACTTTTCTGATTGTATCTCCCACCCCACCATGGGGGTAGTGAGTAAGTGGCCGTGTGTGGGGCTGAGTTGTCAGCTGGACTTAAACTTTGACATTGAATTCTCATGCACTTATAAACAACTGGAGGAGAGAAATCCCTGCAGAAATCCTTTCTTTTTTTGCCTATCAGGTGCTGTGCTGCCTGCTAGAAAATCACCACATGTTGAACTAGACTAAGGTTTACCATTGCTAGGCCTCAGTAGTTAAAGAAGACTTTGCTGTTTCTCAAAACAGGAATTGGATTAAATGAAAGTGTGCCACTCTTATTTCATAGTGACTTTATAGTAGGGTAAGTAGCTCAAGAACAAGTGACTTCTTGGGAATATGGTAAAGGTTGGTGTWCACTGGGTTTTCTGATCTAGGACTCAATGGAGAAAGTTAATGAAGATCAGGGGCTGGTCATTAGAATTTCTTATCACTCACCTGGATCATTTGGACCAGAGGGAACCYAGTTCTGAGCTCYTCAGTACAAGAGGGACATGGAGCTCCTGGAGCTGGTCCAGTGTAAGGCTAAGAGGAAATACAGATGGGATCTGCACCTCTAGAGCCAGATGACATTGGGGTACACTGTGCACCTGTGAATACTAGAGCCTAACACTCCTGTGGATCTGCTGTGCCAGTGCCTTGAATCACAGTGCAATAAACCCAGCCCCTCTTTGACCTCTCTGGAGGCAGGGCCCCTCTGGTCCTGCTCATAGTCTTGACTACTCACTTCTTGTAAATAAGAATAAGAAGTTCCTTTATTAAGATTGCAAGTAAGAAAGCCCTTGTGCCGTGTCTGGGGGACTGCCCACTAGAAACTGCAGCAGYAAATTTCCTGAAAGGATCCCCTTCTGTGATTTTTTCCCTGAAACTTGTGTACCCATCCTTCTAGGGTTTAGGAACCGCTTCCATCCCACTTCATGATTTTCACTTGTTCAGAGGTGACGTCCTACAGCACTGGGTGTGTCCACTGTCCCACCCTCAACTATCCAGCTAGAACTGAGACAGCAATATGAATGTGTTGGTTTGAAAAGACCAAGAATATGCTCAAAAGAGGAGAAGGAAAAGGTGAAAGAGCAAAGAAAAGTGTTTCCTCTTTTTTCCCCCATGGACTGGTTTTCCAAGAAGAGAAGGTAAAGAGTGCAACTATTAACAGTTCCTGAGAGGTGGTTCCTGAAGCATGGATATGATGGCAATGCTAAGTACAATTACCAAATTATTATCCTGACCATTAATTTTATCATACAAGCCCGTGTTACACGGTGTGGGAAGTGGATAACTTTAGTCCAGCCCCCAGAGATGATAAACAGCACAACAGAGAACACATACAGCAAAGTGAGGGGTTAGATAATGCAACTCTGGAAACAAGCACAAAACCCCTGACAGCAAATAAATAAACACTGTGACCTGCAACTGCTAAACTAATAAAATGAAACCTTATAACAATTTGTTTTACCATGCTCTGATGAGATGTCTACCTCAACCCTCCATGCTCCCTGTTGAGTGCTATTATCTCACTCTCTCAATGGAAAGAAAGTGTCCACCCCACCAAAATATGTTGCAGAAAACAGCCTGGGGCTCTTAGTCTCTCTGTTGACTCATGAGGGCATCTAAAAAACCACATTAAATTAGCTACCTACTTTCTGAAGTGCTAAAATTATGTGAGATGATTCCCACTTATCATTACTTGTATAAATTCATATAGGAAGACTCCAATGAACTCTGATTTCCTCTGTTGTAGGTTAATGATTTAGCCACTAAATTAATTTCATTCTTTTTTTAGTCTCTGACCTTGGCTAACATCTTTGGCTATTAGCACATTATAAATATTAAACATTAGGGATACCCTTTTTTGTATTGAAAAAATCTATAGGCCTTTCAAAAGGTACTTGGCAGGTGATAAAATCTGGACTAAATTAACCTGTCTATACCCTGCTTTTGGTAACACARTAAGGCAAAGCTACCCCCACAGGCTCGCAGGATCAAAGGATGATTGAGGGTTGCAAGGGCTAATCTAGCCCAGCCTGCTGCTCAAAGCAGGATCAGCTGTGGGCCAGACAGGATTGCTCATGGAGTTTTGCTGTTTGGCCTTGAAAACCTCCAAGAACGGAGAGTTCGTGGTCTGCTCAGAAATTCTGACCAGTGACAATCACTGTCCCTTTACAGATAAAGTAGACAAAACTGTACCAGACACAGCACAACCAACCCCACTTGCACAATGACTTCGGCGCCCTAAATCCTTGCTGGTCCAAGAGCTCCGCGTTCCCTCCATTCCCAGGGCAGACTGGGGTGGGCTGGGCTGGGCTGTGGCTGATGCAGATGTTCAGGTTGGCTCTGTGGGATCCTGGCAGATCCAGCTGCTGCCAGGCRCTGTCTGAAATGCCCAATGCCTGTGCCTCTGTCTCACTGAGCTCTAATTTAAGTCTTTATATTCTGCTCAGCTCCCAGCTTCTGCACAATCTTAGAAATATAATGTCTTTCAGATGTCTGGAGTGCTCTAAATTTGCTTGAAATTGGCTAGTAGTTTCAAAATTTAGGGAGAAGCCAAGAGACTGATAGATAGACTGCAGGAATACATAAAGGTTCATTTTCTCAGCAAACAAGTCTGAGAATCCAATTATTGTATGATTTCTGCACAAGACTCAAAAACCTTGAAGGTGAGAAAAATGTAGCAAGCAGAATTTTTCCTCAAACCAAGCAGACATTCAAACTTTTCTGAATTAAAATGACATTATTTCCATAGCAAATCTGCTTCCCAGTGGCATGAAAGTTACATCAGTTTTTGCTGTTACATGAAGACATTAATCCTACTTTAAATGTCTGTAGGATTTTTAATCCAGCATCCCCAGTGTGGTTACAATAATTAAGTTTGCCATGTAACACTCTAATGAGAAAAGTATGATTTRTGGGGAGAGGTAATGTATTTTATGATACTAAGCAATACTGTTGGGGACTAAATCAAACAAGCTTTCAGGAGCACAAATTTTTGGTTTTTCCTTTGCAGGTTTTCTACCTAGTGTAGCAATTACTGTGTGCCTCAAACCTTTCTGAAATAACTGCCTTGGACTGAGTCATGTGCTAAYGCTCCAGTGAAAAGGGAGAACATGCTCCATAGAGAACAGGGATCAGCTACCTTTTCCAGGGCAGTTTTCATGAAATAGTACATGGAATTTCAGATTTCCCCCCCTCTACAAATGATTACAYGATTCAGGACTTCAATTAATACCCATGCCCTTTCTAATTGTTCAGAGCCATTATTCTTAAAGATAGGAAAGGCATGTTGAAAGCAATGTCACATTAAATGGTAAAAATACTGGGAGAAAAAGGATGAAATATGTACAGCCCTCTGTTCCCCTGACTTCCCACTGATCTAATGGTGCAAAAATCACTGCTTGGGACATTATGAAATTACAGGCAATATATAATAAGGTTGAGTTGAAAATTACAAGTTTATTGGAAATATCTGTCTATAAAGTAATCACACACTTTCCAGATGGGCAGAAGAACTAGTTTGCCTGTACTGCAAAAGAAAAGGAGAKGAAGGAGTTTAAACAGAACTAAAAAGAGGACTCAGAGAGAAAATAAAAAATTATGAGAATGATGATCACCAAGTTATCTAAACAATTGGAAATACTCAGACTATTTTCAAATATTGTTTCAACTTTGATCCCTGCATTTGCGTCTCTAAGGAAACAAAACCTATCCTCACTAGCTTGAACTTCCAATAACATTCCTGAAACCAAAAATGAGATTAAAAAATAAACAAAAAATAAATTTAAAATAAAACCCATCTATCTATATATATWTTTTTWAATTAAATTTTAAGAAATTTGCAACAGAAGAAGGATCAAGGTACTGTTGCAAATGTCTTGTCCCTTCCTTACACCATTCAGCCTATGTATTTAATTTTTAATTTCTTGATATTAATTCCAACTCATCTGTGCTTAKGAAGTCATGACTCTTTGTGAGAACCCATGGTGGCCTGAGGAAACAGTGAAGGCAAAAATTGTGAAGACACAAATGGGACCCTTTCTTAGTGGCCATGCTGGCTAAAAAAGTCACAGAATATATTTGTTCTTAGCAGGATCTGGAAGAGTGCAGACTCACCAAGTCAATCTCTGGGATGCTCCTGTGTTTGTTCTGCAGTCAGAGAAAGTGGACCACCATCCTGGTGTTTCCTGATGCTCAAATGCTCCTGGTTCCTCCAGGGCACAGTGATTTGGGTCTCCTGGAATGGGCTCCTGACAGACAATATCTTGKAGGTCTATGCCCTGCCTTTGAGCAGAGAATGTTAAGTAAAGGTCAACACAGATGTGTCTAATCGTGGTTTCTCTTGGCTAAACCACCAGGCAGGAAGGAGCCACTTCATGGAGGAGGAATCTCCCCATAGGGTGAGTGACCARYGGGCCTGGTTTATGGCATGGGCTGYGRTGGCAGTGTCTCCCCCTATTAGGACTGGCTGTTTGGGTCTTTTCCCTCTTCTCATGCCAGTCCAACCTCTTCTCTCCCTCTCCCCAGGCTCTGCTGTCTCACTCCCCAGGCAATCATCACAGAGTGCAGAGATATAATCTAAGCTCTGAGACTCCAGTGCACTGCTCAGAGCCACTGTCCTCAAATCCAAGCTTGTTCCAGCCCCAGAAGTGCCAGGCCTGAGGTGGCTGCTGCCTTTGTCTTTAATAATGAAGCTCTGAGAACATCCAAACTGCAGTATGCAAATGCAGCCTAAATACAGCAATTTATCCTGATGCACCAAGTCACTCATGGATTGCAGCAGGAATTTGAACTTGGCAAAAGTAGCTAAATCACTTTCTCCTTTATATTTTTCCTAAATCACAGGCTTTTTTCTCTGAGAGATGTGATTAGAAGTGTCAACTTTAGGGAGAGTTGAGGGGGATAAGAAGGTTGTTAGTAGTTGGCAGGAGAGGTGCCTGCCTGTCTCCTTTGCTGTGAATAGTTTGTGACATGGTGCAATACGAARTCTCATTTTAGAGTGTGTCTCCTGTGGTGGGTTGATCCTGGCTGGACACCAGGTGCCCAAGAAGCTGCTCTGTCACTACCATCTCCAGCTGGACAAAGGAGAGAAAAGAGAGCAAAAGGTGGGTTGAGATGAGGACAGGGARAAATCWYTGAGCAATTACAGTCACGGGCTGCCCACAGGGTCACAACATCCTTTGGGCATCCCCCTGCTCCAGCATGGGGCCCTGCAGGAACTGCAGGGGGATCTCAGCTCCCCATGGACCCCCATGGGCTGCAGGGGCACAGCTGCCTCACCATGGGCTGCCCCMGGGGAACCTCWGCTCTGGTGCATGGAGCACTCCTGCCACCCCTCCTTCACTACCAAGGTGTTTCTCTTATGCATTCTCACTCCTCCCTTCAGCAGCAGTTGTGCATTTTTCCCCTTTCCTAAATGCATTATTGTCGCCCTGTTCTTCTAAGTTCTTCTAAGCCTTCTGATGTTTACATTCTTGTAATGAAGTTTCTCACACATTTTTATGTAAATAATTATTGTTTTAGATTCTTTTCTAGAGGGGCAAATTTGATGAACTGTTAGTTYGTCCAGTGTCATTGGAGAAGTGRCACTTTCATCTTGCAATCCACTGTCACTTTTGAAAGTCTATAAATGTCAGAGTCAGAAAATTAACTTCCCTTCTTTTTACCTTASAAGTTCCAGCATGTGTGTCATTTTATTTTGTGTCCTATGGCACAGAATCCCAGAGGTGTTACCACCATCACTGCTGGGCCTGGCCTTGCCCAGCTTGGGTCTGTCACTGGGCATGGGGGAACTTTCTGGCAGCTTYTCAGAGAATCCCCCCCTGCAGCCCCCCCACTGCCAGAATCTGGCCGTGCAAACCCAACACATGACCAAATGATTTGGGTTTTACCGTGAGAAAGAGGTTAGTCTACCTCCCATAGGAACTGACTGGTGAGGTTTTTTATTACATAAAAAAAAGGTCTCCTCTGAAAGATCCCTTCATCTGGATGTTTGAATAGATTACAGCTGAATGAATGGAAAGAAAAAGCTGTTCATGCTACAGAGATACAGAAACTTTATAGGTGGGTGGAGCACAAAATAGCAGTAACAAAAAGAACTTTTTTGTCGTGTTTTGCTTTGGCAGACTGATTTCCTCACTAAAATACCCTCAAGGTGTGCATATAAAGCACTTCTTTGCACTGACATCTTGAGGRATCTATAACCTTTCATTCACTAATTTAAATGTCTTTTCACAGCAATTTGAAAATTTAGTAGAGAAAATGACTCRCTCACATGATGTCTTACAGCACATTTCCTGCTGCAGTGAGCTCCAGACCACAGAATCCCTCTGTGTTATGAGTTTCTCAGCACAGCCTCTCAGMTCTTTTGTTTGGGCTTTTTTATTGTTTGGTTACAGAGAAGCCACATGTTTCACATACAGTTGCAATCTGAAGGGAGATAGTTTTCAATGACAAAACAAATTCCATGTTACTTAACAATGGCAAATTTTTTAGTGGAATGGATGATTTTGAAAGGCTGAAAGCTCAGCCTGGCATTTAAAAGCCAAACCACACTTTGTCATCCCCACACAAAGAGGGTTGGAACAATTTTCTCTCCATATCCATGGTTTGTACAGGAAGATATAGTGGGCTCCACATGTAGTAAGAGAAACTGTGGTAGGTCACTGGGAAACACTTGTGAAGAAAAAGAGGAAAGGACTCAGAAAAGCTGACGTAGGAGGGAATGTCCTTCACTGTAGGGATTCACAAACWGAGTAGTCAGAAATCTGGCAGGGACAATGGTGTGGGTCACTGTGTAACACATCAGGGCAATTATCTGCATGATCTCTTGCATGGAGTCCCACCCGGCCTCTCTGACTGGGTTACTAATAATGAAGGCTTCTCATCCACAATAAATATCCATCCATGACAAAAACCTATGATAAWACCCCAGCCACACCTGGGGTCACTCTATGACTTCACTCAGTATCATCAGTTTCACTCTTCTCTCTTTGGTATTCAGTTTTTGTACCAAGTAGCCACTTCCTTTCTTGAACTGGTAATGTGTTTTATGGTGCCTCTCCACCTCCTTCTATGTAATTTTCTTCCTCACAAATGTTTATTTCCCACTTGTACTCCAATTTCTGTTATACACCTTGTAGCATAAAGCAGCCTCTACTTTGTGTTTCACCCTGTTCTATATACTTATTTCCTTGCACTAAGAAAAAACAAAACCTTTCCAGCAGAGTAACATTGCTGTRGGTGAAACCAAAGAAGTGGAACAATAAAGGTTTTAAGGGAATATGCCCAGTAACATAACACCTGTCTGGTCGTCCACATCAAAGCCCATCTGGAATTGCATCCTAGGGGACTGACAGGTATATTGCAGGGCACAGGAATGATGCTGGGGGCAGAAATGTCCTCTTCAACCATTGACTTCCAGAAGCCAACTCAAAAGTGCTTCAGGTTAAAAGGGACTCTGTCCTTCAGTAGCATCCTTGCCCTCCAAAGGATCCACACAACCCTGCTTGGGCTGTGCTCTCTGCAGCCTCTGCCCCACAGCCTGCATTCCTCTTGCCAAGCTCCTAAAATTTCGTTTTTCCTTCGTTTGGTAATATTTCCCACAAAGCAGAACACTTCCCACAGGAGTTCCAATTTCATGTACTTTAGTCATAGTTAAAACACAATGCAGGAGAATTTCAGGGTCATTGCTGAGGGTTTTGTTCCCAGCTCCCATGGGAAGTCAGTAGGAATAGGAATCTTGCTGCACTTCATTCWAGATATTTGACCTTTGAGAATTTTTTCTTCTCTCTTGGTCCATGTCTATTGTAAGCTCCRTTGTAACTCACCAAGTACATTGTGAAGTTCAAAGGAAGAACTTTTACTTGGAGYCTCAAGACCATGAGGACAATGCCTAATTATCATTGCACTGCTTTAAAATTGGCAGGATATGTTCCAAACTCTTTAAATATCCAGTCAWAATATTTGACCTGCTGACTCTCTGTGCAATGGATTTGACCGTCTATGTTAACCTCTACAAAAAGAGTGATTTTCACATCTTTTAAACTTTCCATTCTTTTCATTTAATTGACTGACCCTGTTCTCATATTAGGGGATACATTACAAACCTGTCTCCCAGGAGAACCTGCAACTCTTGCTGACAGTCCAGTCACAGGTTGTCAGACTCTGCCAGGAGTATGGTGCTGTGCCTTCACACTGAACCTGGCAATTGCATTTCTTCACACTTGCAACATGTAAAAAAATTATTTTCAAATTAATTTTCTCTTCTACTGAAACATATGTCAGAAATGTTGACATCATCAATGATAGTGCAATCAGACACCAAAAATTGGAACCATTGTATAGAAAGGTTCTGTACAGGCAGCAAATTCCTGGTATTTTTTAAGTGCTGTGGAGAAATGACACTCCCCCATGAAATGTTGGTAATGAGTCAGGATTTTCCAGTGCACTGGCCCAAAATTTTCTAATAAGGGGAAATTAATTAAACTCTCAAGCAATTTATTGCCTACTGCTCTGAAATATGATATTAATATACAGCAAACAAGAACTCAGCTATAAAGAAGTGTGGATTTTATACTCAAGGAAAAAAACAATAAAGTTAATGTGATATTGTGGTGTCACTTTAGCTTGAGAATTTTGGGTGGCGTTTCTAAGTTACACTGGCCACTTTCAGTGATACAGAAGTATATGTTCAGATAATTCCTTGGCACCCTCTGTGTTGTGTAAAATATTTGGCTGATGACAATAAATCCACTCCAAGAAATGATGTCGGAAAATAAGTAATGTCTAATAAGAGGACAGGCATTTTCCAGCAAGGTTTTTTATAACCCTGCTGCCAGGAATGGGCACTTTTGGTTCCTCCCCTCTGCCTTACATCGAAGGATTTATATTATTTATTTTCTTAAACTAAAAGTTCAAGACCATTAAGGAACTGCAGTTCATCTTTAAGATGAATTGCAAACCAGTTGTGCAGTATTTCACATTAATGATCCAGTGCCTACTGAACAGCATGCAGAGAAGCAGAATACCAGTTCTCTCTTTGCTAAACACAGCAAAATAGTGTAATCTAGAAACCAATTAACATTGATAGAAAAGTGCAATGATTCCAGTTGTCTAAACTAAAAGTTATGAATAACTTAGTCAAGCAATTTAAACCTTTCTAGACTGCAACAGAGCTCTACACAAATCACAGCTGGAAGGCTTAGCAGTCAGAGTTCAAAGTTACAGGTCTGCTGTAAACAGCTTTCCAATGAAATAGTGAGCATTTAAAACTCCTGTTATTTGTATTTTACAGGAAACTACATCTATCACCAGGTAGTTTCATTTTCCAGGAAAAGATATATGCTATGCTAGGAATTATTTCAACTTTCATGAATTTCTTATGTGAATTATTAGTGTGCACCCAGTATGGGTTGCAACATCTCATGTAACAGATGAAATCTGAGGTTTAAATGAGCAGTGTTTAACAAATAGCTTACAGGCTAATTAATACGAGCTAAGGAAGGGATTATTTYATACCCTGTATCTAGTAGGAGGTGGGATGAAATAGCCTGAAAAGCTCATCCTCATGCCAGGCACAGAATTCTGGCTGTTAAAGTAAGATGATACTGGCCAGGGACTCAAGAAATGCCTTTACAGTGTGATCATGTTGATGTTATGATCAGACTTATTTTTTTATCACATTTTGCTTCCAATTAAAAATGGCTAACAGCCTACACAAAATTTAAAGTGAGAGAATACTCTTACCCTTTTTAAAAAGTGTAGACAAGGGAAAGCACCCCAGTTTTCTACACTTTTCTTTCTGAGTCGAACTATTATTTTGACCAGGAAATGCATCTGTAAAGCATCAAGCAATCCTTTGTTGTGTGTATGTGGTTAGAAGGTCATGTAACAATGCTGAGACTGTAGGCTGTTCAAAGGATGAATACAAGGAGGTAACTCCCTTGGATGTGTCTGTCTGTGGGGCAGTGTGAGGAGGGAAAAGCAGATTTCCTGTTAGGTGTCCCATATCCCTCTGTTTCCCTTTCTTGAAGTTCAGTGTGAGCTGAGCTGCAGCCATCTGCCAAGAATAACAGCATGACTCTCAGACAATGACTTCTTTTAAATGTAGTAAAAGACAAAGGAGTTGTTCTTGGCTTTGCAACACAATTGCTTATTAGTCCTTGCAGCATATGGCAGGCCAGGCAGATAACCAGACATTTGACTTCTCTAATATTAGCAACAGCTTCTTCCTGTTTCAGATTCTTTTTCACCTTCCAATGGCAATTTTCTCTCAGAATTCAGTGAGAAAATCCCTGATTCTTTCAGATGTGCATCTTTTTTTTTATGCAAGATTGTTAACAGAGACTCRGAAAGAAATTAGTCATCACTCACAAGGAAGAGCTGCTTGTAAAGTTTTTGATGTGGTTGTTTCCCTTATTTGACCAGATCATGTTATGGATAAACACAAGGCTGAACTGCAGCAAAAGAGATGTTTTGGAAGAGGTAAAGAGTGAGTCACAGATACAGGCACCAAAACCTGAGACRCAGAGCAGTGCATACACATTTCAAGTCAGGAGTAATCCACCATGTGTGTCAGCACTTTGCCAGACCAGGATGAGGTTGTGATCCAGATTAAACTTTCCTGATAACTTCCATGGCCACCCRAAACCCTAAATTCATATTCAATAAGAATATCTCAATGCTGTGTGAGGCTGAGGATGTTTCCATGCCTACATGTCCTACTCATAGCAGGATGTTATAGGCAAAATTTGTCCCTTGTACACAACAGCCATTCAGCAGCTGAAGGTGTCATTCCCTTYAGAGTGTTTCAAAGGTAAGTTAAGAACTTGGAATAGCTTTAAAAAAAYAAGAAAGTGCTTTCTCCAGAGAAGATTACAGAGGACTATAAATCAGCTTCTKGCCACTGGATTGTTGGGAAAACATAACTAAAACAAATAATTATTTCTCTGAAAGTTATTCAAGTCCTTTAGTGCCTGTGCTGATTGCTGCTCTCATCATACTGATTTATATAAAATAGGTTTGGTGTTGAATCTCACAAACCTTTCATGTGATTCTGCTGAGGTRTTGGGAAGCCTGAGGACTGTGGAAAAGCAGACATCCCAGCATCACGAAGCCAACTGAAGTTCCCTGAATGTCTGATCTAAATCAGACAGATTTACCTCTTCAAAGCCTTCCAAAAGAGGTATTTACAGTACTCACAGCACTGCAGGAACCCCAGGTAATAGTGCTTCATGTGCTGCTGGTAYTTGTTGGAGATATTTATGCTGCAGTAAACTTAACTTTTAGACTCTCTCTCCCTGTCTCTCTCCTGACATGGGCTTGCAGAGCCTCCCTGCCCGTTCCTGTGGGACAYGTGAAGGGCAGACGTGAGAGCAGGGGGGGTCTGAGCCTGGCCAAGGCAGGAACAGGAGCCCTCTGCAGAGCCCAGCCACCATCACCCACACATCACCTGGGGAGCCATCACTCTCCATAACCTGAGCCAACTGCAAACTGCTCCTGACAGCTTAATTTCTCCTGGGGAAGTCTTTAATGGACAGGCTCTGCATATSTCTTATTGACTTTTATGAAGGGCGTCACACTTCTGTTCTTTTGGTCTTGTAGGAGCAAGCTTGGAAAGTATAATCAAGGGAGAAAATAATCCAGATTTAAAAAAAAAAAAACAGTGAAGAATCTTTTGTAGATAATTATTTTTCTGCAGTTAAACACAAAGCTTAAAAAATGAAAGTGCAGGTACAAAAAACAGGGTCTTGAAGAAACAGAGCAATAGACTGGTAAAATCCCCATTTACACATCAAAATTTTTTCTGGACTTCTGATGACACTCAAAAAGCAGATAATGAAACAKGTAACATGGCAAAAGGGATGGTCCACAGAGCAAAGCAAAAGGGAGGTGTCTCCTCCATGAAGGTTTGGTTGATTTGGAGGAGATGAAGCAGGGAGGGTGTGGAGCAGGTTCCAGTAACTAGAATGAAGATGTGTAGAGTTTCCATAAAATACCAAAAAGTCTGAAAAGCATCTCCCCCTGCAGGAAAATAAAGATACCACCATGGGAATGTACTACAATAAAACTTGACACAGACAAGTAGCTGATTTATTCAATAGGCTTCAATTAACTATTTAAAAAAATTGCAATCATTGCACTCCCTCTTTCCCATCTTTTTTGTGTGCTCCATCTCTGGGAATYACATATTGTCCACTTCATTGTGTTTTACTGATTTTATCAGCCCTCATTTCTCCCAGGGATCCCAAATAARGGCATTTTACATGGGAAAGATGTTAAGTCTGAGCAAAACAGAGATTTTTTGCTGTTTTTGCACAGCAAAAATCCCTGGCTGTGGAAGGCAAGATTTTTCTTTCTGCAGYCAAAGAATTATTTATGCACCTGCCATGGAACTATGGGTGCAGGAGGCGAACAATTCAAGCAGTGGAGCTCAGTTTTGTGGCCATGGTCCTCACCCAGGCCAACAGCAGGCTTCAGTACAAGGGGCTGCATTTCATGAGATCCTCTTTTTAGATCATGGGTAAGTTCTCTTTATTTCATAATTTCACAGATGATTACTGTGGTGAGAAATGTTGAAAAGGTTTGAAAGTCCAAGAAAATACAATCAAGCTGAGACAAGTGAGTAGGACTCAAGTTGAAGTTCAGCTTGACTTCCTGCAGCAGAACCTTCTGAGGAAATGAAGGRCAAATATAAAATGCAGGAAGCTTTCTTCATGTCATGAGCAGAAGCATAAAACCAGAACAATTATTCTTTTCACATCTTCTGTTAAAGAACTGTGCCGGGTGGTGTTAATCAGCATGAGGAGCTGTCAAGTCCAAGTATGTGTGGAGTTATAAAATCTGAGGGTTTTAGGTGCTTCAGTGGAAGATGGGCTGGAARGAATTGAGGATAAGAAAAGCAGAAGCACAAAACTGGTTGTGATGGAAGTCATTACACACTTAGTATTGACTTCTCTGTCAGATTAAATCTGTTACACACAGGGGCAACAACAGTCCTGTCATACCACATATTTCTAACTGAACAAAAACCTTGCCAGTAAGGTAAAACTGGCTGCTATGATTCAAGGTTCATCTGAAGAACAGCAGGAGAATTTGTGAATTTGAAGCTGCTCTTCATGACCTTCAATTGATCTTGGATGTGAAAAAAATCTAATCATTAATCTGAACTCCATGACCTGCACGTGGGTTTGGAATTTGCTAAAGAGCTAAACTAAAACCTGTGCAGTTTCTTTCCTACAGCCAACATCTCCCTTCCTAAAGAAGTATGAATCAATAAAATTTCAGTAAAAATTTCAGTAAGTTCTATAGGTACTTCATGCTGCAAGCACCATTTGTTTTCTAGCCCTGGAAGCGCAGTTGATTGAATGATCCTTTAAATCTTYTACCTAAATCTGCTGCAGCTCCTTGAAGAGAGTCCATGAATTTTGGTGGGTGTTTTAGCTCCTGAGGGAGTAATTTCCTGAGCAGTAAAAGATGCAATGCAGATTTGCATGGGACAGAGACTGTCCAGGTGGATGAGTGTGACTTTGTTTTATGGCCAGAGGCCTGTGTATGGCATCAATCCAGGCTGGCAATAGCTGTAGGAGGCAAGACAGGGGGACTACCACCCCCCTCGCCTTGCCTGCTGTAACTAGAGATGAGGCTTTCCAGCCTGATTTTCATGATATCTTGGGCCAAGATATCAAGGCCTGCAGTCCTTGCCCAGTTATGTTCAGACAGACYTCTCCCTCAAATCAGAGGGAAAAGAAAATGTGCAGTCAGGGTGAAGAGCCAATTGCCTTTTAACCACATTTCCTTCTTGAAATCGACTCCACACAGCGCTTGTGTGACGGATGGCTGCTGGCCCTCGAGTCAGCACCCAGCAGGAGTGACAGCTGGAAGTCTGCAGGACACATTCCCATTTTCCTCGGCCCCTCCTGTGGGAGGCAGATGTGTTTGCAATGCAGCTGTGGCTGAATCCTGCTCCAAAAGGCAGGCCTGGGWACAGGCTGCAGGGCTTGACCAGTCAGACCCTTCTCAGCTGGCCAAGAGTTTTGTGAATGCATCACCTGTCAGAGCTGGGCAGATGGCAAATTTTACTGGTTCAATTTGTCTTCTATTTCATTATCYCCTTAACTTTTTAATTTGACTGCTCTAATAAAATAATCAAATTTTATGAGGCTTGTTTTTTCTGCTTGGTAGGCAAACATCACAGATATTGAATTGCAGTACAAAGGCAAATACTTGGGATCATCAAGATATCCTGTGTCCATAGTGATCTATTTATAATGCATTAAAGTTATAGTGCAATAGGCTAGTTTAACTGTTCAAACACATTATGAGGAGTGTTCCAGGTAGCTCCATCATGGGAATGGTAGATATTTCAGGAAGTGATGTGCTCAGGGAGCATAAAAAGCAAAATAAGTTGTCATGAATGATTTTAATAGGGGATCTCAGATTTTGGCTTCCTGAAGGCAACATTAATTTAGTCTTCCAACTATTTTGTTTTATTTACTGCTCAACTTTCTTGAAAAAAAAAAAAAGAAAAATAATTTGAAGGGGCACCTTTCTTGCTAAAGACAGTGTTTGTTTTTTTTCCAACATACAAATTTAATGGAGACAAGGAACAAATCTTTGCCTTTATGTTCTATGAAATAGGAAAATCATTTTGCAGTAATTTTTGCTCCYTTCTTTGGTGGAAATGTTTATTAACAGGCTTGGAGCCCTGATGGACCCAAGCAAAGCCTAACAATGTCTGACAAGCCATCCACAGTAAAACTGGTTAATGTCACCTTCACTTAGCTGAGATGATTTAACTTCTCCTGCCCCTTAGCCCATTATGTCAAAGAGGTAACAAGAAATACTTGGGAAATAAAAATTAGCTTTACTTCTGTGTTCCAATGGAAGCAATGCAATAAACAAAACCTGTTCATTTTCCATACAGTGCTTAAACAAGGAAATTTTCTTTTTCCAGCAAAACTCCGTACTGGATAGACAACCTAATCCCACAATCTTTGTCTTCAAAGATGTGAGTGGAGAAATTAGAAAAAACAGTGAAYGAACAATAGACATCATAAACTTTGGCTTTCAATTTTTTTGCCTCTCTTTGTGGGGAGRACTTCCAAAGAAACTGCCCTATTAAAAATTATTCCATATTTTATGCCAATATGTTTTGTAAAAAACATATTCCTATGTTTACCATGGATAATTTAAATATTAATAAATGGCATAAGTTACTAATTMCTATGATAATTAAGTAATTACTGTAATATTGAATTCAGACATATCCAAAAGAAGGCATCCTAAGACTGCCACAGATTTAAAACCTGTGTTGAATATTACTTATCTCTGATTGCCAGAATTACTTGATTTCTCTGTACAGGAAAACATYATCTAAGTAAACAGGATGTGGTTTTCAACCAAAGATGCCATTATCTTCCATCAACTTGTATTTTACCTGATTACAGGAAAAACATGAATAAAATTCCCATCCAGACTTGCATTGACTTTCCAGCAATGCTGTAAAAGTGCCACGTCCTAAATGTGAAGTTTATTTTCTCCAGATTTTGATGTGTTGTTATTTTCTCACGAATCATATACTTGGAGTGGAGCAGAGATCAGAGGATGTGATGATGAGATAAAATTCTGGAGAAAAGAAAGRGTTATTTCCACTTAGGGGCTTTTATATGTATTTTTCTGCTCTATTTTTGGAAGAGAAAACCCAAACTTGTAGGGTTTTGCCACAGTTGTGGCCTGTTTGTAGAGCTCTTTCCCAGACCATTTTATTAACAGCTTTGTGTAAATTAATAACACATTCAYGTTTGAGCTGGAATCTAGTTTTTTGCCTTTGTAGCAGGAATTTATCAGCATGTTGTTTTTTATCTAATCCGCTTCTCTGAGATATTTTTTCAGTATTCTCAGGGGCTTACATAAGGTGAAACTCTTTCAAATAGGTCAAATACTTTTTTTCCCCCCTGTAACTACTTTTAAGCTTAATTCTGCACAATTTTATGTAAGCAGCCCTGGAAGATGATATGAATTTYTGTCAGAGGCTTTCTTTTCTGAAGCTGTGTCTATAACCAAGAAAAGTTTCCAAATTAATATCCATGTTTACTCCCAAAGCAGTTACATGAGTAACTCCCTATGGCATTTTATGACTGTGCTACATTTATGTAAATTATTGAATATTCAGTTTAATAGCAGAAAATAAAACACTTTTATGGACAYACCTCAGAAAAGGAGGCCCAAGTTCTTAAAGATGATTAAAATTCCCACCCCTATGAAGACACATAGCAGGATGGAATTAACCAGTCTGAAAGAACYCTTCCCCATAACTCTCTGGATTTAAAGATTTAAACTCTCCAAAAAGAATTCTTTTRACAAGTCTCTTAGGTGTTTATACTGCTTCAAGAAATGACCTTGCATTGGGATCTCTGCTTCCATTTAGCTGCTTCCAGCACTTAAGCTCATTTGTCCTGATGCAGAGTAGACTGCACTCCAGGTAATGAGAGGAGGGACAAAGGAGCAGTTTTGTGACTTGTTTTTATGGCTGACTGTAATAGCCATTACCTAGAAGCCCCTCTCTAGCATTCTGACTGAAGTGGGCACAAATATTCTAAATTTTGTTTGGCAGCAGATTTCCAAAACAAAAAATAAGATCATATCTATGATATCATATCTATGATTCTCCTGTTTGCCCAATGAAATTTATCTTATTCTTTGATAAAAYCAAGCAACAACAAATTGGTTTGTTTGTATCCTGACCAAATATGTCAGAATTTATGAGATGACATTTGCAGTCTATTTGCGTCCTTCACATTAACAGTTTCTGTTACAGATTGCGCATAAACCACAAAACATTAAAATGTTTGCATGCATTTTTCAAAAGATATAAGGAAAAAAATAGTAAAGAAAGTTGGAGCACAGTTGGATTCTATAAAAACTGCTTTTTAGAGTCTTTCCTCAATGCACTCTTCTGTAATAAATATTATTTTATGAGTCTTCCAGGGTCATGTAATAAATATAATAAATAAGACTTCTGTAATGAATATTACATTATTACCCTTCTAGGCTTTTGGATTGTTCCTGTGAGATAGTTAGCTGAAAATTTCTAGAATATCTCAACAGTTAATGAAACAAACAACCAAACATTATAAGCAAGAAAGTTATTCAGCTTGCAAACATCATATTTTTACTTTTTTCTTTACACTGCATAACATTGTATCTTCACTTTTTTTTTTACACYGCATAAAAGTTCCAGTAAGACTGCAATGACCTGACAAAGAAGACCAAATTATAAAAGGATAAGTAGTCTGGGATTTTTTGTGATGTAATTGAGTTCATTCCCGGGGAGAAGAATCATTCAGAAGAAACTTTTTTATTGAAATTGTTTCATTGCAGATGTGAAGCAGCAAAAGGCTCCAGGGGGCTTGTATTTTTATGTTCTCAATGATATGAGCAGTAAGAAAGTGAAATTATCATGCAGTTTATGTGATACAGGGGTTAACTGAGGAGCTAAACCAGGTAAAAGAAGAAGGTTGCTCCAGGGCTGGACCACTGCGGGCAAGAGCGAGTTGATTGAATGGATTTGGAGAACGTGTTCTCTCCTTTTTCCTGAGATATTCCAAAGTGTCATATTTCTAATAATGTTGCCTGCCTGTGAATGAAGAAGGGAATCTTGTCCAGGGCTGTCAGCCCAGTGCTTGCCATGAACAAAGTGTGTGATTGCTTTGCCATAACAAGGAACTGGATTTGGGCTTCACCAAGAACCTCCATATCTCTTCTAGCACATTTTAAAACACACATCAGCTGGTCAGGTCTGCCTTTCTTTCCAGCCTTACCTCTTCTAGAGGTGTAATCAAAGGAGAATAACAACAGCCCTGAAGGCTGGTGTAGGTGGTTACCAGACCACCACACTCATTCTGTGTCTGCTTACAGACCTGACTTACACTGGAAGAGCTGGGTGAGCATTTGCCAGTCACCAGAGCAAACAATTAGCAGAGGTAGATTGATTTCTGCTATTTATTGCAGCTGTTTCTCTCATGGTGAATGGGGTGATTCCACATCACAAAGGAAGAGGGGAAAACAGGATTCTGTGATCTCATCATAACTTGCTGCATCCAGCAAACAGAAGACATAACACAGAGATGTCTTGCTCAGCYTAGTTTTAGGGAGAAAACAATGCAATACAGCCAAATAAGAGACCTCAACACTTATTTGAAGGAGGATAACCAAGTCTGATCAGCAGAAAAAAATATTTTAAAGTTRCTTGGAGATGTGAATCCAAACAATTTTTCAAGATCTACTGGTTTTCCATGGTGAACTAATATTTGAAGTAAAATTTGGTAATTTTCCATGATGAACTAATATGTACACCAGTTCTGATTTCCATGAGGTGAAGGTTCAATCCCATAGCTGGATGTTAGATGAAGGTAAGGTTTATATTATTACTGCAGACAGTAAATGGTTTGGTTGTTTTGGTGAAGACTCAGTCTGCAGCTGGCAAAAGCCCTGAGCATTGCTGCAGAACCTCTAACATTTTCTCAGGACTATCTTGCAAAGGGGAAGYTTCATCAATGAGGAGACACTGGACTGTGGTACAACAAGAATGCARAAAGTGTAGCTGAATTTATGACTGCTGAAGATTTTTAAAGGCTGCAGCCATCTCACTTGGTACCAGGCCAGATTTACCCCAATATTACTCTATTGAGTTAAACACACACACACTTGACTCACTGTTAATGAGACTGGGTTTTTTTTCTTATATTGTATTTCTTATTATATTTTTCTTATATTATATTTCTATTAATATTTAGTTCTGCAGCTATCCTCTGAGTCCCAGGAGGAATGTGCCTCGTGCTGGGAAGAGTACAGGACATGCTGGGTTTGGCTGGGATGACTATTTTGGTTGATAATGGAGTTTTCTCATATCTCCTTGCTCTTGCATTCAGCTTCATACCTCAGAAGCTGTGACTTGAGAGAGTTTTTAAATATGTTCACAAGAAATCTGTAACTGTGGACTCAAAACTTCTGAAAACTCAAAGTTTTCTTACATAGATTTTATAAAAAGCCCAAATGAGAGTCATGGAAAAACTGTCTTTGGAATAATACTGCTTTCTGACAAGATGTGTTTTCTTGGGAGAACAGTGAATTATCTCTAATATTTCCTAAGGCATTGACCTCACTGGTGATGTAGCACACACAGCCACCACTCTCCTCACTGAGTAGGGAAGCCACCATCTCATTTATTGCTGTGATTAATGTTATGCTGTGTTATTTTTCAAAGCCCAATGTCCAAAGYCTTCTAATTCTCCTAATCTCAGAGTTCAGCATAAAAGCATGAAAAGCCAAGGGCTGCAGAACAAAAAGAAAACTATCAAAAAGAGGGGAAAAAAACAAAGACAGAGAAGAAATGTTGTTCAAATGTAGTTCAACTTTACCAGATAAGCCATGGGGGCTGAGTGACTTCCAGACAGATTTGAACCCCCACAATTCTCAGGTGAAGAAAGAATGAAGACCCACATGGTTGCACACACCTYAAGTCCCTTTCCCAAAGGGAATTGCAGGCTTGTCCTGGCTCTGGACGYTTGAGGGGGCTGAATCTCCCCTAAGGTGTGGAGGAGAGCATTCCCTTGGCTGCTACAGCTGCCTCCATCCACAATTCACATTTCTGAGAAACCACATGGAGGACACAGGGACTGCAGAGTCATTGCTCAATGTACTGAAGAAAACTTTGGCAGAAGACAGTAAAACAATAGTGATGATGGTGTGGAWGATAATGAGGACTACACTTACAAATTAGCACATCTCCCCGAAGTTTCCTGAGCCCTTGGGCACCTAAAGCTGAGGAACTGTTTCCTATCATKAGGGTGATTGAGAAACTCATGTGTGGCTAACCAAGAAACTTTTAATTCACCATCTCAGTTGTACAAGAAGCCCAGAGGAAATCAATGAGTAGTGCAGAAGCTGAAAAGCCAACAGCTGAACTCAGAAAACAGGATCTGACTAAATTGCGCCACATAACT
Organism: Cardinalis cardinalis; assembly: GCA_014549065.1. Classification (NCBI taxonomy): domain Eukaryota; kingdom Metazoa; phylum Chordata; class Aves; order Passeriformes; family Cardinalidae; genus Cardinalis; species Cardinalis cardinalis. The sequence continues at coordinate 3,257,369 of JACDOX010000049.1, forward strand.
CTGAACTCCTATTAACTTCCAAACCAGAGCATTAAGTTTTCCAACCCTCTCTCAACTCCAGTTATTATTTTCAATTCTCTTCACCATACAGAAAATGGTGAAGATATGGACATTTTTACATATCAAGCATCTTCTAATTTCTGATTAGGGCATCATCACCTTTTCAGAGAAGCCCAGTTCACCCTAGTTTTTGAAAATTACCTTGAAAAGAACAAATTTTCATCATAATCCAAGTTTAGAAGTACTTTTTTTTTTTTAATAAGTACAGCTTTTTTTTTTTATGAGTACAGCTTTATCTATCGGACTGAATGTAGAGGCAGGGCTCTTGTGCAAAGGACATCTCACAGTATGGCACCCTTGCCCAAACTTCAGGGCGAGAGTATAAAATTATACTCAAWTCTGACTCTCATTTTTATTCAAATTATGAATAGAAAATCAACACTTTATACTGTGCTTCAGGGTATCTTCATCAGAAGACTATTTGTATCCGGAAGTGTAGATAAACTAAACCTCAATTAACCAAATCTGGTTATAATCCTTCCCTATAGGCACTCAGCATATTTAAAAAGAGGTAGCACTGACTTTTGTTAATTTAGCCAAAAAAGAGCAATAAAACTRTCTGCTTAAGAAGAAAAAGCAAAGYTAATGGTCTCTGCCTGCTGGATTCCTGAAATCTTCTGGACTACCCTAAGCCCTTATTGCATCAGCCCCACTGATTTCATGTTTCAGGGCTGGTTTTTAGACCCAGATACTCCATATAGTTCACAGTTCACAACTGAGCATCCAGTTTTGCTTTTATTGAAATGCTTTTACCTATTTCCAGTATTTCTCTTACTTTTGTGCCAGTCAGTGGCAAAGATTTAAAAAAAAGAAATATTTCAAATAAGTWCTGTCAGCTTCTGGGCCTGAACTTACCTCTATGTATACAGCATTCTCTATCAACTAGGAAAAGATCTGTTTCCATGATTTATATTTTCTTTATAGAGCAGAGTGTTCAAAATAGATATGTATATATCAGCATGCCTTAAGGATGCACAGTTGCCTGTACTACTGTGACACGGGATAAAAGTAGGATTCCTCACATTGCACAGTGGTTGTTTTATTTCCAGCATCTCCAAAGTCCCATTTTGACCCTTGATAATGCCCTTGCTTCCCCCATCATTTAAGGCTATCCCTTCTATGAGTAGCAGTAGCATTTTAGCTCATGAACTCACAACACTGTGAAATAAAGGAAAATTATCCCCTAGACCCAGCACAAAGCCAAAGGAGAGCCATTGTGCTGTTAGTCTGTCATTGGGTCACTTCCTATCAAGACTTTCTACATCTAGGATGTTTCAGAAGCAATAAAAAGCAGCATTATATGTGTCAGTAATTGTTGGAAAGTTTTTTAGTTTATGGCTTAAATAATGACTCAGGATGTAGGAAGAGCCCAAATCCTCAGTCACACAGTGTTATTCAATAGGATGAATAAAGAATCTGGTCAAGTAAATTACCTGCTCATGCCAGCTGTTCAGTCTAATTTTGTGATTTCCACCACTGTTGCATATACATATCTAAACTCTTCTTCAAATGTTTTCTGCTTCCAAGAAAAAGGCTTACTAAATTTCCACTTAGAAATCAAGCACCTGATAAAGCATTGCATTTCAAGTACCCGATTGTTGTCTCAAATAATTTTTTTGCTGTGAATAATAAAGCCCCAAGGARATTTTACTCCAACATTATCTTTGTCAATTTTAAGTTAATTTGCCTGCAGGTCTATGACAGATGCTGTTATATCTCACTGGATCCTGAGGTTTTATGGGCAATTTCTGAATTTWAAAAAAATCCGAAACAACTATTTTAAGTACCAGTCGGGTTTTTCTTAAACTGCTTTTTACAGGAAAATAAATGATTGGYTTTGACAATTTCAAGAGTGTACTTTTAAAAATAACTGTCAGTGTAACAGGGATAGGCTTGCATTTTAGAATTATATTGCAGTAACTGTTCTTAGATCTTTCACTGCTGTAGTTTTGGGTGTTGAAGCTGTTTATGAGATGATGTGAACACTGTGGAAAGAGAGACAAGTTCCCAGTCTGACCCTGACCCAACACAAATCAAGAGCAGCTCTTGCTAAAGCTCATTATGAGATTGGTGAAATAGAGAGCAGATTCCAGCCCAGCCTGACTCCTAAACAGTGCTTTGTGTCAAGTCATTTTTAATGACTTTGGATAACCATTCATCTGAGCAGTGTGAGCATCTTCATGGCTCTGCCAAAGATGTCATGCCATCTTTCCCCAGATTTTTTTCTTTTTTCTTTTTTTTTTTATTTTAATAAAGAACACTGTAGAATTTTAATGCGAATTAGCTCATGAGTAAGAAAGGAAAAATATTTCCTGTGAGGCAATTTGAGTGAAAGTTAAAGACAAATTTTTTTGTTTGAATTAGCTGGTTTGGCCCACACCAGCCATAAATGAGCAAGAGAGSTGTCCACGGGGGAATAAGAATTTACCCAACAGCTTGCATGGTCTGAAGGTTCCACACAGCTGCACCTGCCTGTCCATGGGATATTGCATCAACAGTGAGAAAAAAAATGTTTTCTTATCCAGACTTGCAACCTTTAAAGTTCTCTGAAGGAAGGGGATGCCTTCAGATWCTGTCAGAAGAAAGATATTTGGCTGACACCAGGAGACACCACATGGAAATCTGGTTGCTGGATTTAGCAAAGGAAAAGAAATTTGTCTTACCTGATAGGAATTTCCTAGAATGACATTGTAAGCATAAGAGTAATTTCTATTTTCTTATTAATTTCTAATATGATAACAAGTCTTGCCCTGGACTAGAGAAAAAAAATTTTAAAAAGTTTTGTTTAAATCAATCCAGTTCCCAAAAAGCGTTTTTCTGCGTGAAGGAATTTTGTCTGAAAGTTTGTCTGAAATTTTGGGATACCAAGTCAGAACCAACACTTTGCACAGGAGATGGTAGATTTGTGTCTCCATTGATCCAGGTGAGGGGACAGATAGCAGGTGGCACATGGTGGGGTTTCAGTGCCTGCCTGTCCATGGCACAAAGTGCCCCTYTCACTGCTGTCCAGCTCTGTAGATGTTTTCCTTCAAAGCACACAGAAGGAAAAGGGAGAAGAGAAGCCATGCACGGATATGAGCTGCTTTTCTCAGGAAGCTGTAGAACCCCTTGATGTGGAAACAGGCCCTTCAGCCAGGCACTCGGTGGAGATGATCCCAGACATCCCMTGTCCTGGAAAGGTGGACAGAGTTTATTATTCAGTGGTGTTAGTTCTTCAGCACTGGACTTTTATGTCCCCATTTCCTTAGGGAGCCTTTCCACAGAGGCCCAGAAAATAGCAAATTAATGTACTCCATGACCAGTTTTGGGGTTGCCTCTCTTGGCTCTCCTCTTTTCCCAGGCTCCAACTGTGCATCCTCAGTTGCTCAAAAGGGCAAATATTCCTCTTCTATTGTGTCTTCTGCTGGGGCASGTTTAGATTCCTCTGTCAGTCCAATTTTAAATCAGATCAATGGTCTGTTTTGACCAATAGTCTGTTTCCACCTGTGGGCAGCACAAGAAGTTYCCACCAGATCTCCTAATTCTTCCATATTTCTTTGTCAGGGTAATTCCACGTGGTCCTGGACAGCAGACAAATATGTCATTCAGTCAGAAACAGTTAAATTTACCAGACAGCTTTTCACTCAGCAGAGGATACACGCTCAACTAAATTTACAGAAACTGAAGTCAAACAAGCTCCCCATTCATGCAAAAACTTGATGTTTTGTCAGTTTTAAATTTCAAGTTATAGAAGTATCTCAAATTAATGAAAGGATTAGATTCTAATCCTTTCAAATATTTCTGTGTGCACATTGTGCGTTGCATCCATGGCTGCTTTGATTTSAGGCTGAATAAAAATGTCAGCAGAAAGTGGCTGTTTTTCTCAAAAACATTCTATTTTCGGTACAAAACGAATAATTTATGACAAGAATTTTTTTTTCTATTTGAGTAAAGAAAATGCTTGAAGTGTTGACAAAAATCCTCCAAAGAAAAATGCTTTTATTTTTTAAGCAGATCACAGCAGTTCATATCTTCCAAATCTCAGTCAACTTAACTAGTTAGCAGCATTTGCTTGATAGGCAGTAGAGAGATTATCTCTTCTACAATTTCTCCTGTTTAGAGACAGCTGAAGGATWATTTTGGAACACAGTGTGGAAACACCTCTTTTTCCACACATGACAGAGGGAAGCTGGGTGACTTATTAACTAGAGCCCAAATTTTTAGGTGTCTTAAAGTAAGTGAAGAATATTCCAGTCTTAAGTGTGATATATTTAAAGRCAGAATTGCATTCATAATGTTTTACACTCCTTTCTATGCCTTAATTWTATTATTTTCCAAGGGAAACTAAACCAGACCAGATTATTGCAGGATGCTGATGACAATGGAACAATGTTCCTGTTCCTCCATCTTTTATCTGCCTCCAAACAACAGTAAAATTTCTGCTGCAGTCATAACAGAAGCTAAACATGCATAAACTCAGTATGGCTGCATAAACAATAAACAAGATGACTTGCAGCATTATAGTGAGCAAACATCAATATATGTGGGGTTTTCTTTTTTTTTTTTAACTCTTCAAAGCAACTCTGACTTGCAGATCTTTGGTAAAGTCACACAGTGTAATGTCCTTAATGCTTCCTGTTACTCCTAATGGAGAAGCTGGAAATGTTTTACCCACCAGTGAACAGTCCTTGCACACACATTTGTCTTTACAGTAATGTAACAAAACTCTTTGCCTTTAACACAGAATTAGTGATTCATAAGAATTGTAGCAATCAGTTCTCACCCAAATCTTGCTGCTTAGTCCAGCCTTATTTTCCAGGCTGGGACCAAACCAGCAGAGTTTTCAACTTAAGCTGCCACCCAAACCAAGCTGTGCCATCACATCTCAGCAACCTGAGAGATGAGAGTCTGGAGATGGGAAAGGGCAGTCAGAGGGTGTGAGAGCTGTAGAAACACTCATTTTAAAAGATACCATATTCTGTATTTGAAAGGACCCACAAGGGTCAAACCAGGTCCAGTCCCTGGCCCTGCACAGGATCGCCCCAAGGATCTTGCCATGTACCTCAGAGCATTGTCCAAGTGCTTCTTGAGCTCTGTCAGGCTTGGTGGAGTGGCCACTTCCCTGGGGAGCCTGTTCCAGTGCCCAAGCACCCTCTGAGGGAAGAACCTTTTCCTGATTTCCAACCCACACTTCCCTGAAAGAGCTTCAAGTCTCTTCCTTGGCTCCTGTCACAGTTCACCAGAGAGAAGAGATCATGTCTGCCCCTCCTCTTCCCCTCATAAGAAAGTCTTAACTGCAATGAGCTCTCCCCCCAGTCTCCTCTTTTCCAGGCTGAACAGACCAAATGACCTCAACCTCGCATGGTTTCCCCTCCAGACCCTTCACCATCTTCATGGCATTTTTGCCAAAAGGGCAATTTTGCACACTGGTGTGGTGAAAGGCAGAAAGGTCAGAACAGCTGCATCTTGATCTTTAGGCTTAGAAGGCCCATTACTCAAGATTTTGGAATGAAGTTAACCCCATGTGAGCAGTTAAATGATTCTCTATTACATACTAAGAGGAAACAACCTGGCTGTGTATGCAGCACAACCACGAATACATGGCCCAGATATCCATTCCCAGAGCCCTGGTTCTCCCAGACTTTTCCAGGGTCTTGGCTGGGAGATAAGGAAGAGAAGAGAAACTGTTTTCTAATGACTGTGAACACAACCTGGCACACTGAGTTCCCCCCTTCCCCATCCTCCTCTCTATTTCCACATGGGAGAAAGGCTGATGATGTTAACTCAGCTGTGCATATGAAGTTGTCCATCCTGCKCTCACAGGTGGGGTTTTCGGTGGAGGAAGGAGCCTGTAAATAGCACAGCTCTAAGGTGCTGCTGTAAACAGCCTCATAAAGCACAGGCTGCTTGCAGAGCAATCTGTGCCAATGTGATGCCTGAGTGTTGTCTGTGCTGACTGCAGAATTCACTCTATCCCTCTGTTACAAACCYTCCCTCCTCATCCTCTTCCAGCTTATGGGGGCTCCCATCACGTTCCAGCTTCAGTGTTGCCCATGCTGTGCAGCACTGGTCACAGCCAGACTGCTCCTGGTGGCCCCTAAAACCTATAAATCCCACTTTTTTTGAACAACTAATGCTCTGAGACAAATTTAATAGGAGGCAGCTTAAAAGTAAACTCTAAACAAGCTTTTTCTGTACACTTGGAATCGTATTTAATGTGATGGATATTGATCACACCTTAATTCTCTATTAAGCCTTCCCAGCAGTTTTAAACCACCTTCCTAGTAGAAGATATTGTATTTTTTAAACATCCAAATGTTATTTTAAGGTTTTCCACCTCTCTCTCTTATTCTCTTATTTTCTTTTTTTTTTTTTTTTTTTTGAAAAATTTCTTTTTTTTTTTTTTTTTTTTTTTTTTTTTTTCATGAGGCCTTTTTCAGCCTTCCCAAACTAT
>JACDOX010000049.1:3263877-3327218 GCA_014549065.1 Cardinalis cardinalis
TAGAGCACCAGCTGACTGTATTTCAAGTCTGAACTTGTCAGCAACATCAGTGCAGGCAAGCTTTCATGAGGCCTTTTTCAGCCTTCCCAAACTATAAATCAAACTTATGAAACTTTGGTGCTTGGATTTTCTAATTTTCTTTTTTTTTTTTTTTTTTTTTTTAGATCAAATCCTCCATAGATTGTTTGGATTTTTCATCTTTTAGTTTCAGGAAATATTTTGCCTGGCTCAAATTTTGAAAAATAAACAAATGAAAAAAGAAAACTCTAAAGAGTGGGAGAACATACTCATGCCTTTCCAAAGAACCTTACCTTCATCTTTTATAACTGAAGAAAAGAGTATAATCTTACAGTTCATCTTCCCTTTGCTTTCAGTAGAATAGCATTCAAAACACTGGTGTACTTTTAAAGGAGCTGTTACATCTAAAACAAAATCGCTGTACTTTAAAGGAAATAATTTTATGCAATAAAAAATTTCATTTGTAAATACTACTTCACTGGCCAGCTCAAGGAAGAAGATCCTCAACTAATCCTTTTCAATAGAGGATTGTTCTTGAGATTTTTCTTGTAAATATTTCATGATTTTTCATCTAAGAAAAAGCAAAAGAAACCCTTCAGAGTATACTGCATAATACTCAATCCCCCATTTTTGTCCTAATTTTAATGTAAARTCTTCTGTCTATATCATGCTGAGACAACTTTGGGTTTAAGTACTACACACAAATCTGTAGACAAGCRCATTCCTTGCTTTTTGATTTTGGGCCAACCAATTTGTCTTTTCCAGGTTTTGCTGTCATGTACAAGTCCATCACTTCACAGGTTGCTACACCTAAAAAAGCCATCTGGAATTCCCTGAGCATCAAAATCCTTCTCAGAAGACTCTAATTTCCTTCTGCTCTTGACCAGCACAAAATATGGTCCCATAAATTTCCTCCTTTGGATGTACTGCTGTAATAATTTGTGGGGCCAGCCCTGGACTCTTGCAGGAGAAAATAGAGCTGGCAAAAAAGACGTTTGGGCTATTAAAAGAAAAGAGGCTGTAATTTTTTTTTTCTAAACTCACAGTTTCAGTGATCTGGTCCCACTGTGGCCTGGTCAAAGTCACTGGCAGACCTGAGGGAGCAGGAATCTGCTGCACAAGGAAGGAAAATGAGCAGTTGGAAGCTGCAAGGGTGGTGTGAATGTCTTAAGCAGCTTTGCCATCAAAGAAAACCAGGGTTGTGCAAGGGCACCCTTAGGAGTGTGTRAGCATCCTCATAAGCCACTCTCCCCCATCCTAATCACTGCCAGTACTCTACTCTCAATCTCTGTAATTTTCTGTGCATTTCCAGTAAATAGAAAGGCAGAAGGTACATGCTTGCACAGAAAAGGATTGTTTTCTTCTTTCAACAGAAAAGACATAGATAGTTAGACAGATAACAATATCTTTAAGTGCTAAGATCCCTGTATGGAAGAAAAGAATGCAGGCTTTTGACTTTTGTACCTAACAACATTGTCATGTTACAAGTTCATGTTGAACTCACTGCTCTCTAAATCATCTGAGTTCCTTTGCAAAGGGTTGCACCACCAAGTTTTGTTCTCTGCTTAGACAGTCCCATTTAATATTTTTGGATATATATATATATATATATGCATTTGAGAACAGTATTCTCTATTTTTTCCCTTTTTNTTTTTTTTTTTTTTTTTTTGAGACTCGACACTGACCTTTTTGGCCATGTCCATCTAAATTAGCTTTTTTTTAGGGTATTCACGACACTTTCCAATACAGCCCTGCCTGCATATTTCATCACTTTGCAGCTGTTTTTCTCACACATCCATTTTATTGCAGCTGTTAAAGGCAGTCACACAGCACAGCCTCTCTCCTTCCCCTATCTTGCTAATAGGATTTGCTGCTGATCTCCCTGGCATGCCAAGGTATCTGGGTTTATGTTTGAACAATGAAATTTCATGGATATATTTTCCCGAATTCATCCTCTTATTACAAACCCTGATTAAAGCCTTCTATTTCCAATCTTTTTATATTAACTTTTATTGTAAACTAAGCATTTAACCAGATTTGCAAAGGAATTATTTCTTCTCATAATAATGTATGAGAGGAAGGGACAAAAGAGAGTAAGGGTGAAAGGATMCAAATCTAGGGATTCCCCTCAAACAGAGAAAAACATTTTCTTGCATTAATTAATATATTTGCTATTGGGAAAGAAATTGATTGAGGATTATAATTATTTTAAAAATATAAAGAGAGAAATAGTGTCTAAGTTTATATTTGAAATTGAAGTAATTTGGTAATATAATGTGATTTAATTTAGGTCTATGGAAAGTGAGAAGCTCATTTCCCATATCTTGGTTCTTGAACCTGGCGACTTTTCATCCCCTCAGTTATTTTTTCTCCTGTTTTCACTTTATTCACTCTAGACAAAAAAAAAAGAAAGAAAAAAAACCCAAACAAACAAACATAAATTTGGAAATACAAATTGGTGAAGAGATTATATTTTTATTTAAAAAATTAAAGAAAAAAGAACTGGTCAGGAAAATTTAAAAAATACAACAGGAGGAGTTTGCACAGAAAAATGAAGTTTTTTCATAAATATTCTCATTAAAATTTCTTAAAATGTGTCTGGAAATAACTGGGTAAGAGGAGGTTCAAATAAAGGGTTTCATATCAAATACTATCTTAATCTAATATAATCTGTTATCTAACCTAATTTTATCTATTATCTAATCTATTATCTGACTTTATTTATCTAAAGAAGATAAACTATTTAGGAGTTGTAGTGCAGGAATAAATCAACCCAAGTTTGAAAAAATTTCTACCTCATCTGTCCACAGAACCAAGATTTGTGAGGATTTCCCCTTTCCTCCATTTCCTTCCCACTGTCTTTCTCTCACATCTGGGAAATCCAGGACCTATCCCAGGTGTTTGCCCTGTGCATCTCTCAGTTACTTTCTACCTTTAAAAAAAGAAAGCCAAACAGTGCAATGATGGTATTCTGACAAAAGGCAATAGCCCAAACACTGTACCTGGCAGGTGACTCTGTCTGCAGAGATCTCACACCAGAGAGTGTTTTSTACTGAAGATATTTGGCTAAAGCCTCTGGGTCTTGAGCACACCTGTCTGAGGGCTTCAGGATATGGATGGAGCAAAGTTTAGTTTCCTGCATTGTGCCTCTGCATTTGTAGCTTGTTGATCCGTCTCAGACCCAGGAAAATTTCAGTTGCCTTGAAAAGAGCTTGGTTTTTATTTTAAATTTTCAGTTAATTTCATGCAAGAATGGTTTTAGTCTTATGATCAAAACAAGTAATGTACTGTAGTATAACATAAATTGTCATGACTTAAATAGATTTAGACTTGACAGACTGTGTAGTATCCAAGTCATTCAAGTATAAAGCAATGAATGACATTATGCCTATCACAAGAAATGTGGCTGTCAACTGCAATTGCTTCTGTAGCACTTGGGGAACAAGGACAATTCAAATCTTCAAATCAAAAAGCATCTGCTTCTGTATTGCTTTTCCCTCTCTGGTGTTAACCACTGAACTACTTTCATTACTAGCTTTTTTGATATCCCTCTGTAACATTCATCATTTACCTCAAAATGTSATATATATCATTGTATAATCAGAATGATAATTTCTATATAATTAGAATTGAATTTACATAGTACACAATCATAGGAGAAAATTCCTTGTAAAATCACAGCAGAATGAGCTGATAGAAGGGCAGACATCAGGCCTGTCATGAGTAACAGTGAGAAAGAGAGTTAGAAAGCCTATGGGAGCTCAGCATTTCTGTCTCTGAGCCCAAGCAGAAATGTCATTAAGGGGAACAGTGTGTGTGACAGTGAGCTTATGAGGCACAGGGYGCTGCACACCCTTAAAATTGCAGGAAGCATCCTGAATTTTCAGTACAATGTTTTTCCTGGCAATAATGCCAGTGAGGACAGAGGGAGGATGTGGTGGAGATCAGTCTCTGCTCAGGTCTGTGCACATGTGAGAAGATGCTCCTGACCTAATGAGAGTCCTGTGCTTTAATAGCACTGCACAGCTGTGCTGTAGGCCTGCAGGCCAGCTCTCTGCTCACTTCAAGTAGCTCTTGGAGAMGGGATTGGCTCCATCCAGGTCTTCTGGAGCAGCAGCTGTTCCTCCAGTAATTGAAGTCACTCCCTGCCTGGCTTGTGCAGAGCCCAGCAGCAGCTGAGGCTGGCTCCTGGCCAGGGGAGCAGCRGCCAAGCCCTGCTCCACAAACCCTGTGTGCTGTGGGGAGAATGRCTCCATCCTAGACTCGGGTTCTGCCCCTCTGCACAGTCTGAGTTAACATCAGCTGAGGCATTATGCAGTGACAGGGGCAGGAAGGCTTTGTTCTGTCCTGGTGTCCCATGTCCAGCTGTGCCTCCCTGCCAGTGGTCCTGTGTTGAACACTCAGTGTGCATCATCTCTGGCTGCAAGTGAWGCACATGTCATTCCTCAAACTTTGGTGTGTGTTGTATTTTGGATAACACTGTTTTTTCTTCTTCAATAGGCCATTTACCAGSCAGTAGCCTTGCCCCCTCTTCACCCAAGGAACAATCTCTATCCTCTCAATGTGATTACAGCCCATTTCATTCCATAATAGGTTTCTTTTATTATTCCCTCAGGCATGTAAATCAAATTTTACTCAGTACCAAAATCTTTGTTCTACAAAGAATGCTGGCATGAAGTGCAGTGAAGGAATAGCTTCGCTATTGAATACAGTCTGTGTTAATAGGACTCCTCTATCTCTTCTACTTTGAAAGTAAACATCTGTYAAGGTTTATTTTCTCTGTCAGAAAGACAGGAGTGTCTTAAGGGAAAGAACACAATAAAAGCAGATAGATTATTCTGCAATTATACCTTTCTCTGTCTAAATGTTTAATTAGATAAGCTGCCACAGAGACAGCGATTCTTTGGCACCCATCTGTCCCACTTACCGAGGTTACAAATGCTGTGGATGTCTTGGCAGATTTGATCACAGCAGCCACAGCAGAAGCAGGGAGCTGAAAGTCTCAAACAAGGGCAATTTCAAACAACTTTTCAGCCCTGGATGGCCCCTTCTGTTAGAACCACTGCTGGTGGCTGATCTTGTGCTATCAGAGTTTGGGATGCACCAGCCTTAGTGTGCACCACAGAATCATGGAATGGTTTGGGTTGGAAGGGATCTGGAAAATCATCCAGTTCCCCTGCCATGGATAGGGGCATCTTCCACCAGATCAGGTTGCTCAAAGCCTCATCTAGCCTGGCCTTGAGCACTGTCAAGGATTGAGCAGCCACAACTTCTGAGAGCAATTGGTTCCAGTGCCTCCCCACCCTCACAGTAAAGGATTTCTGCTTAATTTCCTATACGTAAATATAATACTTGAAGACACAGCATCTTTCACCCCTCTGCAGTTACTGCTGCTAAATATGTTTTTATGCTTGATTTCAAAAGTTCTATGTGTCTACCACACACAATATTAGTTTGATTGCAGGTGTTTCAGCTGCAATGGTAATACAGGTATTTGCAAGCCTTGTTTCATGCTGGGTTCAGAAAAAGCACAGAAGAGAAGCCATGATTTCCATCACACAGACGCTGCAAGCTCAGGCAGTGAATAATATGATGAAGAGCATAAAAAGAGAATGAGGCATATAAACTTGTGGAAATTGCAGATTTTTGCCACTTGATATGTAAATCTAGCTCGGGACCATAAAGGCACAGAACTATTCAGACATGAGGCTGGAAAGATTTTGACTCTAAATAGCAGAGCTGCCCAGCCCTGTGCTTACCAAGGACTTCACTGTGCATAAAGTGCTGTCTTGTGTTTTCTATAACTGCAGTCAATAAATATTTAACTGCAAAGGCTCCATTATCATTAAAGCTCACAAGATTAAAAGTATTTATTTTTGTGGCACCTCATAAGGATGTTTTATGRGTGGTATTAAGCAAACATGAAGCCCACCTAGAAGACTTGAGCTAAGGTATAAAAGTCAATAACTTGAAATGGCATTTGTATGGCCAAACCTAAAGTAAGAGTCCATTTCAAATCAATAAATCTAAATTTAAATGTTTACCTGTGTATCCAAGCCTGCATTACAAGCACAGGTAATGGAGATTTAGTCCATCCAGATAAGGACAGATTCAGATACCTGTGAGTGATGAGCTGAATCAAGTCCTTTGTGTTGGCATCCAAGACCTTATGATGTACTCTGAGTGTTCCTGCTGAAATCTGCCACCAGAAAATTGCATTCCACACATAGTCCTGTATRTTATCTGGCCTTGGGTATTATCTCATGATCTTGGCGTATCCCAAATGGAGAAAAGGAGTTTCCAGGATATAATTAATAWCCTGCCTTTTTAAAAAGATCAGTGGGGTCTAAATAGTTTATATTATTTCTTGATGTCCAAGTCATAAAGTGAAATAAAGTGATGGTGTAGGAAGAATCCCAGCTAATTACATGGATATTTTGCATAACAGATTTTTCTTTTACACTCTTTTTTTTACTTTTTATTATTTATTCTTTTATCACCAAAAAAACGTTGCAGCTTTTGAAAATGTATTAAACAGAGCCTGTTAGTTGTTTTTAAAAGAGGTAAGATATGCTGAAAAGTAATGGGGGGCATTTGGCCTATGTCAAAAAGAAGAAATATTGAATAATGAGCTGGAAGGCGATGACGTCTCACATTATTTTCTTTTCCTGGTTTGCCAGTTTTAGATTGTTGTTTAATAATTCTTTCAGTATTACGGAAGTCAGATATTTTATTTTTGGATGCTGTTTTGAAGRCATTTGGTGAAGGGTTTTTACAGGAAAAATAGAGGGAAATATATGAGACATTCACAATGAAAGAATAAGGAATACAAAATACAGCTGAATTCAGTTTTGTTTGCAGACTTGAATCCAGGCCATGAGCACTGATAAATTTGCTAATAAACCTCATTCAGTTTATGTAGTGTTTCAAAACCAGTCTCATTTGTAGCTTCCACTAGTTTTACTTTAATTATACTTTGGGGTACATTTTGAACCAAAAATCAGRATATGCAGTTTACATGCTATTATTTCTATTTGCTTAACATAGCAAAATCAGATGCTGTTGTGTTTGCAGTGTTCCATAATCTTTATCTGTATACCCTCAGCCACAGCATAGGAAATTTAGAAATATAATCCTTTCTTTGAAATACTCATCACAGTTATGTTCCTTCATGCCATTACAGAGCAAAACCACTTTTTTTTTTTTTTTTTAAAATCAGAGAGATGGAGAGATTAATGCTTTTGCATCATCTGCTTTTGCAGATGTTACTGAAACACTTTGTAAAAGACACATATCATTGTAAATCAATATTTGTAATTGCAGGGTAGAATGATCTGTTTCCAATGGCTGAGGAGCATCTAAATGCAGACACAATTACAAAACCATAATGTAAAAAACAAGAAAACCTGCCCACTGAAATGAGTATATTACTTGCCACAAATTAATTTACTGTGTTGTGAGAACCCTATTGAAGTATTAGCCTATGTATTTCTCTTTTTGGTCTCCCCATAAAAACACACTCAACCACATTTATCTTCTTCAACCTCATCATCCACAGCTAAACACTAATAATCTATACACACAATATCCCCAAACTCATTTTTTCTCTGTGTCTCTGTTCTTGACCTGTTTTTTCTCCATCAATACTATCATGGCAGTATTTYTATCCTCATCTCCCTCCCCCAAAACTATGGATATTGTGATTTGAAACACTGGAATTCTACTGCTGGATAAAACCCAAGCACGTTCATAAGCCCTAAGCCTTTAACAAGGCAGAAGATGAGCCATAAATTGTGCATCACTCACAGGCCCAAGGCAGTCTGGTTCCAATCACCTGTAGTGGTTGCTATAACAATAATTCTGTAGATGAGCTCACAAAGTCACACTCTGGGGAGGTACAGGATTTATTTTTTTTTCCAAAAATACTAAGCATTCATAAGCAATAGCCTCCATAAGAGCAGCAAAGCACTTTGGAGTGAACCATCAGGTYCAATGGTGTGATAAATGCCAACCAGAAGTACCAAGAAAAAAAATATTAATTTTTGTGGTCTGTTTTCTTGTATAGAGCATCTGAAGACAACAAGCTCAACTAGACAAAATACTTGTTTGCATTAGAATCTGCCTGCAAAACGGTTCTAAAATAGCTGCTTAGAAAAAACCATGTTTTTTTCCAACCAGGGAAAGTATTTTACCAACATATTATGCAATTCTCATGTATGTGATTCTCTCATGAGCTGATTCTAAATTATTCTGTGCTTTAATTGACATGATTCAGAATGAGTTTATGTATTCAGRTATCAGATATGGCCAATTTTTACTGTGCTCTCACTGTTGCTTGTAGTCAGAATTTTTTGTATTTGCTCTTTTTTTAAAGAAAAAAGAAAGTGATTTATTTTCAGCCCTGTCCAGGTCAAAGTAAGTTTAGAACATTTAAATTCAATTTGTTTTCTGGAAAAATCAAAGCAATTTTTCAGTTTGAATTGTTTGTTAAATGTGACTGCTTCATGTTAATGAGAAAGGCTTTGCCTCTTTGTGACAAACACTAATAGTGATTTTTTTTTTCTTTGTGGAAAAAATTTCTCTAACATTAATTTTAAAACCCCTTCAGCTGATGTATTTAGATTGAATTTCATATTTATTTTAATTTTTAAGTAACTCTATATTACTCTTTAAGTAAGTTCCTGTAAATGTATTAMATGATATTATATTTTCAACTAATAAAAATAAGATGTTTGTACTGTTCCATCATTACTACTCAGACTCTAATGGACTGTCAGTTTCTGGATCAATTGAGATACTGAAATGAAAAAGTGAAATACAAGAAAAAAACCAAACCAAAAAAAAAAACCCTCAAAACAAAAAATCAAAACAACAAACTTTATGGAACATTTGAAATTAATTACATTTAAGATCTGAAAACTAGGACATTCTRTTTAAGAAATTTTAGCATACTTTTGTTAAAATGTAGTCCAGTTAACTATGTCTCATCTGTTTAGAGCTGTTACTAAAATCCTGATCTTTATTAGTTCTCACTGGGATTAACTGAGTTTGGGAGACCATTATGGAAAAGAGTCACTCTATTTTTGCAGTGGTCCTGTGACCTTTCCTTATATTCTCTATAGATATCTGCTGTTAGCAGCTGCTGGAGGCAGGACAATGGAGAAAATGGATTTTCTTTGTTTTTTAATCTTTCCTGATCTTAATTTAACTAGCAGGAGCAGACATCTTTGAGATTTAACAAATTGAGCAATGAAGATTATTAAAAAGAAAAAATATGGGTTCATTGGTGATATTTGCAGCAGACTGAGCAGAGCACCATATTGCATCAGTGCCTGTGCAGAAAACCTCATTTTCTCTGTAGGGCCCATTTCCTCTGACAGGGAATACTCTTCTATTTGACCATAAAAACCTGGTTTTGGGTGGTKTGAGTCTGGCTTGTTCACACATATGGAAGTGGTGTGTCTGGAGTCACAAATATGAGCCATGTCCTGGTTTATGGCATCCCTGGCTACTTCTGAAGCAGCATCTGAGTCAAAATCTCTCAAGGATTTGCAGCTGGCAGATAGCTCAGCTTCACACAGAGCTCCAAATTTTCTTTCCTGAGTTTYACCCTTGTTTTATCCAGCAGAAGTCTCAGTTGGAAAAGAACAGAAAAGGGGGATCAAATCTGTCAACAGGGCAAAATGTTCTTCCATGTTTTTCCCAGAGTACTTCTAGTCTATTCTTCCAGGTCTCTCTAGAGAAAGACCTTTTCTTTCATTCCCCAAACTCAGCCATCTGATCCACCTCTTCTGGCCAGCCAGGTACATCAGAACAGCAGCTTCATAATCCTGCAAAGGACTCTAAACCAAGGCACAGAGGACACAGGGTACAGAAGCTTTAGCATGAGTGCCTCTGGAGAAAATGTCTTGGATTTCTGAGACAGCTCCATGTTGCTGACAGATGTGACCCAGGARCTCTGAGCTATCCATCCAGAGCAGCAGCTCTCCTGGGCTCTCCTGTGACCCCAAACACCCAGGGGCAGAGCAAARCTCAGTCACTGTTTCTCCTGATTTAATGCTCTTGTGCTTTTGCGGTCTCTCCGGGACTTGCACCTTGATTTTTCTGTCTTTGCTTACACCCAGTCTTGCAGAACACTTGTTCAAATGCTCGACTTTGATGCATCTGCCTGACCTTATTGATTCCTCTGAACTGCAGGAGATGAAGGGAAGGGATATTTTTGCCCTGTGCCACTTAGCCAGAGTGACTCAGGAATATGGTCTGTAAAGTTAAGTGAACTTGTTTTGCATTTGCAGATTTAGAGTTTTAGACCAAATTCTCCTCAGGAAAGGAGGAGAGCAGAAACTTCAAAAGTGGGATATAAATACATGTTCTTATGTTAAATGGGTATTTTGAGTGTCCCACAAGCTTTCTAGTATCACTAGTATTGTAAAACTTCATGGAAGGACACAAAAACCTTGGATTTTCTGCACATATTGAGCAAACTTGAGGCTGTTTCCAAGTCAATACAAATTTTTCTTGCAGCTGCTAAGACACCCTCATTGATCCTCTAGAATTTGCAAAAGTGTAGGTTAGCTGTCCAGGTCCCTTCATAATCAATGACAAAGAAGAAACTACAAAGAGAGGTCCAATTACCCCCTTACGTGGCACCAGCCCTGAGGTGCAGTGTATTTATGCTTTCATCTGGACTTGTTACCCGTTGACTTCAAAGTGAGTCTGGACAAGAATAGATTGACCTRGATTACAAAATTTGATTTTAAACAGATCAAATTAGGCAGCATAAATCCTATCTTAGCTTACCAGGGGACAGATAACAAGAAGGACAACCTTTATGTGTCCACTAAAAAATGGTGAACCTAAATTTTATGCTGGGCCCTGGAGATGAGGTTGAGATATTGGCAAAGGGGCTCTCAGTGGTATGCTGGCTCCTACAGCCACTTATGTTTCTCCTTTTTGCATTGTAATGCCACCACAAGGAGARGGAAAGGTGACTTTTGCTGAAGTCCCAGATCGCCTTGAGAGAAAMTGCAATAAAATTTTGTGTGGATTCCCCAGCAGTTAGGGTGAAAGCTAATTACCTCCGTGTACGGTAAACAGATGATTTGCAATGGGGTCACACAAATGTCAGAATCYGAGTATCAAAATGCAGAAATCCAGGGAAATTATTTGCTTTTATAAATGTCTGTGCCTCTAGAGACTTGTGGACTAGACATAGCCAAAGGAAAATTCTTGACTACTCCTCCTGCTGGATTCRGTAATATAGTCCAGTAAAATGGAATTTAACTTGAAATATGAACAAAGCAGCATGAGAGAGGGAAGGAATGTTTACTCTTTGTTGGACTGTCTGTGCAAAACAGAATTTTCCTTCGTCTTGTCATCACAGTCCTGTAAGCCAAAAACTCTGGGAAAACCTGCACGTTGCCTTCCAGTTGCCCAGAAGGACATAAACTTACACAAACTGTGCTAGATAAAGTGGAAATCTCTGCAAATACCCAAAGGTTGCACATTCCTTTAATAAGCTGTAATAGAAATATTAAATTAGAAAATTCAAGGCTTCCACAACAATTCACACTAAGGTCCCAGAGTACAAAAATGAATTCCCTTGGTTGGACAGGGCCTTCAGCAGCCTGGTCTAGGGAAAGGTGTGCCTGTTCATGGTAGGGGGTTTGGAAGTGAAAATTCTTTAAAGTCCCTTCCTACTCAATCTATTCTGTGATTCTGATATATAAAAATATATACACATGAAAATAGACTTAAAAAGGTATTGGCATAAGAGACAACAGTGACATTTTAGTATCAAAATGCAATCTTTTAGAAAATGAAAACTAAACTTCCTGGGGAAATTTATTCTCTTTCTAAATGTGTATAATAAAAAGAGACATAACGACTATAATAACAGTTTATTCAACCACATAATGTTTCCTCTGCAGGGGAAAGCCAGMAGCATTTTTGGCAAATGACATCTTTTCTAAGGTGGTCTGGTTCTCTGTGAGAGCAGAAGAGACTGGCAGTTTCAACAAACACCTTTTTATGTGAGGGGATCTTGCAGGAGAGTAAATTTCTTCTATGGAAGAAATGTTCAAAACCAGACAAAAAGGTCAAAACCTGGCCATTAATCCCATCAGAAAATCAAAACAGATTTCACACCAAATCCCATTCTCAACAAGGCTATTCAGGAAAGAAGCCAAAAAAGTGGAATCTCCAGAGATGTTGAGAAGATAAAGGAACTATGGAGGGAAGGAGGAAGAGACAAACAGGAGGGGATAGAAATGTCAGTGTGGTGACATTCCAGGGGAAGAGAGGAGTCTGTGTTTGTGCCTGCTGGTTTGACAAGCTTCATATTGAGCAGGAGTCAGAGAAAATTGATAGGAACTGGTTTTAAGAGGAAAACAGATCTGCATCAGCTTTTCCAGAGTACAGTGACTCAGCCTGAGCAAATCTGCAAATCCAATATCTCCAAGGTTAAGCTTAAACTCACAAAAATGCAAAAGCAGTATTCCATACCATTGAGAATTTGGATGATTTGTATGGCAATGTTTCCTTTATTGTGGCACCTAAAAGAAAATTTGTCTTGAGGTTTTGTTTTCTAAAGTGTCTTTTTACACTGCTCATGTATAAGAGTTTAACTATGAGAAACAAAGGAGGTTTCTACATTGAAAAATTGCATTAAATTAAAATTACGTTTTGGGAGAACACTTTAATAACTGCAGATATTCTGGGAGAATTGTAGAATTGTTATTATCACCCAATAAAAAAGTTTTGAAAATAAGAGATTGTAGAGGCATAATTAAACCTAAAATAAACACAGTTTGGAAACAGAATTGTGTGTTTTATTTATCTCAACCRCCTTGATTCAGCCCTAGGAGAGTACTTTGAAGAAGCTGAGTAAAAAATTCAACAATCCTGGTGCTTAGAAATTCGTCCTGTTTGTCACATATGGGCTACTATATTAAGGTTAATTATCCTGYTATGGTCCGTGTCATGATGGGGAAGCAAAGATTTTTATAAGAAGTTCTTGGTGCCATTCCCAAAAGGACTGGAGGAGGAAGGGAAGGGCACTGCTATGCTACCGGGTAAATCCATATCTTGCCCACCCTTCATTTGATTTGTACAGCTCTGATAGTCCCATCCTGCAGGATTTAGGTAAGACTTGAAAAAATTCAGAGAAKCATCTCAGCTACAATCAATGTGGGAAACTGATTCTGTTCCCAGGAGAGACTAAGCTGGAAGCCTTCAGTCCAGACAAGAGACAACTTAGGGAAAAGAGGAGGAAGTGCAGCCGAAGTCTGTAAAAGATGTTTTGGCATGGAAAGGTTTGTTGGGATAGATAGTTTGCAACCTCTTCAATAAAAGAACTACGGACATACCWTTATACAGAAGGGAAGGAGACTGAGAAGAAACAAAAAGTATTTTTTCATCATATTGCATGCCRTTAAACTGCAGACCTCCTTCTGAAGGATGTAGCAGGTGACAAGGTTTCCAAAGATGAGAGGAAACACTAGACAGGTTAATGAAGGATAAAGTTATTGAGCATTCATAAATTGCTAGAAGTTATATTGAGAAAGAAAAAATAAAAAAAGAAAATAAAAGAAAAAAAAAGCAGAAAATGACCAACAAATCTCAAAAAAAAATTAAAACGTCAGAATTTTTTCATTATTATTTCTCCGTTGACTACACTTTTGATTACACCTTGGAATAGTAAGATAACTTTTATAATGAGTTCCTTTCCAGGTCACCTGTACCTTTAGCCAGCAGCTGCTAGGCAAGCCAGCCATCTTTGCTGATACAAAATCTTCTGTATTCTTCTGTTACAAAGCCTCTGCAAGGCTGGTGGTGTAGAGGACCTGTCTCTTTAGAAGACTGAACCACATGGTTGAATTCCTGTAATTGCACAGCCAAAAAAATCATTCATAAAAGTGCATAAATGAGAAGTAACAGAAATTGAAGAGAAAGCAGCCAGGGAAGGTGAGGGTAATAAGAAAACAACTTTTTTTATTTTTATTTTTGCCATGGATGTTGAAAAGCTTTGCCCTTGGATGTGACCTGTAGYATAGCCAGGTAAGCTCTTTAGCCAAGACTAAGTGCAGAATAATGATGGGACTTTGTGGATTTCCAAAGGCAGCTGTTCCCATGACTCTGCTGCCACTGCAATGATTTGAGATTGCAAACAGATGGGAAGGTAGTCAGCATAACAACAGCAGAGGCATCTGTGAAAAAACACATTTCTTAATACGTGACTGTGGCTGAAAGAAAGAAAAAACCTGTAAAAGTTGATGGGCTGTAGCTATCCAGTTTCTGTCAGAACAATATAGGCAGAAAGAAAAAAAGAAATCACTCTGGTAAGAAAAACTGAGGTTCAAATATAAACACGCTCTTCAGTCTCCTGCAGCCTGGCTCATCCTGCCTGCGTGACAGGATCAGATTCTCTTCAATCTCTGAAAGCCCAGAAGACCCTCTGGCTGGAGGCCCTGGATAAAAGCTCAGTTTCAGGGTGTACCTTGTGCAAATGACTTGGATGAGATCAGATATTTGGCAAGTCACTTGAGAAATATCTGAAGGACTGCAGTGAGCTTAGCTCTCCAGGTAAAACCCTGCTAACACCAGGGCCAGCAGCTAATGTTACTGCAGAACTGATGTGAATTATATTAGACTGAAGTTAAACTAGACAACTTTTGCTTCTCTAGGCTTTTCTGCTAAATGTCCATGAAGAACAGAATGATCCCAGTGTGTCACCTGGCCTAGAACACCAGCTCCTGGACATCACAACCTGGTGACCTGTGTGCCAGCTAAAGGACTTGAGAGGAGCATGTTGCACCTCCACAATGCCAAGGCTACTGACRCTGTTTTTCTGAGCCCTCCAAACTCCCCTCTGAATTTGGCAGTGACACCACCACCCCACACACCCCCATCTGCACAGCTGTGACTCCAGCCTTGTGCTTCACATGACCTTTCCATAAAGGCAAGTCAACTCAGCAGGTGCTGAATGAGTTAGGGTCAGAAGGAGTTCACTCTGTTCTTATCCACATTTCTCATCCACCTTTCACAAAGTGAAGGATTTTTTTTTCTACCAGCGCATATGGAAAAATACAGCAGGCAAGTGTTAGTAGCAATGACTCAGTCTGTGTCCCAGGGAGGGGCCATGCTCAGGGCATGGATAAGGCAGCAGTCCAAGTGTGGGGTTACTTTCAGAAAACTTGGAGTACCCTCTGGGGCTTGCAGCTTCAGCTTCAGCCAGGAGCCCTCTCTGTGGCTCTGGGAGGTTCAGTCTTGGAGCAGCCACCCCATGTACTCAGCAGCAACATCTTCCAAACCTTACCATGATTTCTCTTTGGACCACAGTCTACAGACCCCACAGTTACCAGACAAGCATCTTGGCATCTGCACCTGTCTGCTGAAGCCTGATCCATGTGTGAAAAGAGCATATTAACAGTGAGACTTTGAACTCAAATCCATAAAGATGATGTTGAAATGTTTTCAGGGCTAGGTACTCACTGTATATTTTCCTTCATAAAACATTGAGGTCAAACAGTAAAAACTAAAGGCTAAAAATTTCCTTAGGAATGATGAAAGGATTGGTTGTTTCTCATCTGAAGAGCATTGACTAAAGCACACGATTATAAGGTTATGTTTATTTTACAGGTAAAAACAAAGACAAGAGTTACCCTAAAGACTTTTGGTCAGAAAAACTCATTATAGTTTTGTGCAGTGCAAAACAGCTCTTCCAGCAACCACTCAAAACCTGGGAGTGGAATATTTCAGGGGGTGGAGCTTCACCAGGTGAGCATTGCACAAGYACATGGAGAGGGAGCAGAGCTTTTAGAACCAACCCTGTGGTTTAGAAGCCTCAGTTCCATTTTCAGAAGRAGCAAACACTTGGAAGACAGGTGTKCAGGAAACMACTCTGAAAATGAAGTTCTGCTTTCCACATCATTTTAGAGATCTCTTGAAAATATTGACAGAGAGCCTGGACGTGAAGCAGCTCAGATTCCATCATGGGGTGGGAGAGAAGGAACTTTGTCTCCTTTTTTATGGAATAGATGTGGGATACAGGATTGTGTTTGGTAAAAAGTGTTAWTGGTTCTGTTTACCAGAAGGCCTGTGGGAGGGCACAGCCCGGGCTGGGTGGTTAGAGGTCCCTTGTGGGGTGAGAGGCGCTTGTGAGGAGAGGCTGTGACAGTAGGAGAGAGGGAAGCTGATGGGGTGGTGGGACAGGTGGACAGCAGCACTGCAGCTGAGCAGCCAAGGGGTGCYGTTCCTCTGTTAAGTTCTGGTTATGTCCAGTGGAAACTAAAGGTATATAAGGGAAGAGTTTTCTACAATAAACTGAATTCYTCAGTATGCACAAAGGAGTCCRTGTATCTTTGTTCCCCATTGCTACAAATAGAGATAAAACAAATCTGCCCACAATACAGTGAATACAGAGCTTTCTGCTTTGGTGCAGTTCTTGATCACATGAGTGAGTCAAAGATTTTCACCTGCACACACCCCACTGCTATCCTCTAACCTTAATCAAGCTACATTTTTACACATGAGCAAGGAAGAAAAGTAGACAATTCCTTTCTGGAATTACTGATTTTTTCAGCATCAGTATCCTGGCAAATAAATTGTAGGCACTTCAGTAATATCAAAGACAGCAACTAACACATGTTCTTATTCAATCCATGAGCCTGGAAATTCATTGGGCACAGGGTGAAATGTGGTCACTGCTATCAAAGTATATTGTCTACTCAGTGAACAGAATTTTGGATGTGAACCAAAGCTTTCTTGAGGGAGATAAGCTTGTTATTCAGACAGTAAAACGTTCTGATTAACACCTGATGAAGCATTAAAGAACCATAAAAATTCTGCTACCTGGGAAAGATTACTTAGCAGGAGGTTGCCTGTGCTTTGGCAAGCAAGTGTGTAGCAGCTGAACTTGGTGTCTCAGCTTTCCATGAAAAAGTGGATTTATGCAGTCATTTTTGTGGTGCAAAGAAAGCAGAACCACCCAGCCAGCTGCAGACATGAACAGGCAGATTTTGCTTCTGTTTGCACTGGAATGCCCCAGGTTCCAGGAATTCTTACCCCACCTATGAATGGCAAGTACAAAAGAAATTAAGTGAAAGTTCAGTGCAGTTTATATTTGCTTTCACAGCTTGTCAGGCACAGCTTTTTGTAAATCTGCACACTTCTTTCATCGTGTTGAGTAGCAAGGATGGTTTCTACCCCTGCTTGCTATGGCACTCTTCGTTGTGGAGGAGACAGTGCATGCCCAGGTCTCATCCCAACTTGTATTAGGAACTTGGCAGATCTGGCAAAGTGCTAAAGTGGGTGCTTTGATGAAAATCCAGACTTATGTACGCTCTGAAAGTTGTAAAATGGGACCAATCTCTAGCACTGACCCCTGTGGATGCTGCTGAACTGGAGCCTGGTGGGACATCCAGGCCTATAGCTTTGCACTTCTATACAGTTATGCTCTATGAACTTCTCAATTTAGTCTAAAATGACAGAGGTTCCATTAGGGACAGGTTATGTAAAATTAAAAGTAGTCTTGAGGGATGCTGACCGGCCTCATTAACAGGCTCTGCTGAGCATCAGCTGCTGAGCCACAGGCTTGCATTTTTTGAAGTGAATAGCAATGCTCAGTTGTGCTAAGTTACTATTTTTTCACATTTAGTTTAAAAAATCTCAAAACATTTTAGGGTGCCTAAATATTATTTTTCTTTTTCTTTTGAAATGAGGCTTCAGATGAGAATGAAAACTAACAGCCAACCCTAGAAAATCTAGGCCATGGATCCCAAAGCGAGACTAAAATGGAGTAATGGCTTTGCTCATGCTGAACACAAACACAGTTAGCACATGGCCAGGTTTACACCTGTACAAAGTGAGACTGAGTGTCCCCTACCCTGCTCTGAGCAGATGGTGATTAAGGCAGTGGATTAAGATGGACGATGTGTCCGGGAACAGTAAAGGAACAGTATCCATCTGTCAGTAAATCAAAACTCTGTGCTTTATCCCTATCTATCAATAAAAGTGACAATACTATATTTCACACACCCTGTTTACACAGTAAACTGTTCGGTGCTGTGCTAGATCAAGCCTTAATATGCATAATTAATGTAATGGTTTCCAGCCTCCTTTGGGACCTCCAGCAAAGCCTATAACCCAAATAATGCCAAGCTGTGTTGTGCGGGGTGAATGATTCAGCAGCATGGGAGGCAGAGAGGAATCACCCTCCACCTAAGAGCTTCAGGGCAAGCACTAAGCAAGGAGCTCCTGGCTCCTCCACRTGTTCTTTACCTGTCCCACGCTGGTTTGATCAAATGGGCAAGTCTGCCCATGCACTTGACTAATATATTCCTTAGTTCTCATGTTTTCTGGTTGCCAATTTGGCTGATTTCATACTTCTGTAATCTCATTTGACTAACTTTATGTGGCATGAGTATTTGCACTTATAAAAAGTAATATTTTTGTTGATGCCATTTGCAGGCTAATGTTGAAGAGAAGAAAAAAAGGATCTGAAATAAAATGTGATGCTCAAACCCCTGATGCCTTCTTTACATTTGAGGATAACAGAGAGGGAAGGAGCAGAAACAGCACATCTGCCAGTAAATAGAGACTCCATTTAGGTTATAACAAGTCCTTGAGAGTCCTTGTTTCAGTAGTGGGTCAGCAGTCTCATGAATGGTCTTCAGTGGAATTTTTCATGGATTGAAGTTTATCCCTTTTTTTGCAATATCTGAAAGGGCTTCCTTGGTCATAGGTAGTGAACATGATAGTATGGAAACACTTTATTGTCTTACAGAAAATGTTTTTTCCCTATTCTATAGTGGAAGTGGCCATCCAACAAATGCAGGACAGATGGCAGCACAGGATGATGGCAAGGGAATAACCTTGGGGCAAGAATAACAAATACCTAGGAAAAGAAAATGTTGAGTATAATAATCTATATTTGATGGGCTGGGATTTGGATGCTCTTGGACAGTGTTTTAAGGGCTCTTGAAGTGCGGGGGAGGAGTTGATCCAATTCCTGGTGCAATATTTGGAGAGGAGACTCATAAAGCAGCAAAGCACAAGGAATGTGCATTCTGTTCATCTCCAATTCTCCTATGAGCTCCATGGGTCAACTTTCAGGGATATTTGTGTGTTTTTAAAGCTAAGACAGCACTGCATTTGCTGACAGATCAGAAACCTACTGGATGCCTTATAAATAAGGTACAGAAATCATTARAGAGAAGTGTGTGTCAGCCAGCACGGGGATATGGCTGCGCACACAGACGGAGTCCTTTACCACTTCATATAAATCAGGTACACTCCAGTTGGCATGKCTGTCCTCTTCTGTGCTTCTTTGTCAGAGAGGCATTGAAGGGGCTGGTGGCTGTCAGTGAGATAAATCAAAAGCTACACTGTGACTGTTGTGGTGCCCTGTTTTCCACCACAGCGTCCAAAGCAAGATATAACCAGCACTAAATTTCCAGGTCTAYGTGCAGCACCAGAGGTTAAGAGAGCGACGGTGGATTTTTTATGTTGTCTGATATTTTCCAGCTGTTTTTAATATGTGCATCTCTTGAAGAGCTCTGCATGAGTCATCAGCTCAGCACACAATGCTTACTTTTCATTGTTAACCTCTCATAATTCACCCTAGCAGTTCCTGTTGCTCTTCTCGAGCCGAGGCGATGCTAACAAATCCATTATGTTAAGAGACAATGTAGTGCTACTGCTGGAAGATATGGGTTTGGAATTCTGTTTATTTTACACAGCTCAACAAATTCTTCTATTTGGAGAGATGGTTATGCTTATCATTGACAGCCACTGCCACAGTGAAGGTCACAGCAGGGAACAAGGAATAGTTTTCAGGACATTTAGGAAGCAGAGACAGGACAAATCCCTTAGGACAGGCTTGTCCATTGCATCAGGTTGGAGGCTGGAGCCTGTAAATGACACTTTTGTCACTTGTCTCTGTGTCTCTTTTCTCCCTAGCTTTTTCCAAAAACATTCTCAGGCAATATGGTTCTTCTCTCATGGATGAAGCACTGGGAAAGGTGGGCAYGAAGCTGCTTTCTCCTAAGACAGGATGATGACAAAAAATGAGTAACAGAAAACTCTCATTTAAAAGGGGAGATTATATAGATGAAGCTTCCAAGCAGTGCTTTAGATTACATTATCCAGAGCCTTCTTATTCCAAGTCTTGAGTATTKCCCCCCCTTTTCTGGACAATGTGTTCCAATGGTTAACTGCTCTTGCAGTGAAGCATTTTTTTCTCATATCCAGACAAAATTTCCCTGAAGCAACTTCTACCCACTGCCTCTCATCCTACCACCATGCATTTCTGTGTAGGGAGCACCTCTTCTTCAGCTGTGTCCTCGGAAGTTGAAGATGGTGATCAGACCTCCCTGAGCCTTTCCTTCTCCAGGTGTAGCAAACCAAAGTTTCTTTTTCTTCTTGATAAATGTAATTTTAAGCCTTTGTCCAYGTGTCAAGTTCTCCAACCATCCAATCATCTCCACTGGACCACYTCCAGTACTTCAAGGTTTCTCTTGAATTGAGAAGATCAAATCTGGCTGACACCTGCCGCGTAGAGCAGAGTGATCTCTCCCCTTGACCTGCTGGCTACAGGATTGCAAATGTGGCCCAGGATCTCTTGCTTCTGCTGCTGCTTCAAGGACACATTACTCTTTCATGTTCAGCTTACTGCCTGCCAGATCCCTTGTCCCTTCCTGCAGAAATTGGAAAGGTCTGGATGGGCAAAACCAGTCTGATTGACACTGGTGGTCACAGTGTTGCYGTTAATGGCCCAGTGCTCCCCCAGAGTCTAGCATCAAGGACTTTGAACATTAAATGTTTCGTGCAAGTGTTTCTGCACCACCTCAGTTATAAACTAAAGCAGATCCTTGTGGTCACAAAGCCAAACCCTCAAACACTGACCTTTTTACATTTAATTATTTTATAAAGTCCCCCACTGTCTGCTGCCCATCCACACTAAGTGGCCAAGCCTTTCAGACCTCCATCCAGAATTTTTACTTTGAGATTTTTCACTGTGGCAGATGTCTGATTTTTCACTGTGGCAGATGTCTTTCACTGAAGGCATGCCTGGATCACCCTCTTTTACTGGATCTTCTGTGTTATTTCCTACCCTGTTACCCATACAGCTAAATACCATCTTTGCTTTCCACTCTGCAGTCAAGCTTTTGCAATTATCAGTTATACACAGTGGCATTTCTCTCTTCCTCTTAAGTATTTAAAATGAATCTAAATGTTATAATTAAGAATAGCACTTTGGAGCCATTAATGTGGATGGGTATTTCAATACAGATCTACTCTCACTGTTTGTATTTCTCTGTGAGAGAAAATTGCTTTGACTTTCACTCCCTAAACTGGTTTTGAGTGCTTGAGGAAGCTGTGCTTCTCTGCAGCATTGGAAGGACATTTTGATGGCTATCAAGTGGTGGAGAAAAAAAAAGTAAAAATAACACCATGTTGAAAATAAAACTGTCATTTGCTATTTCTCCTTGTCACAGATGTCWGTTTACAATTCAGAGTGGAGGTAGAACTAGGAAACAGATTTAGTTTTAGGAGCAACACTATTGTTTTCCCCATAGTTTTTCACCAGATTTTCTCAATATTCTTGACAACAGTAGAGGCACCCACAATTTTATTTATCTCCCAAGCTGTGTTGCTAAGGGATAGACACATGCTGTGATCTGTCACAAATAAAGCTTAATATGCTAATTTGGTCTAGTTATTAACACACTGATGATACAAAATTGCAATACAATTTGGCAATGAAAAAAATGAAATCTGTATTCTAATCCCAAATAAAAGTTTTAGGACTACTGATTTTAAAATACCATGAAATTGTAATAATGAAATACCAGTCAGTGCTGCACGATGCTCTTGAGAATTTAAGTGCAGTGCTTGTAATTTCAGGAGATAATTATTTGTCTGGTAAGATCTTCCATGCAGGAGACTTTGTATGGCCTTTTTTATTGGTTTCCGGTGCAGACAAATAGTTTTCATTTCATTTTCTATTTATAGAGTAATGTAACTTGCAATAGAGTTGTGGTTTGCCACATGGTTTATATGCATCATTGTCCTATATGCCTCATACTTAAATAACAGAGGTGCAGAGTGAATAATAACAAAGACAAATTAGTGGAAAGAAGAGGAGAACCTAGACAGTTGAAAAGAGGTGAACTCCCTGGATTCAGTCATAGAAATAAGGTCTGGAGACCTCCAGAAGATAAGGGCTACCTGGAACAAGCAAATGATGCCAGCAAATGATGCCAGCAAATGATTCTGTGATATCACAAAACTTTGCACATGAAAGGGCAAATAAAAATTTCAAGAGGTTCATCCAAACATGAATAGAGCATTGGAAGATATAGAGTTCAGCAGATGGCAAAATATTACCCATCAGTTGTGGTTATTGTCATGTTTGTGCAGTCCTTGGGGGTCTGAAACTCAGATGAGCAAGAACTCTCTGCCACCATCTACTGATGGACTGGGGGAAGAGAGATAGATCATTTTCTCAGATAATGTCAATGACAGGATGGACATTTCTGAAGTGTTGTTCACAATTCATTCAAGGATGAGAATAAAAGAAAGAGAGTCTTTTGTTATGTTCACAACACTTCTAAGAATCAAAGGATTAGCTCTTGTGTCWCGGGATTACTGTGGGGGAAAAATGAGTAAAAAGGTCTTGATTTTCACCCTATACCTTCTATTTTGTAATGAATCGAACTCCTCAAAGTGAGACTGGACAATGAAGCTGACCTGGATGTGGAGATATGATAAAGAGGTGACAAGACATCTTTATTCACTCACAAAGGAGCTTTAATTAATTCAGGAGAGGGAAAAGCCTGGAGATCCTGATCTTGCAGTACACCTAGAAGTCCCTGTATGCAGGACAACAGCCAGCACCAGCAGGGTGCTGAGAGATGAGAAAGAAGGAAGCAAGAGAAAGTGGTAAAAAGAAAGCACTGTCTCAAAAAGATGCAACAGCACAGGGGCTGTGAAGAGACAGCAAGGTGTTTCTTTAGGTGAACCTTTCCTCTCCTTCCAGAGTCAATCCCACCTACATTCCAGAGTCAGTCCCACCTACATTCCAGAGTCAGTCCCACCTACATTCCAGAGTCAATCCCACCTACATGTCCTCCTCTGAGACATCACCTGGGGAAATTGCCTTGGATTTGTGGGAACCATCTGAAGCATGTTTTCTTACTGGAATCCTCTTATGCCACTTGGTATCTGCATTTCTTGATGCCAGCCATTTCTCAAAGGAAAAAAAAAAGTCACTTTATAAAATTTTCAGCATCCTACATTATTTAAGTGTCTCATATATGAAAGTATTTCTAGTAAATGTGTTTCTTTTTGTTTGAAGGCACAATGTGCCACTTTTGGGGAACTTTTCAGGAAGTAGATAGATGTTAGAAACAAGGATAAAGTCTCTAAATTGTCACTTGTAAGTAGATATGAATGTGCCATTTATGTGATTTCAGCAATCCAGAAGTGTAAACATGAGTAACTCACAACTGGGTCTGAATAAATAYAACTCATCTCCCCCTACAGCCTCCTGAGGGTTTGAAATTAAAACCTTTGTTTGCCTGCCAAAGGCATGGAAGAGACAACTTCATTACAAACAACATAGGAAGATGCGGGCTAGGGCCAAATGGAAATCTTTTGCTTATTTCTATATTTCCTAATACTCTTTTGTGCAGTCTCCTCAAGGAAAATCACAAAATCAGGGATTATACTTTTTTGTTYGGTTGGTTGGGTTTTTTWAAATATATATTTAGGAATTGCACTCCCATTAGTTACAGAGGCCTTGACAGAAGACTTGCTTCTGTCTTCCCCTTTATTTATCCCTGTGGCAAAGAACCAGGAGAGCAGTGCTGGTGCTTATGATGCTGTAGATTCTACAGAAAATTGATTTGTTTGGATTGTCATAGAATGGTTTGGGTTGAAAGGGATATTAAACATCATCTACTTTTAACCCTCCTGCTGTGGGCAAGGACAACTCTCACTAAAYCAGATTGCTCAAAGTCCCATTCAACCTRAACATTTCCAGGTGTTGATGRGGCATCCACAGCTTCCCTGGGCAACCTGTGCCTCATCACCCTCAGAGGAAAGAGTTTCTTCCAAATATCTAACCCAAACCTCCCATCTTTCAGTTAAAGCCATTCCCCCTTGTCCTATTGCTTCACGTCCTCATAAAAAGGGCATTATAAATGCAAAGAAAATTTGTCCTGTGCAAGAGGAATGTCAGCTCCACCCAACATGTTCTGCTGAAATTCAGGAGATTCTCTGCACATCATGTTTTCATCTCACTCACAACACTCCCCTTTCTCCCTCTTGCATTGAATTGATGCAGAAATAAAATGAGCCCTGTTTCTTTGTGGCYTTCCTTAGGTGAAATTCTCTCTCTTCTGGCTGTTTTACAAYAGGGGTGTACATAACAGATCTCACTCTCATTCTTATTGTATAAAAACATGCTGCTTAGARTTCTGCTCCCTGCATCCTCATTTTCTAGACAGAAGTACAGGATTAACATGGACAGCCTCTGCTATCTGACTKTCTTTTAACAATTCAGCACTTTGTATTTTCCCAAATAGCAGGAAATCTTTAAGAACAGTGCAAGAATATTGAAGTCTTAAGGAGGTCCAAAATGGAAAATARTAAAAGAAAAGTAATTAACAGAAAATTTCCAACCTCAGCACTTTAGATGAGACAGTGTTAAGCTGTGGAAGAGAATTGGGACGGGCTTGTGGTTCTATTCTTGTTCTGYTCCTCATCAATTGACATTTGATGGCCCTTGAAAACATTCTGTCCCTCCAAACACCAAGCTTTTATGGAAAATGCAAAAAAATGCACTTCAAACACTATGAACCAATATTCAACAGCTGAAATATATTTGCACCTACCTTCCCTGCACCTGCTCAAGCTCATATTTTCAGTCTGTCTCAGCACTTCATCTCACTTTTCCTCCTGCCAAAAAGTGACCTAATGTCTTTTGGTGTTCCAGGGCAGGAAGAGAAAAGTGAGTCAACTCTGTATGTCCTGAGTATTTGATGACCACATTTCTTTCCTAGCTGCCCTCATCTACATTGCCTGCCTAAGAAAATGTAGGATGACAGAAATGCTTTTCGTGCCCAGCCAAGGGCCACTGAATCAAAGTCCTGAAGAGAACAGACAAGTACACTGGAATAAAAATGAATTCTCATGTCTAAATTTTCCTGTCTGAACCTCCCAGTAGGGAGACTCATAGGTTGGACCAGGTTTGGTTTGGCCCCATGCTACGGTGAGAAGTAAATTGAACAAAACTTTCAAACCATGGAAACCAACGTGGGATGTTTCCTTCACTCAAAGATAAGCTTTGTATCATAACTTCCCTGATGATTCAGACCTCTTGGATGTTTGGACTTTCCTTTCTGATTAGATATGCATTAGGACTTGCCTGAAGCAGCTGAAAATAGCCATATGATGTATTAATCAATCTAATTTAGCATGGTCTATTTGCATGTCATTGTGACTTCCTAAAAGCTTTACCTGGTGGCAGAGAAATTTCAGGGGGAATACTACAGTACAGAGGCAAGGAGAGCTTCTCTAATTATAACAACTTTCTAAATGTCATTTTCCTAACTCAGCACTCTTATGACTGGTACAGAGAGAAAGGATTTGTAATTCCCAGTAACCTTATTATCTKTTTCTTTCCTCATGACTTTCTACCTCAGCTACTAAGATTTTTTTTTCCTAAAATGATAGATACTATGACTCCACCTTTCCTTGACATCTAAAGYGTACCCAATTAAAACAATGGTAAGGATATCTTGTATCTGCCCCATTTTATTACCACTAAATGCATCATTAAGTGTAAATTGATCACAGCAGAGAGCACATTAATTGTGATCACAGTAGAGAGTCCTGATTTTCTGCTGATGCCACACTGTTTTCAGGATGAATGCAGCATTACTTCCTTACTTCCCAAAAGAACCTGACTAACACTTGTGTGAGTATCATGTACTTTCAGCAGCAAAAATGCCTTTCTTTAGAGAAGATTGAAGCTGCATCTACAGTCAGAGGATGCCCTGATATCAACTCTCAACCTGACCACTCCCAGTGACACCCCAATCCAAGGTGCTGCTGTCTTCACACATTGCACTAAGCAGGTCCCAGTCAGGCTGAGGTTAAAAGGGATCATTTCCCTCCTCTGGGAAATCCAGCTCTCAGGACTGAGCTGCTCAGTGCTGATGTGCACATGGGAGGGGCAGATGCAACCAGGTTGTTTTTAAGAAAATTCTTTTTTAAAGAGAAAGAGCAGCAGGAGGAGATATACTTATCCTATTTACTAATGTAAATAAGTGCAATTTGAACTCAGTCCTTTTTCTGGCTTTAGTTTAGAGCTCATACTCRGGCTAAGGCCTTGTCCAATACTGCAGTTGGCAAGAAACAATAAAAAGAGCTGGCAAACCCTCCCCAAAGTCAACTCTAACATTTTCTGTGATCATGAACTGAGCCCTGCACTTTTATTTCCCTTTTTGCTGTGGACTCCCACTGCTCAGAGTGACATTTGTAATCAGGCAGTCCATCAGGTCTGGACTGGTAATACTCAAGAAAACCAGCAATTCCACAGTTCCCCAGACAGSAAACCCCACCACATCAATGAGTAGCACTTCCAGCTCCCCAGGAGTACAGACACAGCTTCAGACCTCTTGTTTTGTCTTTTGAGAGCTGACTTCTCTGAGCTGATGGCTTTTAAACAGGAATATCAACGGGTTTGTTTGTACTGTGCTTGTGCTCACATATCCTTTCACAATTTCCTAAAATAAAGTCTAAAATAGATCTTAAAGGAGCTAGCAAAACCTCTCCTTAAACAAAAAACAGATCTGTGTTTTCTTTCAGGGTAGATTTCTATAAAACCACATCATGGTTTCTTAACTTCTCTAAATTCTAGATTTATATGGTGTATGCTAYTTTTAAACATGAAAAAATTTAATTGCCTTAGAAGAGATTTCTGCAGAAATAAACTAAGCTAGCAATAGAAACTTGGAATATTTTGTCTTATGTTTATATATATAAACAAAACAAACCTAGGGTAGAAACAAAATTTACTGCTTAGATCCAAGGACTCTCTGAGATCAGTTTTGGCTAAACTTTTGAGCAGAGGTCTGGACATTGCTGTAAACTTCCAGTTAATTGCTTGAAAGGCTGTCCCATRATTTCATGTTCTATGTGAATACTGAAATTAGACATGTTTCTTCAGTGTGTTGGGATGTATCACTTTTGTTCTCCTGACAGAGCATAGAAAAACTCTTATTTCAGAAAAGACCTTTTTCCATTGGAAAATATTTCCAAAATGTAATTGCTGACCATCTCTAAAATTGAAAACACCTTTGCAATGTTCCTTGAAATAGACTGAGGAAAAAGTAGTAGTAATAGGTCATCTCTTCACCTTTATTTCTTCTCTCTCAAAGTTAAGAAAYACTTTGAATTTAAGAATTATAGTGCACCATGAAAACTTTTTACACTAAATTGTAAATCCTTCTGCTTTATTACAATAAACACAAGGGTCTGACTTTCTTGGCACAGGTACTTTTATTGTATCCATTACTAACAGATGTCAGCCAGTGAAAKCTGAATCATTCAGAGGGAAGGGTTACCTCATTTTCAGTGGACTTTGCTAAAAAACGAGTGTTTGAAAAGCTCAGAGACTGTGGCAACTGATCCTTTTATATAGAGAGAGGAAAGAAATGTATCATTTCTCTTTAACATGTCTAAGAAATCTTTGTTGAAGAAAACATTTTTATATTTTCCAATCCTAAATCAGACATCAAATTGCTTCTCTTTTTTTTAATCTTAAGCACTTAAGTGCCTCCAACAAAAACATTCAAGTTTTCACAGTTTTACCTACATGATTTTTTTCCCTTTGAATTCAACAAAGAAAAGGAAGTAAGAATCCCAGTATGTAAGTGCTTGGCAATCAGCAATACTTGTTCGTCGAGAAAGTGTCTTAAAATGGATTGAACATAAACCAAAATGGATTTCTGACACTGAAGAGGTTTTTCTTTCTTTTTAGGCTGGGGTACATTTCTAACCTGTGTGAGGAATGAACTCCTTCAGTTTGAATATCCTTCAAGCCAGGACACACCACAGATGAACACATCCTAYGCCTCCCATCTCTGGCATCACCAGCGCTGCAGACCAGGACCTCCTTCCTTCAGCCTTCAAAGGAAATGAGTTTGCTTCTACTGCCAGCTTTGCATAGATCTGGGAATAACCCTAAACCCAGGCTTATCTCACAGAGAGTGTGAATACTCAAGCCTTGACAACAGTGTTATTTCAAGCAATCTTTGGTTTCTCTGGTGTTTTGTTTGGATTTGGGGTGTGGTGCAGTTGACACAGCGAGGGAAGGGATGGCAGCCAGAGGGACTTGGACAGACTGGAGAGGTGGAGCTGTGTAAACCTCTTCAGGCTCAGCAAGGTCAAGTGCAAGGTCCTGCACCTGGGTCAGGGAAATCCCAAATCCAAACACAGAGTAGAAAGAAGGATTGAGGAGAAGGACTTGGGGTGTTGATGGAAGAGAAGCTCAACACAGTCCAGAAGTGTGCTCTTGCAGCCCAGGAACCAAAGGTGTCTTGGGCTGCACCCAAAGCCCCGTGGGCAGCAGGTGAGGGAGGGGAGTCTGCCCCTGTGCTCTGCTCTGCTCTGCTCTGCTCTGCTCTGCTCTGGTGAGACCCCACCTGCAGCGCTGCAGGATCCCAGCTCTGGAGACCCCTACAGAAAAGGAGATGGATCTCTTGGAATGAGTCCATACACAACTCAAAAAGGATCAGAAAGCTAAAGCATCTCTACTGTGGAGGTATGCTGAGAGAKTTGGGATTGTGCCTGGAGAAGAGAAGGCTCTGGGGAAAACTTTTAGCACCTTGCAGTACCTAAAGGGGGCTTGCAAGAGAGCTGGAGAGGGACACAAGGGCATGGAGTTTTTGGACAAGGAGTAATGACTWTWGATTAGATATTGGGAAAAAATCTTGACTGTGAGGGTGGTGAGGCACTGGAGCACATTGCTGGGACGAGCTGTGGGTGCCTCATCCCTGGAAGTGTTCAAGGCCAGGCTGGACGAGGCAACCTGGTCTGGTGGAAGGTGTCCCTGCCCATGGCARWGGAGCTRAACTAGATGACATTTAAGGTCCCCTCCAACACAAACCATTCTATGATTCTGT
This sequence comes from Cardinalis cardinalis, assembly GCA_014549065.1. Taxonomy (NCBI): domain Eukaryota; kingdom Metazoa; phylum Chordata; class Aves; order Passeriformes; family Cardinalidae; genus Cardinalis; species Cardinalis cardinalis. Next base: position 3,293,091 of record JACDOX010000049.1, read on the forward strand.
GCTTCTGTGATCTGCTCAGTACATTCAGATGAGCATGATKAGCAGTGCAGTTAATGGGGCCTACTTTAGTGCGAGATAAAATCACCCAGAGTTACGCAAAATATATTTTATTCAAAATTAGAGTCCAAAGTGTCTAGAAGGGAGATGAAGGCGTTCCTTCCATGGGTCCCTTGTCTCTGCATGGTCATTTCAAATCCAGTCAATTCCAGACCCTGAAAAGCTGTCTCCACTAATAGGCTTCCAAGTATATCTGTACCTTTTAATTTTTTTTCATTTTGGGTGATTTTCCCCCATAGTACTACAGATTTTTAAGATGTTCAGTGCAGAGTCCTCATCTATTTATAGTCTGCCTGTTACAGGAGAAATGGAGGGCAGAATTGCTCCTAACCTGTTGTTCAGAGATCTCTGCCTTTTCAAACACCAAGAAAGAAATAGGCTGTAAATTACATACTGCATACTGGCCAGAAAGAACATGCAGTTGTATAATCAGCCACAATAGGACTCCAAGAAGGTATCAGACTGCATCTAACTTTTATTGAAACACCAAAGTCATCTAAAGCCTCATATTGTCAGGGGTATCTTTCAGACCAAATTCTGTTTGCTACAYCCTGTAAAAATTAAGCTAGTCATTATAAACTTAATCTGCTGTCTGAATGGCAAAATTGAAAAGCACTCAAGCATTAAACTGCTCTTCTTAAAGGGAAAGTAATACAGCAATATGGGTAATATATAAATAGCTTTAAAAGTTGCTGTGAGCGGGATAGCTGGGCTGAGCATTTCAGTGAAAATTGTAAAATATCATGGCACTCAGTAAAGTTGCATGTGTTCAATATGCTGCTTTTGTCACTGACTGGTTTGCAACTATTATTGGCTTTGTGGAGAATCCAACAATTYTTTTGGTTTTTTAAATTTAAGAAAGTTAAGTTTGTCAGTGTGAAGTGCTGCTTCGAAACCTATTAAGTCCTCCTTAAAACACATATCCTGCTTGAGTGGAAACTTAGTTAATGCYAAGTGATAAAGATTTATTTGGTTGCTTATTAGCCAAAGATCTTTATCAGGTTAACTCTATTCTAATTGGTTCTATTCATGAAGTAACCTTGGCTTCAGGGCTCATAGTCAGTGTAATACTGAGAAATGAAATAAGCATACATTCATTTGTCCATGTATCAATCCATGAAATCTGACACAGTACAATAACTGAGAAATATTAAACTCTGGATTGCACCACTATATCTAAAAACCAAAATCTCCAAGTATTTTCATCATGCTTGATAAGATGTACAACATTGGTGTGACACCTTGACTTTCAGTATTCAGGCTTCATCATAAGATCCGTTATTAATCGTAGTGAGACTTTATTATACCAAAGGATGCTCAAATTCTTAAAATGGGACAGTCTGAATGTAGCTGTGGGCCTGGCCACAGGCTTGGTTGTGGAGCATTTACTCAGCTGAAGTCCACCTTATCCTCAGTGGGACTTCATGAACTTCAGGCRGTTATATCAGTTTACCAAAGGTACTTGCAGGATGAATTCGCTTTGCATATCAATTTTTGAGATGACTGTTTGGGGTCTTAATCACCAAGTGATTAAGACATCATTATTCTGCAAAGAGTTCTTCAGCATACACGTGATCAACATTGAAGTACTTTTCTGAATAGTGAGGAAATAGAAAAAGCAAGGGTTGGAATCTGGCTGTTATTGTTTTTCTCAATGGTAAAGATGGTAACTATTTGCATTTAAAAACTATGGCTATGCTTTATGCCCCAAACTTTTCCATAGAGAAAATTCTGCATATGAGGAAAATGGGTTGTCATAAACTGGAAAACTTAGACCATAAAGAGATTACAATACATGTAAGGTTCTAACTCATCTCTTCTCACATTCAACGACCACATAAGATTCTTGAGCTCAGAGACAAAAAACAAAAGAAACAAAAAGACAGTTGCTTGCCATTATTGAGGCAGTTTTCCAGCACAACTTTCTGGCTCTGTAAATAGCACRGCTACCTTCAGCATTCTGAGTATGAGCTGAGAGAAATGCAGTGTTATACTACTGTAGTAGAACCTTTTGCCTGCAAAGACAGATTAACTGAACATGTGCTTGTTCCTGCCATGTTGCAAATCTCTTGTTACTTTAAAAAAAAAAATTTAAAAAAAAAATCTCTTCTCTCTCCTCTTGTTACCCACATTTTTCTTTCAAGGGGCCAGAGAAACCACTTTCCATGTTTAAATTATGTTTAAATTTTTTTCACAGTTCTAGCTGCTCAGTCTATCTGTAAATAGTGTAAACTAAGTGAATACTTGTGCAGATGTGAGTTTCACTGGTGAAATCTGCAGGAGAAATGCAATGTGGCTGAACTTCAACTAAAAGATGCAGACTGTGGATCTTACTGTTCCCAGTTCTGGGCTCCTCAGKGCAAGAGAGACATGGAGCTCCTGGAGCAGGTCCAAAGATGATGAAGGAACAGGAACATCTCTTTTGTGAGGAAAGGCTGAGGGAGCTGGGCCTCTTCAACTTTGAAAAGAGATGACAGAGAGGAGACCTTATCAATGACTGAGGGGACCTCAGTATCTGTAGGGAGATGTCAGTCCAGGCTCTGCTCATTAGTCCTGAGCAATAGGACAAGAGGCAATGGGCAGGAACTGATGCACGGGAAGTTCCACCTGAATATGAGAAATAAATTTTTTACTGTGTTAGTGACATACACAGGAGCACATTGCCCAGGGAGAGTGTAGAGTYTCTCCCTCACTGAGATATTCAGGAACTCTCTGGACACAATTCTGTGCCATGTGCTCTGGGATGACCCTACCTGAGCAGGGAGGTTGAACCAGATGGACTCTGTGGTCCCTTCCAACCTGACCCATTCTGTAATTCTGTGACTGTTTTCCTTTTTCCTCTTAGTTTTGATTGTGTTTGCACCTTCCCAATATGCTCTATGTTGAAACAAACCCAGAAATTTCTGTGTGAAGTTGTTTCACTTTCCACACTTCACTCCCTAAGGCATCTCACCATGTGCAGTCACGAGTAAAGCTGTTTATGTGAAACCCAGACCAGGTTTGCTCCAACAGAACCTGTTATTCTGGGTCAGCATTTCTGAGCTTGAAGCTGATTCCCAGCTAAAGCAAAGCTCCATGTAATTTGTTTCTTTAAAAATAACAATGTTTTTATCTTTATATTAACCACAGTCATTGCCCCTCATTATCTGGAATTTATGTTAATTTTAGCCTGATTAAGCAACAGTCATTTACCATTCACTATCATAAAGTTCAGTTCATCCCATGGAGGGTGGAATGACCAGGCACTGCAATTAAGCGGAGTTCACTGCAAAATGTTCMAAATGAGTGGTGACAAAAGAGGGTAATTTCACATGTGAGCTTACGTTTCCCAAAGTGTAGCTGGAAAACACTTTTTTTTTTTTTTTTGAGACAGACGTTACAGCTTCCTTCATCCAAGTTCCATCATAATGCTCTGGCACTATTATCTGTGAGACAATAGTCACTGAGGTGACATTCTGCTGCAGATGTGCTGTCTCCCAAATCTCTTAGAAAAGGCTTTGTGTTCKTTTTTGAAAGGGAAAGGGGATATCAAGGCTTAACAGAGTCCTTAAAGAAGTCTGACAAGAAAGGGGGTGGTGAATGAGATAACAGGACTGCAGGCTGATATATGCACAGAAAAATGGGATGGAATCACAAAGTATTTCTGAAAAACTTTCTTTAAATATAATTTAAATACCTTTGCATATTTGTTTTTCTGAATTCAGCTCCAGCTGCAACCATTTTAAGAGACTAAAATGACAAAAAGGTCCAACATGGTGCTAATATTAGATGCCAGTATGTGCTTCATAAATGCATAAAAATATACAAAAAACACTGTGACAGTCCAGTTCCCTACAGTCCTACTGAGTTCTAGACATATGACAGAGCACCTTTTCAGAATTAACATATAATTCAAGCAGTTCTAGTGAAACTTGGAAGACAAGAAGTGGGAATGTAATAAAATGTTGTTCCCACCCTCATGTTGAACATAGAATTACAGAAGAAAATTTTGGAAGGGATATCCTAGGTCATCTCTCTGGTCTTCCTCAAAYCCAGGTCAGCTTCAAATGTTATAAAACGTTTCTGAGGGGTTTTTCCACTTGAGTTTCAAATAACTCCAAGGATGGAGATCCCACAGCCTCCCTGGGCCCTGTTCCACTGTTTATATTTCCTGTCCTACAGTTGTGCCAGTTATCCATTTATCTTTTTTGTTCACCTTTTGTTCACCTCACTCAGAAGTGCTGTCTCTGTCTGTTTACAGCCATCCTTTAGASAGAGGACACCAGGTGCCTCCTCAGCCTTTTCTCCAGGATAATCTCTGCCATATTATGTGTTGCATCCCCTTAAACAAATTGGCTTCTCTCTGCTAGACCCTCCTATGTTTCTCAGACTCTCTTCTGTACTGAGGTCCCAATATGGAATTAATTTTACCAGAGGGGTCCTCCCATAAACCTGAATTCCTTGGTTTTTTTTCCTTTAAAATGCCCCCTGAGCACAGAGAGTCAGTGCCAAGATCATTATAAAGAATCTTTAAATGAGAAGATTTGACTGAGAAACAAGATAGCACTGTATATATAAGATTTATAAGATAAATCTCAATTAAATCAGTGAGAACAGAATCAGAGCCGTGTGTCCCTATTCCAGTGTTATGGCAGACAGACACAAAACAAGAAATAGGACAATATTCTCCAAACTTCCCTGCTGCTAATGACCTCTCAAACTCAAAACCCAATAAAATCACTTATTGTTTCATCAGACCTGTCTGAAGTCCTTGAGGGCTGAGTGCAAYATCAGGTCTAGCAAAGGTGGCAGAGAGCTCATCCACAATTTTMAAAAATGCTCCAAAAGAGAAAATACAGGACTTTACTGCTTTATGGCTGAATGTCCAGGCATCAGCTTTCTCACAGGTTATTGAAAAGGTGCAGATACATTCTCTTTACTCATTTCACACAGGCTTTAGCAATTCTGGACATGAGACACCCTGGGAATTATTCAGTGCCAGGGATCAAGACTGTCTGGCAGGAGACTACATGCCTAGGACAGGGCAAGAGCCAGCTGCATGGTTTCCATTCCCCCCAGGAGTGAGGGACAGTAACCTTTGGGTATTGCAGTTCAGGGGAAATCACTTTACCTGCTGGCTGTGGTTCTACCCTCAGCAGTGTCTCCCTGTTGTATGAACACCCACAGGACAGAGATGCCTGTGCTGGAGCAGATTTGCCAAATATCCAGGGCAAGAACTCACCCCTGAACCATCAGATATCTGTGCCAGAGGCTGAGAGGGTATTTGTTGCCACATCCATCCTGGTTCCTTTTTACTGAGAGAACATAATCCATGTTAATATGGGCCTCTACYCAGCTATCAGTAATTTAGAGCCAGACCTGTCCCTCACAAGTTTCCCATCATMTGTCCTTATGTGATGGCAAACCTTGGGTGTGGGGAGTCTACACCTCTTTTTAGCATCCGGAGAAGCTTTGTGTGTCCACCTGCATCAAAAAGCACCAGGGAGCTGCTGTGCTGATTTGGGATCCACCAGTTTTGGGGCACTGATCCCCCCTGTGCCAGCTGGAGGAGGGCAGTGGCCATGGAAGGGGTGTCAGGAGTGGCTGGATCCTGACCTGGTAGATTCTTCAGTGGACTTAGGTTCATAACTTATAAATTKACTATTCCTGAAGTGGGAGGCAGTGGAAACTTGGTGTTCTGCTCTCCTTCAGGCTGTGGATGTGTTAACATTTGAATGTGGGTTGTTTTGAAGCCAAAACCAATTCTAAATGGGAAATCTTTGTTTCTCTGTTGCTTTCTCTTTCAACTGAGAGTAGAGCAAGACAATGTCTCATTAGAGTGCTCCTGGTTGAGGACGAATAGCCAGGGAATTTCACAGTGAAATTCTAACTCATTTTAAAGGGACAATATAACACAAATGTTGTTTTAATTACATCATCAAACTACGACTTTTTCATTCTATTTTATGACAAAACTGAAAAGATGGCACTTCTAGGGCTAAAGCAAGAGTTAGGTTCTCCTGCAATAGGAGCTCCGAATGACTTTGCATAAAGTAGCATAAGAAGGAGCTGCTTTACCTCTCCCATTCAACACTGCATATCTCTGGTGCCCATTGTGGAGTGGTCCTAGGCCAAGATGAAGGATGCACACCTTGTGTCCCTGCAGAAATTGATTATTTTTCCAGCAACAAAGTCACATTAAAAAAAAAATGGAAAGAAATGTTTTAACTTGCAGAAATGCTTACATACAAAATTGTGGTGCTTCTTTTTTCTAAAAAATATTTTCTTTACTTAAAGCTTCCATGGATTTGAACTTGTTTCCAAATTGCATACAATAGGGATGCATTGAAATTTTAAAAAATTAGTAGGTGCTGATCAATTTAAAACACAGGAAATTATCAGTTCCCAGATTTTCCAAGATTTTTGCTGTGATCTTACCCTCTCTCGGCCTCAACCCTGTAAAATCATTTTACTGCCTTTATTATCGAGTCTCCTTTCTATTTAGGTCTGCAGAGCAGATGTTGCTCTCTTTTTACAATACCCTGGAAAACAATACCCTGAGCTCAGCTCATCCTATTAAATACATCACCATTTTTCATCCAGTCATTAATACACAGCATTTTCTTTCCTCCTTATTAACTGGCTGTCCTTCATTCTATGCTAAGAACCTTTTTCTTCATCTTTCTCTTTCAACAACTTGCAGATAAAGTAATTTGATTCTTTTTTTCCAAGATGGAAAAGCAAAGTTGTTACCATACCTCAGCAAGGCTCCCTTTAAGAACTTGATGATACAAATAAACCAGAAAGACAAATGTAAATGTTGTTCCCATTTCGTGGGTTCCAGGATGTCTCTGTGGGTACATTATAGGTTGCATTGGAGGTGGTAATATTGAGGAGGTAGCTAGGAATAGCCTTCAGCATTAAAAATTTAAGCCTGCAACTCATTCACAGCTGTGGCTGTGCATGCACTGGGATAGAAATGGCACATCTGAAAACAGAATCAGTATAAGTCTGCCAAACTTGTCCCAAGGAAGAGGAAATTAACCCCTGTGTTCCCAGCCAGAGTTGAGAGTTTGCTGTGAAGTTTGTCAGAGCTGTCTGAGGGCAAAGAAAGAGTGAGCAGAGCTGGTGGAGGAACAGGAGTACCAGCCACTCAGTGCTGCACAGCAGGGCTGAGAATGAGAGCAAGGCCTGTCTGAAAGTCAAACTGGTCCTGTAGTCGTGGGTGACAGTGAGCTGTACTTGTGCACTTGTGGGTGCCAGTCCATTGCAATAGAAGTTTGTATTTTGGGTAATTGTGAGACAAAACCTCATTTTACAAGGAGACAATTTCAGGGGGAATCATCTTCCCTGCTTTAAAATTAGGTATTGAAACTCATCACTTGGAGGACCTCCCACATGAATTCAAACAAATGACTTAACTTCTTGTTCTGTGCTTTGCTAGGTGACTCTGTTCTTGGGAATGCAATGCTGTTCCTGATCTTATTCATAACTATCCATCTCTTCATGCATTTTTCCACCATGGATGCCATTTAGTCTTGATGACCTTCTTTTAATTTGGTTTAGTTTATATTGTAGAGAAGGTCATATCCTGCAGGTCGTATCCTACTATTATATTCTGTAATTTTCAGTTAGAATTTTTGTCTTTCCAGAAGAATTTCAGAGTTATCATGTCTATGTTTGTAGCCCATATTTGGCTTACTTCTTAATGGGAAAGAGTCACCAATCATTCCTTGAAAAGACAAAAGAGGCCCAGCAACTTCTTTGGTCAGATCAGACACATCTGTTTCTGCAATTGAGATGGGGATCAGCTCCAGACTTGGTGTGCAGGGAGGGGCAAACAGCACAGACTCGTCTCTGCCTCTTGTCAGGATTACAGCCATTGCTAGGCACCAATATAATTAAGAAGGTGACCTGAAGGATTCTGCAGTCTCCAGGAATACAAACCCTTCAAAGCACGTGTCAACAGCCTGTTATGCTGACAGGAAACCCTGCTGGGTGGGATTCTCTGAAGTAGCTGACATGCTGACAGAATTGGACAGCAGTGGTGCTGTGTCCCCCTGAAAGGCAGAGGAGAGAAGCTGCGCCTGTGCTCTTGGCAGCTGATGAGGCAATGAGTTACTCATTTGGGGAAGAAGACCCCATCACTGAGAAGAGATGGAGGAAAAGGGCTGTGCCTTTATTTGGGCATGAGGGAGATGGACTGTGCCCGGCTCCACATTCTGCATGTCAAATTGACTCTTTACAGGGTATCCTAAGACTCATCTGTCTCTGAAATCTCCTTAAAGGAGATGTTTTCATCTATGACTTTGCCTTCTCCTGGGCTATATYTACACACACATTTGGGTTGGAGAAAGCTGCACTACTGATGAGCTTGTTTGCTGTGGTGCTTTGTGTTTTTTCATTTAGGATATTGTAAAGCCTGGCTCTCAATGGAGCTCTCAGATGAGCTGCCCTCATATTGTTGTTGTTACTCTTTTGTCTGTGGATCCCTATTGTGTATTGCAGCTGATGTGAACATTTCAATAAAATTTCAGCTCAGGTAGGAAAAAGCACTGAGCTAACAATTTTGTCATGAGCTGGATGCACTCACTGTGGTTAAGCAATCACTCCTCAGAGGCAATAAACCACAGCCAGAGGAGGTGAAAGGAAGTGTTCAAACACCTGAATGCACACAGGGAAGAGCCCTGGCCTACAGGGTCCTGCCACCAGAAACTACCTAAAAGACCACAATGACAGAAATTCCACAGTCTTYGGTTACATTTGCAAAATCAATGGGATGGCAAAACTATAAAAATAGAGAGACAAACAGCCCTATGGACTTCTTGCCTTGCACTCAGCTCTGAAGAAAATGTAGGCAGCAGATGAACTCAATTCAGACAATATCTGGACTGCCAGAGCACTGATACCTGCCCAAAACATTATTTCACTTTAGTGCTGCAAATCAGAAATATTTCTGTCAGAATCAGCAAATCAAGCTGATAATTAAAGTAAGGGACTAGCCAAACTTCATGGTTGAATTTGTTGCAAGTGGTAGGTGGATGCAGAAGGTGAAGAAAAAATAACTGAAGCACTGTTAGCAAGAGCTGGGACTGGAATGAGGACATGCCTACATGTTCTCARTGTCTATTCCTTACCATGATACAACAGCAGTGGGTGACATTTTGCATCTTGTGTTAAAGGTTTTCTTAAAAACCCCATCTTGTGAGATGTCCAGGGCAGCCAACTCTCAGCCTGAAGCTTTACATCCCTGAAAACAAGCACAAACATTTGAGACTTTGCTCTCTGCTTTCCCAGTTCAGTCCTTGCAGTGCTCTGTATTTTAGTGTTCTTATTGTTCACAGATGATTAATCTCCAAAAAAATTAAAGATTTAGGCTGTTTCACAAAGCTGCTGGGTGACCAGGATATTTATTTAGCTTTTTTAACTTTTTTGTGGCTGCCATGCCATGTGCAGTAAAAAGTACCACACGGCCACTGCAGAGAGGCTCTGYCCCTGCCTCTCCACAGCAAATACCTCTCCACCCATTCTGGGAGCAGTCCAAGAGTTGTTGCAGGTAACAAAGCCACAAACACTGCCAAGTAGTCTCCAGCTCACATTCAGACTACAAGGATCACTCTGTCCAACCCTGTAGGAGAAGGGTGTTCAGACCCCAGGGAAAGTGGAAGCAGCTTCAAGAGAAGTTTCTCTTCCTTGGGCTTTCAGATCCCTCAGCTCAGGTCTTGAATTGCAGACTTTTGCCTGAAGCCAGATACCCAATTCCTACCTATAAAACTTGGGGGACAGAAAACATATTTTTGAGTCCATGTTGGCTCAGGGATCTAGCTATGATTCTRGATTAAAATGAATCCTCAGCTAAAGATTAATACTTGATTCCAGCTGTCATTGGACTGCTTGGCTGCTGGGTGGCAATTCAAATAGGTATTKTGGAGAAGGGAATTGAGCCTCAGCACTCCTTCTGAGAGGTGRTACACTGCAAAGTCAGTTGAGACTGAGAGCAGCTGAGGATCTTCACATTAGAAAAAGGGCACAGCCCACCCCAGAGTAAAACTGACTGAAAAAGGAAGGACAGAATCAATATTTGTGATCAAAAAGTGAGAAATTGTCTATACCTCAGTAAAAGGAGAATGAATCTCTCAAACCTTCACAYGGGATACAAGCCTGAAGGAGGTTTAAAGGATTTCATATTCACAAGCCCATAAAAAGCTTTGAAAAATGTTATATATACTTCCACAGAAACCTTACAACTTTTGCWGGTGAGGCCATATACAGGTATTTGGTGCATATTTTGAACTTCCAAAGTTTACAAAAAGTGGTGAGGAGGCTCTCTACCTTTACAGGCATGAATGCTAACTCACAGGTACATCCTGTGCCCTTAGTAAAAATGCTGGCGTGTTTTTTAAGYGCTTAATATTTTAAGTGTTTAAGTGTTGAAGATTTTACCTACAAATACAGATATTTTAATATATATTGGTAAATTCAAATGAAGGGAGATATGAAAGGTTGCTAAAGCTCTTCAGCCAGTTACTGTAACAAAGTGCCAGAGAATGACTTTCRCTCCAGTTTAGCTGTTTTTGTTTTTAGAGCACTGCAGCTCAAAGAAAAATTGGACTGAAATTAGCTCTTTTAGACATGGTAAAGTGTCCTGGATCCATTTGCCCAAAACTTTACCAGGTGAGAGCACTTCTGATCTTTTATACCAAGCCTTACATGATCATGGCTTTGATTTCAGTGCAGACACTTCTGACTTTGAAGAAAATGACRCCAGGATTATATCCATGATGTTCCCCAGGAGAGGAACAACCCATGTGGCAGGAATGGTGCATTCTTGCTTCACAAAGACTCATCCCTCCTCCAGCCTGTGCTTTGACATTGCTTTGTTTGATCACTTCCCTGGTTAACATTACTTTGCTTTCTTCCTTAAAACTGTCTGCATTTCCACAGTGGATCCCTGAGCTTGGATGTCATGAAAAGACATTTCCTAGAGGGAAGCTGCAGCTGGAGTCCCACAAGTGACAGCTGCAGCATTTGTTCCTTAGTCACTGTGTGGCATTTTTAAACAAATTAAAAAAATCCCCAAAGCAAAGCAAAAGACTTTGCCTTGAAGGCAAAAATTTCTGAAATGTACAGTGGGCAAATTATTTTATTCATCAAGGGACACTATCTTGCTTCCATGGGTTTAGCTCAGTCACTGCACTGGATTTTTGATGGTTCCTGATCAAGACTCCTCTTCATAAAGGGCACCATTATTAAAGTGTACAGGGCTCTGCACAACATCAGAGTGAAGTAAAGATCCTTCTTGATGATCTGAGGCCCTAAATGTYCTTTCCTTGCATATTCAGAAATGCTTTTGACTGATGCAAATTTCCCAGAGTGCATGGAGCCTGACTGATTTTTCCCTGATGATTGCTGGGGCTCACATTCCCAGGTCAGCTGCCAGTCCAATCTGAAATATTCCCTTTCATCAGCTGCAAGAGCCTTTCCACTGCATGGCCAAAAGCTTTTCAACAAAGAAAGTTTTTTGTTGAAAAGGTTTTTTTCAAAATTTGTYGCAAATGCTGAATCCATTTGAAAGCCACTGTGTGTAATGTGGGTACATCCTTTTGTTCAAGATAGAGAAGGAGAAACATGAAATCCACGGCAAAATTGAGACGGTGGAAGAGAAATCTTATACTGTTTGCTTGAGTTTAAAAACCCAAGAAAGAGAAAGGAAGATTAYATTCAGCATCACTGCTAATGCATCAGAATTATATTGGAGGCATATTTTTCACTTTAATACAGATTTAAAATAAAATMAATCTTCTCCAAATTGAAAAACTATTTCTTTTCAACAAGCTTATTTATTAATTATTTTTGTGTGTTTTCTGCTGTACTGTACTTGTGRAATTGCTTTGTGAAACTGGTATTTTACTTTGCAGGAACATCTCTTAGGAAATGAGATAGATCAGTGAACTTCTAGCATTTCACTAACCAAAGAAATTAAGTAAAAATAAAATGCAGATAAAACAGAACAGTTTATACAGAATGATCAGTGCCACATGGTCTCAAAACTCTACTAAATGAAGATTACAGCTTTCCAAACAACTGATTAAATGCTACAATAGCAGCTAATGTGGTTCTTTCCTAAAGCCCATAATGGTGACAGAAAGGTATTTATCATATTACAGCAATATTGCACCCCCTCTTTCTAGTAGAACTGTGACAAACATGTCAGAATAGATGTTCACTGACACAAAAAGCAGGACAGGGAAAGAACTGGAGAGGAGAAGAAATTTGTCCAGCAGTTAGTGGAAAATCCAGCCTTCTGGAAACTTCTGTAKGTGATTGTAACAGAGTCCCAAGAAGTTTAGCACTCTGGTGAGATAAGTAGCAATATCACAGTTTTATAGCTGGTAGTTCTGAGGCTGAAACATCAATGTCAATTTATATATGCTTGGAAAGAGAAATATAATGTATAATGTAAGTTACAGGATCTTTTCAGCTTGTTTTTGAGAGGATTCTGATAGACTTTGGGGATTAGAGAGAAAATAAATTAGATATTTATTTTAAATTTTGCTTTAGAGTTGTTATGAGGCTGGCAAATTTTTCATGCAATGTATGTATGGAAATGTTTTAAATATTTCTTGTTTTAATATTCAAGAAACACCATCTCTTAGAAATCTGTTCAGCTTTGAAAGAAACGGATTATTAAATTTGGTGTGAGATTGAAGTAGAGGTATATATATATATATATATATATATATATATCTATAATAGGTGTGTATATATATGTACATATATATATATATAGGTGTACATATATATATATATACTGTTATAAAAGCTCCATAATGTTAATTTCTGGAGAAGAAGCAATGGTTTCCCATGGTCACCTTGCCCAAATTTTTCAGAGTCCTAGAAAAAAAAATCAGATTTTTTTTTTCCATCAGCCCTTGAGTTTATAATGAGGCATCCAGAGATGGAAATTGTCCCACCTAAATATCCTCCCAATTCCTACATCTTTCTCCAAAGGATATGGTTCTGGCTTGTGTCAAGAACAAGTAACCAGGGTAAATGGCCAGGGCTCAGGGCCAGGATTGCAGCTTCCTTGTCCCACACCAGAAACAGGGAAAAATTAATGAAATGTCTCTAAGGGGAGCCAGCTAAGGAAGAAATGGCTCAGCTGACATGGGGTGAAGCCAAGGAAAGCCTTCTATGACTTTGCTGAAGAGCTTGCCAACCTCAGATTGCTGTGAGATATACTTGGGACATTGTTCCACAGGTTTCCCTTGTAAATTGTCTACTGACTGYCCCTCCAGAATGAAATAGGTGGGATTAATTCCCACCCATAGGCAATAGAACTTTGTGGCTTCACTTGCTGTTGTAAATTGAACAGGACCAGGACAGTTCTCCAGAGCTGAGGCAGTGTTGTGAGGAAAGGTGAACATCTGAAACTCTCATGTTCCCCAGGAACAGACTGGCTCATTGGAAACACATGTAGAATTCCTCCTGGGAATGGCACCTAGCTTGTGCCTGGCCAGGAATTTTCTGGGAGAGTGAGCACACTGGAAGGGTGATCCGCCTTTAAAAGCTGGGTGAGATCTGTGCTTCTTCATCCTGGAAACCATCTGAGGCAAATACTGGCAGGAAAGTTCTCAGCCTGAGCTCTCTGTGCTCCACAGAGGACAGGAAAGCATCACTGCTGCCCAGCACTGACCTGTCAAGGGCAGGAGGAACATTTATTCCATAGCAGGGATCATTCTCTGCCTCATGCCTCCAATGCACTGTGGCATCTTGTGACTCCCACTTTGTGAAGAAATGGGATCCTCTGAGAAAGGTTCATTCCATTTTGACAAGGAAAACACATTGCACAATCAGTATCACAGTCCCTCTGCTTGTCATGCTGACTTTTCACACTCTCCAGTTCCTGTCTGCCCTGAAAAATGCTGCAGGTGGCTCCTCACAGGTGTCTGTGACAGTGACAGATGAGAAGCTTCTTCACTGTTTTGATATGAAATGAGCCTTGCATATGCCTCCTGTTAAACATGAACCTAAACAGCAGGATTAATAACAGTAGCAATGGAAACACTCATCTGTGTATGATTTTATTTCAGTCATGATCCTGTTAGTGTTGAAATAAATCAGATGTGTCTGCTAAGTCCAGATGAAATTCAGGCAACTTGTTTGGTAGCATAAGTAAAGATATTTGAGGCCTGTTTTTGAGGCTGTCTCTGAGGAAACTCTAAGCACAGACAATGGGCAGTAGGTAAAACTTAGGTGCATAAATCTGTACCTCTTCCTCTCAAGACTACTTTATTCTTTGTTTTTCCTGTCCAGATACCTCTGTTGTATTTCTGTGTTTCTTTCTGTGCAGGACTGACCAGATCCATAGACTATGCAGCATCCTGTCTACCTGCCCTGAGGCATCTGGGAAGATGCTTCCCCTGAAAGTCTAACTTACAATTTCACGTGGATTTAGCTGCAGCATCCTGTTTCTCAAGTAGGCATATGGATCTGCCTAGAAATTAGTAAAAGGAAAAGAGGTAATCCCATATGTTAGGGACATGAGAGAAGATATACAAACAGTATATCTATATATCTATATCTATATCTATATCTATATCTATATCTATATCTATATCTATATCTATATCTATCTATATCTATATCTAGGTGACAGGGAAGTCCTTCACAGTGCGAGTCCTAGATTTTATGATGCAAGGAAACTCTGACATATTCCTTTCTCCAAAGTATTTTCCATGTAATTCTAGAATCATAGACTTACACAAGTCGGGCAGGGACATTGGGATGCCATCTAGTTCATTCTTTGCTCAAAGCAGTCTCAGCTTCAGGATTAGTTCAGGTTGCTCAGGGCATTGTCCAGTTGAGTTTGCATTATTTCCAAATACAATGATATCATGAGTTCTTGGTTGTTCTTTTTTTCCTGCAAAAGAGAACAGCTTCAACAGGAAGAATGGAAACCTCTCTCCTCCTGACGCCCAAACAGGTAGATTATATTCTTGGAGGTGTCTTTGAATCCTTCTATGCAGCTGTGAAACTGAGACCAACACTCCCATATGATGTGCTCAGGAATGTCACCAAAATTGCATTAGAGACGTTCTATTGGGAAATCACAACTTTTAAAGGTATTGATTTGGTGAAGGACTGCAGCCATTTAGCAGAGAGTGAATATAGCTTGGATAAGCATTCACATCTGGAGGAGAGAGAAGGGTTCATTACTGCGTGCCCTTTTCCCCAGCATTTTGCTCTCCATTGAGATGTCCTGGGTTGATACAGCAGTTTCTTCCCACARGATGCTATGTGGAGGGACCAGGCACCTGCCCCCAGGTTCTGGATTGCAATCTAGTAGGCAAATCCTGGAAGGAGGAATGTCTCTGATTTAGTTTTACAGTCTTCATCCCTTTGGGCCTAATCCTAAGAGATTAACTCACTGTGCTGTGAATTGATTGCAGAGCTAGGGATAAAATGCAGAGGCTCTGTCTTTTCAGTGCTGAGCACTGAACCATTACTCCTCTGAGTCAGGCAATGAACTAGCTGGAAAAGCTTTCAAATATATGAGCAATATGATTAATAGACCTAAAGCTCCAGACTGAAGCCAGATGGAGAACATGCACACTTCTGCTTTTTCTGTTTGCATATGTGCAGGTGCTGCTCTCAAGGCAATTGTCAGCTGCCAGTGTTCAGGGGGCTGACAGATACACTACAGCACTGCTCTGCTATGTGTGCAAACATGAAGTGGAGATTAACCAAAATAGCCTTTTAACAGCCCCATCAGTGGAGTGATCACACAGACTGACAGCAGGGACTGGGCAGGGTTAAATATGTATGCAAAGAGAATTTTTATTGCATCCTTTACCAGTGCTTCCATTCACAAAAATAAATTTGGGTGCACCCTGTGCTGTCTAATCATACATTTCTGTCACTGATCTGACTCCCTATCAAGTGCACCCTGTGCTGCCCAGTCCCACATTTCTGCCACTGATCTGACTCCCTACCAGACACCACACATGAATTCCTGGCAGCTGACTAACTGCTAGTGCCAACCTCCTCACAATTTACTGCATAATGGTTTGATTCACCATGTTTCTAAACCTGTGTCTCCTCTGCTTTGTGAAGCCTGTCCTGACAAATCCTGTACCACTCTGAGGGGTACTGGGATACTGTAACACCTGTGGTGAGTTGACCTTGGCTGGACACCAGGTAGCCACCAAAGACACTCTGTCACACCCCTCCTCAGCTGGACAGGGGACAGAAAACACAGTGAGAAAGCTCATGAGTCAAGATAGGGGTAGGGAGAGATCACTCTCCAGTTACAATCAGGAACAAAACAGACTTGGCTCAGGAAATTAGTTTAATTTATTACCAATCAAATCAGAGCAGGGTAATGAGAAATTAAACCAAATCTTAAAACATCTTTCCCCCCACYCCCCCACTTCTTGCTGGGTTTTCTGCCATCTCCCCCTCAGCAATGCAGTAGGATGGGGAGCTGTGGTCTGTTCATCACRTTGCCTCTGACACTCCTTCCTCCTCATGGGAAGGACTCCTCACACTCTTCCCCTCCTCCAGCATGGGTCCCTCTCATAGGAGACAATCCTCCAGGGAGGGGCTGATCCAGTGTGGGTCCCYCTTGGGGTCACAAGTCCTGGCAGTAAACTTGCTCCAGCRTGGGATCCTCTCTCCATGAGTCCACAGGTTCTGCCAGAAGTCTGCCAGTCAGAGGCTTCCCATGGAATCACTGCCTCCTTTGAGCATTCCTCTGCTCCAGAGTGGATCTCTGTGTCCCCCTGGACCCCCATGAGCTGCAGGGGCATGGTCTGCAAGAGAATCTCAGCTCTGGCGCCTGGASCACCTCCTGCCCCTCTTTCTGCACTTACCCTGATGTCTGCAGAGAAGTTTCTTTCACATATTCTCACTCCTCTCTCCAGATGCACTTCTGCAGGTGTTTTCCCCCTTCTTAAATACATTATCCCAGGAGTGCTGATGGGCTCAGCTTTGGCCAGCAGCCAGTCCATGAGGAAAGTTTCAGGCAGCTTCTCACAGAAGCCACCCTTGTGGCCTCTTGCTACCAAAAGATGGACCTGTAAACTCAATCCAGCATGTTCCCTAATGGGCAGAAACTCTTCAGTGCTCTCCATTAAGTCAACAGGCTGTTCATTTCAACTCTCCATAGCTCTGACAGCTCTTACTGGATGCATTTGGAMAAATACAAGGCAGCCTGTTAGATTAATAAAGCCCTGGCAAGTTTTAATATAAAACCTTTATGAAAGCCAGGGAGAAAGAGCTGACAGAMGGGACATTTGCCTTCTAATGGCAGATGTTTGAGACAAATTAGCAAATATCAGGAAGCTGCTTTGATGAAAGGAAACAATGAGGTAAAATGTTCCCTGGTTTCTAAATTAAATTGAAGTACAAAATCTGAAGCAATGCAGAAACAGGGGAAATGTTTGAATCAATGTTGTTGCATGTGAAATTCCTCTGTCTTTCAGAAATATTGACTTTTCTGCACTTAATGGCAGCATAACTATAAAGTTTGTTCAAGAATAGAATAGAATAGAATAGAATAATTTTCAGTGGAGGAGACCTTCAATGACTATTTATTCCAACAGCCTGACCAGTTCAGGGCTGACCAAAGACTAAAGCAGAGAAATTATTTCTCTGTGCTATTAAATAAGTGGCTCTTTACAATCCCAAGGGAGAGAAGGAGGTGTAAATAGGTTTGTCTGAAAGGATGATCCATTAGCCAAAATTTTGTACTCTTCTCTATGGCTGCCCTAAAGCCAGTCTCATCTCTGCCAGTGACCTACTCCAGGACTTTAAAGAACCTCAAATTTCCTGCCTGTTTATTTCCAGCCTTTTCTATTCTGCTAAGAAATTAATGATGCAAAACCCTTCCCGTGTTTATGCAAGATTTCATGCTGTGTGCCTGTATGAGATCCAGCAGGGTTGTCATGCACTCAATTGCACCTCTAAGTGCTGCTGTGAAAAGATCAAAGGTGGTAAGACATGCAGCAAAAAGTGCCAGRGTTCAGTGGCATCACTTAAGGAAAGAGATCTGTGTAAAAAAAATGGTTATTTCTAGCAGAGACTTTCTTTACTATTACATCTGCCAAATTAATTGCTCAGTCCACTTTCATATGTTACCTTTAGAGAAGGTGAARTACTTTCAAAAGCAATGACATTTTTAATAATTAACAGTATCTTCTATTGAATTAACTGGCTGTCTTTTATTCTTCCCCTTCAAGGGTAYAGCATGATGTCTTTGCTCATGTGGAATCAATATGAATGCATATGCATAGATACATGTATATGTGTATATATATATACATATATATATATGTGGGGGGGTGTGGGTGTGTGTGATGGGAATGAGACAAGAAGGAATAGAGAGCAAAATTATATGTCAAAGAATAAAATAAATAAAACAAAAGGGCAAAATATTTTAAGTATTATTTTTACTCTTTTCTTTATTCACACTTTGCAGAAGAAGGAAACTAGACTTCCTGAAGTATCATCACTTCAAGAAATTTCCGAAAGGAAAGCTCTGCATTTTATTTGTGGGATTTTCTTCTTCTTTCTAGRTACATCCTTTTGTCTACTCTGTGGTGGGGCTCTCAGTTTCCTGCCACTGGAGACCATGTTCCATCTCCCACAAGGGAGAATTGTGACAGGAGGTTTGGTTCCTGCGTGGGGCCGTGCTCAGAGCCTGCAGAGCTCTTGAGGAAGCTGAGATTTGGGCAGCTCTGGTGGCTCATCCCAGTCATGGTGGCAGGTCCAGCCTATCCCTCCAACCACTGGCAGTGCTGGACCAGCCTCAGCCCCCTCAGCAAGCCCAGTCGTGCCAGGTGAATTCCTGCTCAGCAGGAGATGCAAGCCAGGGTGAGGAGGTAGCAAACTGCTGTCCCTTCTCCTCSTCCTTAAATCTCTGCCTGCTGCCTTCCAGTGCTGTGGAGAAAATTAAGTTGGGATTCAAGCATCTGGAGAGCAGCAGATAAATGGTGCTCTAGAAAAATATATTCTTACAGATGTTCTTCTCTTTACTGCTGCAGCAAGTCAAGATGAAAACACACTGCATAAATTGTGATGTGCCTGAAATCTAATGTAAATTGCTCCCTTCCAAGCAAGCAGAAAAATCCTAGAAGCTCAATCTGTGTCCTGCAGGCAGYAGAGGAGGAGAAATGCTGCTTTATTTTCTTCCCCCCCCATTTTTTTTTAATTAATATTGTATTATTATAGACTAAATTGTGCCTGGGGGCATTCCAACAATGTGGTGCTGAGG
This sequence comes from Cardinalis cardinalis, assembly GCA_014549065.1. Classification (NCBI taxonomy): domain Eukaryota; kingdom Metazoa; phylum Chordata; class Aves; order Passeriformes; family Cardinalidae; genus Cardinalis; species Cardinalis cardinalis. The sequence goes on from JACDOX010000049.1 coordinate 3,312,403, forward strand.
AATGTGCACGAAGCAGATAACACTATTTCCCTCCAGCAGAAGGAAAATATATATAATAACAGGAACTTTATTCATTAACTTGTAGGAAATTATGATTRCATTAGTGAGGCTAAAGGGTATGAAATACCTTCTGCCATCCAATAAACTATAGTCCAGCCAATTCTATGATCAAGCTTTGAAAGTTCCTGTTGGAAGAAATAGGAGATAAAGACAGGAGCAAGAGGAAGGAAGCAATTCCCAGATGGTAACACTTTATTTTTAATTTGGAAAAGTTAATATTATTCCAAGTTTTATACCCAAAAGAAGAAACCACTTGAGGCAATGCCATATTCTTGACTCCCTGGTGGGTTAAATAAACTTGTAGTTGCAAGGCTTTTTATTTGTTTCAGGGACAGTTTGTGCCTTGGACTGAATGTCTGGTCAGGAGCAGTGTAAAACTGATCCCCTAAGCTGCCTGGTATGCGATCTGGTATGTGCCTGCTGGTTTCCCAACCCTTTTGTTTGTAGATGTACAGGAAATAATCAGTCAGAGTTGTCCCACGCTCCTGCAATGTGGGAACCAGCAGGACTTCACCAGAGCAGCTATATCATGGCAATATTCTGCAATAATTTTCCCATCTAAACCAGGTGTTTTCTTGGCAGGTGAGGGGAAACAAGGCTGAGCTGCACCTAACCCAGGATTTCATATGAGAATAAATCTCTCTGTACCACCAGTTCTGCCTCCGTTCAGGATGCTGCRCTGTGTGGGATTCATTACACTCTGTGATATCTTTTCCTTCATTTAAGCCKGGACCCCATTTCTCACTGAGGCTCCACTTGGGAAGCTGGAAGGGATTGTGTGTTGTGTGACTCAGACTGGAAGATGAAAAGTGGAAAATAAAGGGGAAAGCTCACAAATTCTCAGTTCTCATTTGGCTCTTAACAAAAGCACCCGTATTCCTAGGGAAAAAAAAAAATCTGATGAGTATCAAATGAGCAGAGGAAAAGAGGTATTTACTCTGTAGAATTGAGTTGTTCTTGGCAATTGAACAATTTTTCATTGGAGCAGTGGATGGTTAATCCTGTTTCTACAAGTCTTGCTCCAATGCAGATGTAAAAAAAATAACAGCAGACTTGAAAACTGAGCAAAGATGCACTATTTAAGCCATGGCCCAAAGCCTTGACATTTTCCTGGTATMTGCTTCCTCTGTGAGAGGATTCCTATCCCACCTGAAGTCATTACTGCTCTCTGGGAATCTCAGCAGAACAGGGAAAGCCATTTCTTTCTTGGAAGGATTTTCTCCACTGCATTGCAACCAGGCTGTAGTTGTGCAACAGCATTTCTGTGACCAGTCTAATGTCCATATTTTGATTTTACTGAAAGGCAGGTTTCCTATGGTCCCAAATTTGACCACAACATTCAAGGCTTCAATTGCAGTTCAATTCCTCCTCCATGGACTTCTTTATATAGGTTGAATGTTTGATAAAGATAGAGAGATCTTAGTTCCTTGAACTGTATTTGAGCAAAATACAACATACAACTTGTTCTATGTCCTAAAGGTTCAAGGTTTCATTTTACTCCTAGCTGAGATGTGGAAACCATTCACTCCATAACAGCAACCCTGACACCTTTCCTTCCCACAAAAAGCAGTTTCTTTTGCTCTTGGAGTGCTCTGATTCTGTATTTCTGTGCCAGGGGACCTTGCTGCTTGTTTATGTGACCCTGGGGCTGGTGTCATGCGGCACAGTGTCCTACCCAGGCTTGAGTGTCAAAACAGTTTTGTCTCTTTCTAGTGTTTAAAATTTTGCATAAGTTGTCAACAATATTTATCTTACAGGCTGTCTCTGTGCTGGGCAACATCCTGCTTCTGTCACAACAGTTAGSGAACTTAATGTTATTTAATCTGTCACTTCATTATGAGCAATGCCAAATGATGCAATAGCTAGAACAGGAAACAGGTCAACATATCAAGGGAAAGTTTTTAGTCAGGGAAATGCCATCGATGACGCATTGGGTGGAATTGTCCTAGAACAGGAAACCTAACCAGTGATAAACATCAAGYGCTTCCAGTTGCTCCAGAATGGCTTGGGTTTTCCCCCTGTCTTGGCTTGAAAGACAGGYGCCTGCTAAGGAGAGCAGGAGCCTCCCTTGGAAGGGAAAATAAAACCCCTTCCCTCCTAATTACGGTAATTTTGAAATTAATAGGCTCTCAGGAAAAGATAGGGGAATAGGAATAGCAGTTCTTTACTAGTGTGTATAATGAAGCAAATAAGCAAAAACTGTGGTGTTAACACCAAACAGAACCCAGAATCCCTTTTGGCTGCGGCGCTGTCCCGTTGGTGCAGTGCCGGGCACGGCCAGCAGGGGCGCTGCTGGCTCACGGCAGGCAGGGCAGGTGCAGTGAGTCCCCCACACCTGCAGGGGCCGCTGTGGCGCGGGCTCGGGGAGCACACGGCAATTGCAGCCGGGCCCAGACAGGGAGGGATGGAGGAGAGGCTTCACTTCACAAACCCTGGGGCAGCCATGGCGGCTGCGCCCAGACAGGGAGGGATGGAGGCGAGGCTTCACTTCACAAACTCTGGGGCAGCCATGGCGGCCGGGCCCAGACAGGGAGGGATGGAGGAGAGGCTTCACTTCACAAACTCTGGGGCAGCCATGGCGGCTAGGCCCAGATGGGAAGGGATGGAGGAGAGGCTTCGCTTCACAAACTCTGGGGCAGCCATGGCGGCTGCGCCCAGACGGGAAGGGATGGAGGAGAGGCTTCGCTTCACAAACCCTGGGGCAGCCATGGCGGCCGGGCCCAGATAGGGAGGGATGGAGGAGAGGCTTCGCCCCACAAACCCTGGGGCAGCCATGGCGGCTGGACTCTCATGGGAAGGGGTGGAGGAGAGGCTTCACTTCACAAACCCTCAGGCAGCCATGGCGTCTGGACCCAGATGGGAAGTGATGGAGGAGAGGCTTTGCTTCACAAACCCTGGGGCAGCCAGCTCCAGTACCTCTAGCAGGACTCTGAAAGCAACAAGCTGGGCCARCAAGATGTCTTGGCAGGGAGTGAGGGGCTCCCTGCAGGGCAGGGAGAGCCAATCTCAGGATCCCAGGCACCTGAGCAGACRGTGATGGGTCCCTCTTTTAGTGAGTGGGGTTGATAAGGTCCCAGTTCAGTGGCTGCTCTCACCAGCAGAGGCTCACCCCATGGCAGAAGCAGCGGCTCTGGGCTGGGCTCCAGTGACAGCAGTGAATTCCTTCCCCAAGCAGCGGCTCCGACCGTTCTCCTCTGAAGCTGGGAGACAGAAAGCAGCAGAAGCTACCCCAGCCCTGTCTGTTACTGCCCAATTATTGAGGAATCTCTGCCCCTCAGAGAGAAACTCCCAGATGAGAGAAGTGTAACCAGATCCCCTCCTTCCCTGAGCTTGGCCACTTCTTTTGGTTTTTTTTAGGTACCCAGTTGTTAGCATTTCCTAGGAACTTATGGAAAAAAATTCTATAAGGAAAAGGAACAAAATGAAAGAAACCTAACCCCCAACASCCCAYTGGCCTGCTCACTAACCTTTTTGAACCAAAAATAATTTTCCATGTATCACAACCATATCTTCATAATGAGTTCACATAAGATCAAGTTAAGAAACAGGAAAYATCACATGAAGTTTAATCTAATCCTAAATTTTCTACAATAGAAGGAACAGTTTCATTTTTTTCAGGTCAGAGTTAAAAGCTGTGTATAAACACACGAGACTGGGAGTTGCAATGTCTACCACTCATCTCTGCAGAGCCAAGAAGTCAGTTGAAACCACCTAAAACAAAGTTTCTCTGCTGACACTCCTGGGAGTGTAGTCCTTAACCAGAAACCCACATCAAACATCTAAAACTATGCAGCTACACATCTCCCTTTCCAATCAGAAGTAAAACCCCAAAACACTTCTTTTCACAAACAGGCCTTCCTAAAGCAGCAGACCAGAACTCTGAAATATGCCCAAAGGCCCTACCATTTTAAAATGTCRATATGTTTGTGCTCCTGGAACTCCACAAGGAGATGATGAGTCATAAATTTTATACCAACAAAGACCATCGTCAATGTCTTGTTCACCTCCGTAACAGGCATAAGGTTTAACTCAGTATTCCCTGCMCTGGACCATAATTTGTGTGTGAGATACAGGATTTCTTTTGCAAAAACATTTGATCTTCACCTGTATGAATTCTTATCTCTCTTGCRGCCTGTCACTAAGGCTCAGGAAATGTTTGTGAGGTGCTTTGAGAGCCTCCTTGGGGATAGGATGTAGAGAATTTGCAGGCAAACAAATACCAGGTTGATTTCTATCCAGTTATTCTCATGGTGTTTTTACTTGTAGAAGTTGATCTTAGTACAGCTGGAATTCAAATGGTGACTAACAAATGACACTGAATACAGTACATGAGTTCTATGTGCTACTTTCTGCTTTCAATAAATACTGTTTATACAGAATCAAAGTCTGCCATGAATTATACCAGGGTAAGACCAGGGTAAGACCAGGSCACACAGCTCTAAATTAATAGAGAGAAGTGGAGGTTTTCCAAGACAACTGTCAAATCATTCAGAGCTTTTTTAACCCCCAAGGTTGTGTGTATCAATATCTCAATAGTGAGCTTGAAAAATTGTGCAGCTGATTAATAATAGAGCCCTCTGAGTGGGATGCAATTGAATTGGAAAGAAAAGGTATTTATTCTCAGATTAGAGAAGGTTGGTAGGACAAACATTTGGTTGGTAGGACCAAACAAAATTCTGTACCAGAGCAGTGACAGCTCTATTCATGGGGACAAGTGTCCCACGTGTTAAGGACATGTAAGCTAAATAATTTKGAAATCTGTGTACTGGCCCAGGACCCTTGACTGCAGAGTCCCCTTGTCATCAGTATCCATCTCAGTCTAGTCCATGAAGCCCAACTCCTTTCAGCCTAAGGAGGAAGATCATATTTTCCCCATTCTAATGCAGATCCAAGTGGCAGCAGCTCTCTGGCCACAGAGAGAAGCACAACTTTTCCAGGCATCATACTGGSAAAGTCCATGAGAAGATCAKAAAAAAGAATGAGAAAMAATTCTTATGTTAACTTGCTACACCTATGCCAATATGGYCTTTAAGAACTCATTTGCACGCTGGCAGTTTATATACATCACGAACGGGACGGGGCAACTGGATCAGTTCCTTGAGAGGTTTATTTWCACATCAGTCTCATAACATTGTTTTTACAATGGAGACAAAATGATGTGACCAGCTCACTGGTTCYACAGAATGCCAAAGAAAYTTGACRTTACMGCAAAGCATAAGACAGWCYCAGAGTAAGTTTCATCCAATCACATAGAGAAAAGGCACATTGACAATAATTCTAATAATCTTGAAGCATACGTAATTCTGGTTAAAACAATAAGGGCTTATTCTCAACACAATAGCTTGTTCATAAAAAGCCTAAGTACAGAGCTCTATTCATATTTGACCTTCTAAAATATACATTAAATAAACTTGTTGCAACTTAGAAGGCGAACTAACACAGGCTTATTTTTTATTTCTCACGTCTGTACTAACTTAGAAAACTTTTTTCGCTGCTTTAGCATCTGTTCTCATAACTTCTGCTTAAGGCCTGCTTTCTTAGCTTTCCTAAAACCTTCTGATTTTTATAGATTCCAGCACACCTATTGTTGTGAATACGTGGAACGTGTTATGGAGATTTGTTTACTAAAGGGTGGTTTCTTAATTAGCCAGTGGTGGTGGTGTTTAGATTAGAGGACYAGTTAGGTCCWGGTGTATTGTAACTGTCTATAAAAGCAATGAGTTTCTTAATAATGATATATTATTATAAAGAGCTTGAKCAGCCTCCTGTAAATCATGGAGTCAATGCTAATTATTACCAGTTCAAAAACACCTCACAATGACAGATCTAGAGTACTGATTTTAGTCRACTGAGCTCCATTTCTGGTGAGCACATTGATGAGGCAAGAGCATGCTCCATCCATCCTTGAGAATGACATGTAATGAATGCCCTTTGGGAGGATGTACCTTCCAAGCATTTCATCTGCTATTCTGTGGGACAGGACACCAGTATTGCCTGACAAGAATGCAAACATCTGTAAATTAAGTRATCTAGAAAAAAACTGTCATGGTTTGACACCAGCTGTCAACTAAGTGCTACACATTTACTCACTCAGACCCCCTTCCACTCTGCCTCAAGATGGAAGAAMTAATTGGAAGGGCAAAATTGAAAACAAACATGTGGCTTGAGCTAAAAGCAGTTTAATAATATAATAATAATAGTAATAATAATAATTTTAAAATGAAGGGAAGAGAGATTTTTTAAAAATAGAGAAGAAAATTAAACCCAAAAAAAGACAAGTGATACAAATGGAAACAATTGCTCACTACCAGCCCCAGCCACCCAATGCTCAAACAAGTCCCCAAGCACTGCCCCCTTCCCCCGCAACAAACTTCCTTCTTAGTTTTATTGCTGAGCATGGCATCATTTCATATGGAAATTGATCAGCTGGGGCCAGCTGTCCCACCTGTGTCCCCTCCCATCCTCTTGTGCACCTCCAGCTTATTCACTGCTGGGACAATGTCAGGAGCAGAAAAGGCCTTGATGCTGTGCAAGTGCTGCTCAGCAGGAGCTGAAACATCAGTGTGTAAGCAACRCTATCTCCAGAACGAAATGAAGACCCACAATAGCCWCTGTGAAGAAATTTATCCAGGGCAAAATCAGTGCAAAAAACAATCAAAGGAATTGCAGCTGTTTTTTCCTAGAAACTTTTAAATTTAAAGAGAAATTTTGATAAATAACTGGAAATATACTATCCATGCTCAATGAGATGAACAAAGTTTATCTTAARTTGAAACAAAACAGGAATCCACTAGACATCAGGAAAACCTTTCTGATGAGTAGGGAGGCTAAACCCTGTCACAGTAAACATGAAGGATGGAGAGACCAACATGCTGCCATCTGGTTTGGTATAGTTGACAGCACAATGAGCATGGACTGGACAACTTCTCACAGCCCCTCCCAGCCTTGTTTTCTCTGGTTCTGAATGGGTTTCAGGTTGTTCTAGAAAAGATAGGGCAGAGAAAAAGTACACCCTGCTCTGGTTCCTAATAAATTGTTTCTCATTAAAAGTAACATTTTGAAATGCTTTCTGCAGTCAGCAGGGTGGGTGTGCTGGTTTTGGCTAGGGTAGAGTTAACTTCCTTCTGACTGTATCAATTCTCTATCAAGTGRCCTGGAGGAAGAATGATTTCAAATGGGGGGTSTGTGGTGTTTTATCTCCAGCTGGGCTCAAAACCACAACAGTTGGTCATTGTCCTAGCTGTACACAAAACTTCGCTTTGCTGTTTTATTTGTGTACATAATTAATTTCTTATTTTGKTTTTTTGAGGTTTTTGTTGTTGTTTTTCTTTAGCATTACTCTGCCTTGTAGAATTTTCCTTTAACTTGGTCATGAACTGTCATAAGTGTTCGGTTTGTTTCATACTTGTTTAATGATTTGAGACTTCAGATTCTGACTATCAGCATGGTAGAAAAAAGTGTTTTCTTGTGTTCAAACGGAACGTCACATGTTTAATTCATTTCTACTTCCTCTTGCCCTCTCAGTAGGCACTRTTTAGAGGACTGTGGCTGCTGCTTCTTCTTCATTTTCTTCTTCATCCTTTTCCATCAGATATTTATATTTTTTTGTACACATTGATAAAATTGTCCCCAAGCTTTCTCTTACCAGAACGGAAGAGTCCAAGATCTCTCAGCCTTTCCTCACATCACAGGTACAAGCAAAACTAACAGGCTTTTATAGCTCTGTATCCCATCAGCAGATTTATAGCTCTGTATCCCATCAGCAGAACCAAGGCTCCTGCATGTACTGACTGCTGCTGGGGATGCATCAGCCACATTCTTCACAGACATCACTGAATTAAAATTGGTGTGGAGAACCTGGACACAGCATTAGCCTGAAGGATGGAGGAAGGCCTGTCAGAAATTCCAGTGTAAGGCGTGAAGACCTGTCAGTCTGTTATTAGTTGCAGCTCAGTCTCCAAGCTATGCAGGTGGTAAGGTTCTCATGCTTCAATTACACAGAATTTGAACCCTAACTAAGGAAGAGATGTTGTGCCTCCCATCTACCATGCTTGACACACTGGGCTGGCCTCTCTTTTCTCCTCTCTCTACAAAAACACCTCATGTGTATTCTCCTGTGCTGTGTAATTCACAGTGTTGTCCAGCCCTGCCCTCCGTTCACATCAGTTTTCAAATGCCTCTGAACATGACTCTGAACATGTTTTAGACAAACTTGGAGCAGCTGAGGCAGGGCTGTAAGCTGAAAACACTGCAGCAGCATAGCTGGGTGGCTAACCAATACATGAGCTGTCAGCTTTTCAGATCAAGGGATTAACAAACTTATATTGCAGGAAATGAAATKAGTTTGGGAGGAGGAAAAAAAAAAAGCTGCTAAAAAGAAGGTATCTGAGGGGGTTTTTTAAAGGAACAAAAGCAATGATGGAAAGAACTGAAATACAAAAAACATTTAATCTCCTTGAACATTCAGTTGTGATTTTTCTAACTAGTCCTAAGGAATTATGATATCAAATTTGCAACTGAAGGGCGCTCACCAGGGCTTGGTGTCAGGGAAAAACATGACATTAAGACTCCACACATATCTCTACAGTAACAAATGTTCTCTGACCTCACTAAAAACAAGAAAAGTTTGAGGACTACTATATTACATGCTCATTGTAAGAAATACTTGATTAAAAAAAAAAAAAAGTAAAACTGAAGGGCATTCATAAACCTTATTCTTTTCTCCCTCAAATCAGAAAGTGAATTTTTGTATGTCAAAAACTACTCATACTGCCTTTTAATTTCACATTTCCAGAGTCAGTCTGGAGAAGTCAAAAAGCATCAAAAGCCAGTTCTGGAAGCAGTCAGATGCTTATTTCAGAACCAAGGTCCCTATCCTTGCAATCCTACCCAAAAACGTCAACTGCTTAGTCAGGGCCATCTTTTGCAAATAATATTTTTTTATGTGAACCCTGTCCTAGAGGAACTCTGCTCTCTGCATGTCTGAATGACTACGTGGGAAGGGAAATCTGCTTTTTGAACCCTGTGACTGCTCTGCTGTGTCCTTGCAAAATTCACTGCCCTGCTTTGTGTTGCAGTGTCATCTCTAAAAATTAACTTCTCTTATGTCCAGTAACACATTCCACAAGTTATTGGATACAGTTGTGATTGTAAGCTTTTATACCTTGATAAGGAACTTCTGGTGATGCCCATCATGAATTGAGTAAAGGCAGCCCCTGAAGCTTCCTGGTCAGAGAAAAACCTCCTGCTGGTGAACAAGGAGAATGGACTGAACACTCCAGACCTCATCTGCATGTCTATAAAATAGTGATGTGAGACATTTTTTTTAAGTACAGCGAAGTTTTGAAGTTGAAGCAAATAGATAATCTTTCATGCCTGACAATAGATTGAAAAGAGATCTGCACCCAGCTGGGTCTGGCATGAGGATTCATCCTGACCTTTGGTACACCCTGTGATGCTGAGCATGTCTGGGCAGCTGGGAAAGAGACTATTATCRGACAGTGGCTACCTGTGGGAAGTGCTTGCACAAGGTTTTGTAGGCAACTGATCCACTCTATAATGAGCTGAACTTTTGGAAGCCTTTCACAAAGATGAGTGATATGGAATGGTAATAAAACAGAGAAAGATTTGGTCTTAAATTACTCTAAGAATTGATTGGTAGTGTGTTTTGRGAAGAGCAGATCTAGCCAAGCACTGGTTTAAGGCTTAAAATGCTGTTTAAATCGTTTGGTGAGAATCCGTAGATTTTTTTTTTTCTGATAAGTGCACCACTTAAAACTACCAGAAACGGTATTTCCTCTTATTTGAACAAACCACTAGCAGAAATACAAGTTCTATAGACTGCTTAGTTCTGATGTGTTGAATAAAAATCCAAACTAAGCAAGGCAACATTTCCATCACCTTTATTAAAAAGAGAAGGAGTTGACACTAGACACATCAGAAGCATCCCAGAACATTCTGGAGTGTCTGCAGCTTATTTTCAGGCTTATCAAGGTAATGGATGAAGATTAAATCATGAGTTTGTCAGGCAGAGACAATCTCAAACAATTCTCTGCCTCTCAGTTGATGGCATAGCCTGGGGGATACTGTTTGCAAGCATAAAAGGCAAAAGATCCATCACAGGAGCCCAGTGCATGATATTAAACTTTCTGTAAAAGGCCATCCTCAAACTAGGCCCATTATCTCTGACATACAATCCTCACACAAGTGAAATATTTCTTGCTAAGGGTTTATGGCATTTCCTCAGGCAAAGCTGCATGCAGTGCACAGAGGTTTTGCTTGCAGAACACAGCTCAGCAGCCTTTATCAGACAGTTTGACCAAGACCAGAAAAAAAGTCTTGTGCACACAGTCTTCTTTGCAGGATCAGAGCAATAGCACTCAGGGCTAGAGACCTGAAAAATAATACATACCTTGGTCTGCACAGCACTTCACAGCTTCAGAGTGTGTGTGGTGTAAAAGACAATGAGTTACTGTGCTGCCCCAAGGGCACAGAGGGATMATTTCTCTAGAAAATGTGTTACGGATCAGAGAGGCACAACCACCTCAGACAGAGGCTGCAATAACCTGCATAATGAGATGTCCCCTGACATTATCCTAGATCATTTCCCTATAGCTAGAGGGCATCTCCTGGTGCAAGGCAGAGACAGGGAACTGGAGTGTTCATSTCCTCAGAGTTTGTGTCTGGAGAAGCTTCATTTTCTAGCAAGAAGGAACATGCAGGACCAAAGACCTSTGGCTTTAGGTAATATAAATGCACACACTGAAGAGGAGAGACCCCAAAAGCTCTTGTGCAGGACAAAAACGAAAGTGAGAGATAAACAGTGACTTCTGCATGGAGCTGAATAAAGTTTTCTGCTTCTCCCTCAGCAGCTTATTTCTGCCTAACTCCTGGACTGACCTCTTAGCTACTACTGACCCCTTGGCTGGTCCCTAAAACAATTTTGGCTGAAAGTTATGACTATAAACACATAAGCATTAATTTTGAGGAGGTCTTGACAATTTACTGTGTTGTTTTTAGTTCATTCTTCTCTTGGAGAAAGCAATTTAGTCCTTTCTATTACTCTTTCTAAATAAGAAAAGACAGGGATCTCACATTTGCTTCTAATTACAATGCACTTTGCTGTGCAGCCCCAGCGARGGGAAAAGCTTTTTGAAGTCTGCARCATTGAGAGAGAATTGATCGCTAATTAAATTTGTCTCTGGGAAGTTAGCTATAACTAAAATGTACTGAGTGAAAACAAACAGATCATTGTTTTGCTAGTGGCACATGTTAAATAAAACCTGCATAAATCAGGTGCTTTGAAAGAGCCTGTTAAAGCCAATGTGTGAATGCCTTATTTCAGGAGAGCACTGGCTGCAATGTTAGTGTATCACCTCTGTTTAGGTGTTGTGGTGATCAGCTTTTATGGAGGACTGACCACTCTTCCCTCCTTGCATGGGAAAGGACAGTTATGGTGTCTTTATAATTCCACAGAGACAAACATACCCACTTGGACAGAAACTGCCCTTTTGGCTCTTTTTCTGTTCCACTGTAGGTCTGGGACTGGATTTTTAGGGTGTTGTGGGAACTGGGGCTGGAACTGAGTGGGAAACACAAGGTGCACTATAACTTCTTGTCAGCAAAAAACCATTAAAAGATGCCCAAACATGACCCTAAAGGTAAATCAAGCCCCAGTAGAATACAGTAGAATACAGCTGTAGCTACTGGGATTCATTCACCTTCATCTTGACAGACTGGAGAGTTGGGTGAGGAGAAACCTAATGGGGTTCAAAAAGGGAAAGTTTTGGGTCCTACACCTGAGGAGGAATAACCCCATGTACCAGCACAGTTTGGGGGCTGACCCACTGGGGAGGAGCTCTGGAGAGAAGGACCTGGGAGTTTTGGGGTGTGACAAGTTGACCATGAGCTTGCAGTGTCCTTGTGGCCAGGAAAGCCAATGCCATCCTGGAGTGCATGGGGAGGAGTGTGGCCAGCAGGTTGAGTCAGCTGATTCTCCCCCTCACTCAGCCCTAATGAGGCCATTTCTGGAGTGCTGTGTCCGGTTCTGGGCTACTCAGTACAATGACCATTATTTTTTCAGTTTCACCTTCTTTACAAAAGAGGTGCTTATTTTTGCCAGCTGTATATTTTATTTACCTCTGACTGTTAATAGAGCAGCAGATGGCACAGGCAGGTATGTGTTAAGATGCATGTACAGATGGCTCACTCAGTCTTGTCGTGCCTCTGACAAGATAAAGACACAAGGAGCTGCAGGATGCTGCAGGTTACAAAGGGAAGCAGTGTGCATGCAGATGGCCTACACTGACCCGTGGTGCCTCTAACAAGACAGCAAAATGAGAAACAGCAGGATGTTACTTATAACAGGACAGGCAAGAGCTTGACAAAATCGCTGTCAAAGTCAGAAGTTATCAGGGAAACTGTAGCATAAACACCAAATAAGGATTCAAAACCAGTGCTGGATGGGGATGTGGTAACCAGAAATGAGCTGTTTGTTTGGAAGGGGGTGATGGTGGTAAAGGAGAAGATCTTGCATGGTAAAAAGGGAATATTGTGAGCCACATTATGTGTTCACAACTCCCTGTAAGGCAGCACTGAGCCTGATCAGCACTGTTGGAGCAAGACTGTAARGATGGTATTGCTCCAACTGTGATTGCATCTGACCCTCTTGTGCACTCAGGAGGGATCTGGATGCTTTTCCCATTGCTGGAAGGGAGCACCCAGAAGAGGTGRCTGAACCTCTTGGCTTCCAAATGGTGTTTGAGTCAGAGTGTTGAAAATCTTAAAAAGAAAATTTTGCTGTTGTGACTTTTTGGGCATGATTTTGCTGTTGTGTGAACCCTATCTGATTTTGAATCCAGAAACTATTTTTCCTTGATTCAAAGAAACCCAAACCTAATTCAAAGAAACCCTGCCTAATTTCAGCTCCTGATTCTATTATTATCCAGATGTGTAAAAAAACAAGAAAGAAAGTGACTTGGAGGGTGGGTTTAGGAAGAGAAATATAAGTTAGTGGTAAGAATGCAATCAGATTTCCTGTCCTTGTTTTGTTTAGGAAAAAACCCAGGGGCTATAACTGAGTTTGTCCTCAGAGGTCACCTTGAGATTATTGTCAAAATCAGACTTGTAGGTGAATATTGGACTTAMAAGAAGGAGTTTGGCAGATTACAAAGTGGTTTGGCAAGTCCAGAGTTTATTGCACCAAGAAGTTTGCTGATAGGAACACATCTCAGTATAGGAGACTTATGACCAAGGAGAATGATTCCTAAAAAGGAAATAGGATCAGGACTGACTGTAGCCAGCTGCTTGTTCTGGTTGTGGAGGGTGGGCTTCAGTGCCATCCTGTCCTGAAGGAGGCTCAAGAGAGGAGCCAGTGAGAGACTGTGTCCCAGCAGGCTGTGGCTAGTAAATAATATCCCAGGCAGTATCTAAAGGGTGGGTCACAGAAAAGCTTTCATGAGCATTCCAGCTGCCCTGAAATTCCCTCTTTATTAGAGTTATGTGGGAGTGCAAGAATATAAATGCAAATGCCCGTTTACCTCAGTATCTCCTGCCTTTGTTTGTCACAGAGTTCAGCACTCAAAGAGTCAAATGATTCTGTGGGTAGTAATTACAGACTTTGTATTTGTAAAATGTAGTTTTAGTTCAAAAAACAAATTGACTTGACAGGAAATTTTTATTCTTCCCCACCTCCTGTTTTCAGTGTCAATTTATGGATCTCTGTGACCGCACTGCTCTCTTGGCTGAACAGGCTGGTTCCAGGATGTGACACTGCTGACAACAGCCACAGTCCCCCACTGCACTGAGGGGGTAACTAAGGCAGCAAATGTCTTTGTGCTCCCCATGTAATGCTAGGACCTTCTAGGCAATAATTCAATGCTTCTTAGACAACAAGACACTAAGAAGATTATAAAAATTACCATATAGTGACTTTGTTGCAGACAAAACAATAACTCAGAAAATTAATTACTTGCAAATTAATAACAATTTCTTATCACTCATTCATGTATGGAGTAAAAAAAAATCAATATTAAAAAAAATTCAGCAAACATAATTCCTTCTCCTTCTCCAATCTCATTTAAGCCCATTTTAATTACAGGTTCCACTTGGTCTGTCCTAATTCCTCTGGTGAGATAAAGGGGCACAGGAGGTTGAGGCCTTGTCCAAAAGGTRTTCCTTCTGTCTTTATGTCCTTATCAGTGTCTGTTTGCCACCCTTTGCTTTTTACTGGTTTCTTTCTGCCAAACTTTGCTTCCTACTGGTTTTGCCCCTCTGGTGCCTGCCTCTTACTATATTTCCACTGCAGTACTTTGTGTCACTGTTCTGGGGAGTCTCATGCACAGGCTATGTTCCCTCAGGAGTGTCCCTGCCTCTTTGCTCTGGCAGGRACCCCTCTGAGGAAGGGCTACTTGTGATAGCCCAGGTGAGACAGACATTTCAGTTCTGAAATAAAAGCACCACTGGGAAGACCATGAACCTCTATCCCAGGCCACATTAGGCAGCAGGATTTCTCATCCTGACATTTGAGTTTCCCTCTGGAATGAGCTGGTCTTCCCTAGCTGGGCTTTGCTGGGCTGAAGACTGCCTAAATATGCATCAGCTGTTACACTGTGTTTCCTGGTGACCCTCAGCCCCTCTGGAATTCTGAGGTTTTCTGCCCAAATGTCCTTCCTTCCTTCCTTCCTTCCTTCCTTCCTTCCTTCCTTCCTTCCTTCCTTCCTTCCTTCCTTCCTTCCTTCCTTCCTTCCTTCCTTCCT